>CM035422.1:146357844-146782844 GCA_020310875.1 Ceratopteris richardii
AAGAAAATAGGAAATTTCAAAGCACCTGATGGAAACATTAGCTTACTCACTATGTCCCTATCATTACAAAGAATTTGATAAGTGTTGGGCAGATAGTAGAGAAAGGGTTGCAAGTCAGGTTCACAAAAGTAGGAACATTTGTTAAAGATCCAAGTCAAGAATTCAGAAGAATTGGAAAAGGTGAAAAGATAGGTAGATTGTTCACATTTGAATTACAAGACACTAGAAACATTGCTCTCTTTAATTATGGTAGTCAAACACTCACAGAATTGGAAGTATGGCACAAAAGGCTAGCACATATTGGTGAAAGATCATTAAAGCAAATTTGCAGGGACCAAAGTGTACTTGGACTCCCTAACTTGTCGAAAAAACACATGATTTGTAAGTGTAGTGCATGTCAATTTGGAAAGTCTCACAGGTTACCATTCATGAAGAAAGGATATATGCATGGAGATCTCTTGGAGTTGGTTCATACAGATGTATGGGGACCTAGCATGGATGCTTCAATATCTGGATCAATGTATTATGTCTCCTTCATTGATGATTGCAGTAGGTGGACAATATTATACTTTATGAAACACAGAGATGAAGTCTTTTCATGCTTCAAAAGATATTTGGCTCTTGTGGAGAATCAAACAAGTAAAACATTAAAAAGGCTAAGGTCAGATGGAGGGGGAGAATACTTCTCCCATGAATTTGAATCCTTTCTTCAAGAAAGAGGAATCAAAAGAGAGATCACTACAAGGTACACTCCTGAGCAAAATGAAGTGGCAGAAAGAAGGAATATGACGATTGTTGAAGCTGCAAGGTTTATGCTAAATGAAAAGTATTCTTGGTGAGTAGAGATATAGTATTTGATGAGAATAGTTCTTGGTATGAAGATTCATATAGAAAGGTCAAACTACCTTATGATCTTGAAGAAGATTTTCCAAAACCTCTTAAGGATAGTTCTTCTAAAGTTGAAGAGCAGGATACCTCAGAAGATGATGAAGCAACTCAATATGAAAAAATCAAAATGTGGAAGTCTAAAGGTAAAGCAAAAATACAAGAACTTGGACAAGAGGCAAAATCATCACATCATGGCCTAAGAAGGTCCATGAGGGAGAAAAGAAAGCCAAAAAGGTATGGGTTTCATACTTCTCTAGTCACCAAACATTCAACCTATCTAGCACATGACATAAATCAAGAGGAACCTTCAACATTTGAGGAAGCAAAGAAGAAATCAGAATGGCATTAACATGTATAAGGCAAGGCTTGTGGTAAAAGGCTTTGCACAAACTCAGGGAATTGATTATGAGGAGACCTTCTCTCCTATGGCAAAGATGCCTACTATTAGGGTTTTGCTTAGTATTGCCTCTTCCAAGAATTGGAAGACACTTCAATTGGATGTAAAAAATGCATTTCTAATGGATGGATACAGAAGAGGTATATATGGCACAACCACATGGATTTGAGAATCACATATATCATGATTATGTTGTGGAAAATTAATAAAGCTTTATATGGACTCAAACAAGCCCCAAGGGCTTGGAATCATAGGCTTGTGTCATTCTTGCAGGACAAAAGATTTCAACCTAGCAAGGCAGATCCATCACTATTCATAAAAAGGAGTAATTTTGAAGTCATCTATTTGTGTGTGTATGTAGATGATATTATACTTACAGGAAATGATACAGATGGCATGAAGAGAATCAAAGAACAGATGAGAGAAGAGTTCAAGATAAGTGATTTGGGTTCACTTACCTACTTCCTAGGATCGGAAGTTGTCTACAAAGATCATGATTTGTTTCTTACTCAAAGAAAGTACATTAAAGACATGTTGGCAAAATTCAAGATGCAAGATTGTAGGATTGCAGGTACTCCAATGGAGGTTAATCATAAATTGAGCTCACATGAAGGTGTGAACTCATAGAAGATGTGACAGGTTATCAAAGACTTGTGCGTAATTTGAACTATGCCACATTGACAAGGGTTGATATATGTTATAGTGTGAGTGTACTAAGTCAATTTATGCACACATCCAGGAAACCTCACATGGAGATTGCCAAGAGGATACTCAGATATCTCAAAGGGACCATGAACGAGGGGTTATATTACCCTTATGTATCTGATTTAAGTTTTAAATTGTTCTTTGATGTAGATTGGGCTGGCTCCAAGGAAGACAGAAGGAGCACCTCAGGTTATCTTACCTTTGTAGGTTCAAAACTTGTTTCATGGTCATCCAAGAAGCAACCCACACTTTCTCTCTCTTCTATTGAAGTTCAATACAGAGGTCTTGCCATAGCTACTCAAGAAGCTATGTGGATGAAGACACTATTCACAGATCTTGGATTGGAATTTGGCACTCCAACTACTTTTGGTGACAATATGAGCTCTATTCACTTAGCTGCTAATCCAATTTTTCATGCAAGGACTAAAAATATTGAAGTTCATTATCACTATGTAAGAGAGAAGATTGTGAGCAAGGAGATTCAAATATCATATGTGTCCACTCATCAACAATGTGCAGATATTCTAACCAAAGCATTGGATGGTACAAAGCTTTGCAAATTCAAGGCTATTATAGGTTTGCAGGTAATCTTGGAGGATTTAAGACCTCAAGCATAGTTGGCTTGAGGGGGAGCTATTGGAGCAAGTCTATGACAAGCCTAAGTATTGGCTTGAGTCCCACAAAGTCATAGAAGAAGCTTTAAAATGAAGACAATGTAAAGTTCACTTGTGAACTACCTCTTGTAACTTTTTGAAGTTTTACTTGATGTAAAAGTGAAAGAATCTTAAGTGGTTGAGTCCACTTGATCAAAAGAGGAAAGAGAAGCCACTAATTCGTGATTGATGGTAGTTGGAGAATCAAATCAATCACCAATAGATTGAAGAGTGATTGAGGGAAGTTAGGCTCCCAATATCAACTATAAATACATGGTAGTTTTAGTCGTGGTTAAGTGAAGACCTCCAAGAGCTGAGATTTATGCCATATCAAGGTGTGGTTTTAAGGCACACATATGTATCAGTAAGTCCATTATATTGTAAAATCAATATACTTTCATTTTCATGATCATTTGAGTTCATATCTTCATGTTCTTGTGAAGTGTACTGTTCACTGCCATATCTCTCAGTTTTCTCAGTCAGATTGCAGAGATGATTTCTCTGCACTTGGTGAATCATTTTCAGTTATTTAACTTGGTAACCTTAGTTCTCTAAGTCTGTTGTATGATCGCTAATTTTCATTACAATTGAATGTTTCAATCTTCAGCTATGATCATTTGAAGTCAACTCTGTGACTTAGTTTTCTTCTTCTTTGGCAGCATTCTCTCAGAACAAGCATTTTGTCAGAGTTGTTTCTCAGTTTGTACTTGACCATTTTCTTTGATTTAAATTATGTTAGATTCAGAATACTGTCTTGTATATGATTACAAAATGTCATAATCATTTGATTCTTAAAGCTTGAGATATGTGCATTTTACTGATCATGGGTCTGAGTACTATTGCAGCCCGAGAAATTCGTGGTCATCCTATGACTTGCTAAGTCTGTTTCTCTTTGTGTAGTTCATATTTTTTGATCAAGTCACTCATAATTGTTAGCTTACTAAATGTATAAGGGTTCCCCAAAAGGAATTAAGCTAATTGCTATTGTGGCCAGAGAATTGTTCAAAACTTTGGACAGGTGTATGAACATAAATAACAAGTTTTTGGCTCTTGAATCTTCTCCAGCTTATGTGTTTTGATTTAACTTTTTGAGAGTGATCTTCCAAGGTACATAGGGTTTCTAATACATCCTTTGGAAAGCTAAACGGGCCCACCACATATCTCTGGAGTCCATTTGGCTGGTGTAGTGCAAAGGTTTTGTAGCACCACTTGATCTTCATCAACTACAAATCCATCTCTTCATAGGAAAGCTACCTACATGGGAAAACTCATTTCTAGAAAATTTTTGGTCAAACGATGTTGTAAATCCACTTTTTAAAAGAGTGATTGTATATGAATTTCATAACATTTTCATTCATAATTTACCTCAAAAGTTCAAGAATAGGGAAGGAAACCCTTATTGGGAGATACAAGATTATGAATATTAAGACACATGGCCTTATCCTCACATTCTCTTGGTAGTAATCTAGGTAATGAAGGATCCCATTTGAGAGAAAATAGAGGTGGACCAATGGGAAGCACTAATCCTTTTGAGAATCCTCATGAGAAGCCAAACAAAGAAGTAAATTCTATATTCCAATGCATGCCACTAGATAGATTCCAAACTTGGGCATGAAGACAAGAGCAAAATGCTCAAACAATAAAGGTAAATGCATAAGCAAATGTGCAAGAAAAACATACAAGCCAATATGCAATGCTCAAACTTGATGCAAAGGGTTTAAGATCCAAGAAGACACCTTTGAACATCCCAAGTGGCGAAGTGCATGAAAACTACTATGATGGATCTATTGATACTTATGATCACATAGCTGAGTTCAAGTAGGACTTGAGAGCTGAGTAGATCACTGATTTTTTTATTCAATAGGATTCTTTCAACTTAACATTTTCTTCATGTGGTTTGGGCCATTAGCCATAAAGATGTTTAGAAATCTAGAACCTTTGATAGAAGACTTTACTGAGGAGTTCTCAAAGAGGGGAGTTATGTTGGAGTTCGAGGAATGCACAAGCACAAAAACAACAAAAGGAAGAAGTAGAAGCTTGAAGCACAATACAACAATGAGTGTATTACCAAGTGAATGCACAAGACAAGATAAGTATTCAATTTAGGTTAAAGGTGTATGTACAAGCTGGGAAGAAAAATATCCAAAAGAGGGAAAGAAGTGCCCCAAAAGTCCTAAGTTTCTCCATATACATCACGAACAAAATATATCCACAAATCCCCATTGGTGATGTGGTGAACAAGAATCTTGCACTCATGTATAAGTAAGTGCTAAACTATGTGGAATGAAATCAATACATAAAATGAAGTAATCTTGAAACTTTACAAAAATCTTCAAAATTCACCCTAGGTAGAGCCTTGGTGAAAATATTTGCAACAATATCCTATATGGGCATATAAGACAAATTGATCTCTCTAGTAGAGAGTCTCTCCCTTACATAATGATAGTGCACCTCAATTTTCTTTGTACGAGCATGGAACACAAGGTTCCTCCCAACTTCTAATGTACTATGACTGCTAGTAAAAATGATAGTGGTAGAAGATTGACCAATAACTCCATCAGCAAAAAGGCATCTAAGACACACACATTTAATAGTAATTGTGGGAGCTTCCTTATACTCAACCTCACAACCAGGAGTTTCAACAATAGGCTACTTCTTTCTCAACCAAGATATGCATGAAGCAAAAACCACTAGTGGAAACACGGGTGTCATAAAAACTAGGCCAATTTGAGTAAGAAAAAGCATGTAAATATGGTGGTAATGATCCCACCTTTTAGGGATGCCAAATTGATTTGCCAAAATTAAGGATGGGTACCCTTACAAAACTCAAATAGGAAAACAACAAGCACTTGATTGTTTACAAAGTTCCAGGCAGGTAAAGCCAAAGAGTGGCAAGAACTAAGGGTTGAATTCTCTCAAAAATGACAAAGTTTTCTTGAAAAGTACAATATAACCCTTTAAGATTTGGTGTGCCAAGCCCCCTTAAAAATTGAATACTTGAACCATCATTCTCGATTTGTACAAAGGAAAACCAAATGTTCTAAATTTTGGCAAAATAGGAGGCATATTGACTCATTAGCTCAAAACGTGTGGGGCCCTTCATTGAATAAAGCTGATCTTTGTTGAATAAAACAATTCAAATCATGGGTGCATCAATGCCTTATGCCAAAGTCAATGACTACGTGCAGTCCAACAATTGCCACATCCAACAGACTTATCACCAAGAGGAGGCAGAGGAGGGCAAGTCGGTGATGTGATTTATCGCAAAACTTAGTAGTTAGCACATGAGCAGTATCCTAATGTATGGTGATTAGCCCTAGATGGCACTAGACTATGTCAATTGGCTTGGAATTCACATCATTCATGATGTCAATAGCATACATAAACCACGTAAACAATTAGAAATGAGTTTGACACAGGTAAATTCACTCTATCATACCTAAATTATGCTACATTGCTACCTTGTTGTGAGTATACATATAGATAGATGTGGAGGCACTGCTCTTGTCTCTCTCTTTCTCTTTCTTTCTCTTCATGAGAGAGCGTAAGTCTTTCTGGTTTAGTGGGCAGTGCTGAAGCCTGACCAATGAGTTACAGTGAGGACGGTGTTCATATGAGGACTTCTTCTAAGATGTTTGTACCCTTTGACAACATTTGGTATGGACCTAACCGTCCTTTGTATTTTGGCTCCTCTCTGGTTCTCCTCCACTTTACTTGACTGGTGAGTTCCTTGGAGAATATGGGTGGGATATGGCAGGTGTCTCTGTCAACCTAGAGGCTTTCACAAAGAATAGGGAGTTGGAGGTTATCCACGCTCATTTTGCAATATTTGTGCTCTTGGGTCTGTCACCCCGGAGCTTGGAGATGATATCAGGGAGGCAAAGCTTCACACAACAATACTCAGGCACACACAAGTATATAATAGAAAATATTTGGAAGAAATTCGATGATATGGTGTGAGATGATACCAGAAGATGAATTTCAATAGGTTCTTTGGAGAAGATGAAGCACATAATAGCACGAGGATTATGTTGCCTTTCCTTGGTCACGTTTGTCTAGCTCTCACTGAATAAGAGATGGTATAGCGACATAGATTGGTGGAAAGTTTGCTTTATTTCCTTCCCTTCTGTTATGACAAAGAGTGTACAATTTTTCATTTCTCCTTATACCCTGTGCTTTACTTGATATTCAACTTTCGTAGCCATTGTTGAATCTTAACTAGCTGCTTAGAATTTGAGATTCGTATACATATATGTGATATCTTTCATACTTCTACACAAGACTCACTACAGAACACAATGCGAGATTGCACAAGACTCGCTACAGAACATAATGCGAAGGGCAAGAAAGAGGTCTTCAGCTCAAGAAAGAGGGTAGACGTGGTGTTAGCCTAAGTGTAAATGAACATTTCAAATGGATAATCTCCAAATGGTTGCTAAAGCAGAATGAAAGCCACTAGGGATGAACATTACAAGTAATCAAAAGCACCACCAAAAGTAATTCAAATAGTGTTTATGAACACTACTAATTTTGAGATCAATAACCAACTCCTTGAAAATGATCACGAATATGAATACTAAAGAGTGTTTAAAAACACCACAAAATCTGAGATCAATGACTAGTACAATAGAATGCTACAAATGATTTCCATAATAAGGGTGGGAGGGAGGGAAAATGGGGTAAAAGAAATGGCTGGGAGGATGGGTAAATGGGCAGAATGTATCCCAAAGAGAGCACAAAATGATGGCAAAAAGACCTCTCCCAACGAGTGGAGAGCCACACCACCAAGCTCTACCAGCACCACCACCATAACAACCACCAAACGCACCACCAAGACCTCCACCTAGTGCTCTGATAGCATGTAGAGAGTACACATGAGGAAGCAAATGAAAACAAGAGTGTACTCACAAAAGAAAGAGTGTGAGAGACTCAAAATGGGTAGACCAAGAAATGGGTAAACTCACATGGACTAGAAATGAGCTTGCCAAGAGCATGGAGTGGGCTCCTGAAGCTTCTAACCAAGTACAAATGTGCGGAGAGGCCCTCCTTATATAGATTTGGGAGGGGCTCTCCAAAGTACATCTTGAAAGAACTTGCAGAAGCTTGTCGAAGCTAGAAAAGTGCGTTTCGAGGCAGTGAAGTTTGGTCAAGCCAACTGGCACAAGACCAGCCCTTGAGCTTATGGAGACTCAAATGGACCTTATAGGAATGCAATAAGTGCAAAGAAATGAACTATGTACTTTGGAGCATCAAGGAGAATGAGTCGATACAAAACAGATAGGTTCGCGGGTCGACTAGCTCAAAAAACTTACTATCTATGGAAGAGACAATGAACTTCAAATGCCCATAGCGACCAGCGCGATTACAATTAGAAAAAATCCTTTTATGGGAGTGATACACATAGGGTTGAGTGTATGGAATGCACAAAAGTATAAGGAATAAGAAAAATATGCTATAGGAATGAATGCGACATTCACCGGTGGTACTTCCTATTTTTCAGGAATACGTAGAGATTGACCCCGAGACAGAAAAATGCATATTTCTCCCCATCTACTGAACCAAATGCTTTGAAACTTTATAGGCATAAGATAGACACTTATACCTTTCCAATGAGTCATCTTGCACTCAATTGGAGCTCTGGAGAGAGAGCGGCAGCCTCTGCAAGATTACTGTTGGCGAAGAAGATGATGCAGAGAATTGAAGGAGCAAGACAATGATGGTCACAAGTGTATGTATATTGCTTCCATGTAATGTACAAGTGATTTCAAGTCTTTATATAGAGTCTAGGAGTGTCCCATGACTTTTACAAGTTGAATTTGAATTCAAATGAAGGTGGGAATGGTTGTTGGAGGGAATCAATTCACTTTCCTACAATCTAGGAAAAGTGAAGATCTAGTTGGATCTACTTTAGGTGATTTGATTTGCTTGATTGAATGCAACTTCAACCACAAAAAATTCCTGGGATTTGGGATCTATCTTTCTACCTTTACATGTGTAAAGCTCAAGGATTTTACAACAGTAAATGAGCCATCAAAAATCTCTCAAAAAAATACAATAAATGAGCATATGAAAAAGAACTCTCCAACGGATATTCTTTCGACGCGATAGCCTTTGATGTAGATCAAATCCACCTCAAGCATAGTGTAAGCTTGATGTTCCAACAGCTCCCGCTCAAGCTAAAGTATGCTTGAGTCTTCATTCTCTGATAGGTTGAATACCTGCCATAGCTTTGAATCTACAAAGCTTTATTCCATCAAGTGCCTTCATCATCATATCTGCTACTTGCCTTTCAGTAGGAACAAAAGAAATGTCAATCTCCTTTGCCATGAGCTTCTCCCTGATGAAGTGGTAATGGACTTCTATGTGCTTGGTTCTCGCATGGAAAATAAGATTTGCCGCTAGATGCATGGAACTTACATTATCTCCAAATATGTGAGGTTTGGAACTCACTAGTCCCAAATCTGTATACAATGCTTTTAACCATATTGCTTCTTGAGTTGCTATGGTCATGCCTCTGTACTCTACTTCAGTTGAAGATAAAGCAACTATTGGTTGCTTCTTGGAACTCCATGACACTAGCTTCGAACCTGCAAATGCTAAGTAACCAGATGTACTTTTTCTATCATCCTTAGCTCCTGCCCAATCTTCATCTAAGTAGATTTTTATATCCAAATCTGAAGAGTAAGGATAAAATATACCTTCGTTGATTGTACCTTTGAGATACTTAAATACTCTCTTAGCCGCATCCATGTGTGGTCTTCTCGGTGAGTGCATGAATTGACTAAGCACTCCCACACTATATGAGATGTCTACCCTTGTATGAGTAGCATATATCAAGCTACCTACCAAGCTTTGATACTCTTTAATGTCTTCAAATTTCTCACCTTCGTAAACACTAAGTTTATGATTCATCTCCAAAGGTGTACCTGCAGGTTTAGTGTTCTCCATTTTGAACTTGAGAAGAAGATCTTGAATGTATGTTCTTTGAGTCAAATACATTCCTTCATCTGTATATATCACCTGCATACCTAGGAAATATGTGAGCTCACCTAGGTCACTGATTTTGAACTCCTCTTGCATGTGTCTCTTGATCCTTTGAATGCCATTTAGATCATCACCTGTCACAATAATATCATCTACATATACACATAGATAGATAACCTCATTGTGATCCCTTTTGATGAATAGAGAAGGATCTGAGATGCTAGCTTTGAACCCTTGATCTTGAAGATATGTAACCAACCTGTAATTCCAAGCTCTAAGAGCTTGTTTCAATCCATACAATGCTTTCTTAAGTCTGCAAACATAAGATGGATGATTAGGGTTTTCAAAACCTGGTGGTTGTGACATGTATACCTCTTCACTTATCCAACCATTTAAGAATGCATTTTTCACATCAAGTTGGAGGAGTGTCCAATTCCTTGCAGCAACTACACTTATCAATGTCCTGATTGTAGTCATCTTTGCAACTGGTGAGAATGTTTCCTCATAGTCTATACCATGAGTTTGTGAGCATCCTTTGGCAACTAATCTTGCCTTGTACCTGCAAACTGATCCATCTGAATTTCTTTTAACTTTATATACCCATCTGCAACCAATTACCTTTTGATTCGGTGACATTGGAACCAAATCCTAAGTGTCCATCTCCTTCAATGCATCTATCTCTTCGTTCATGGCCTTTTCCCATTTAGGGTTTCCCTTTGCCTCTTCATAGGTTGAGGGTTCCTCTGAAATAGAGTCTTTTTCCAAGTATATTGAATGCTTTGTAATGAATGTGGAATCATATCCATACCTTTTTGGTTGTTTCTTCTCTCTTGCTGATCTTCTAGGTGCTTGTTTGGAGCATTCTCCAACCTCTTGCATCTTTGCTTTGCCTCTTGACTTCCATAACTTGTAATCCCTTTCTCTTTCATCTTGGTCATCGTCTGTATCACTTCTTGGATCCTGGACCTGTGTATCATGCTTGCTTCCTAATTGATGAGAGTTAGAATCAAGATCATATGGTAGTGTTACCTTTTGTTTGTCTTCATCATACCAAGACCTGTGTTCTTCAAACACAACATCTCTACTTGTAGTGAATTGCTTGGTTGAAGGATTGAAGAACCTGTAACTCATCTAAGTTGAATCATATCCAATAAACACTGCCTTTGTTGCCCTTTCATCTAGCTTACCTCTTATTTGTGATGGTACATGACCATAAGCTAAACAACCAAAAACCTTGCAATGTCCAAGACTAGGTTTTCTTCCATGCCATGCTTCATAAGGAGTCATACCTTGAATTGATTTGGATGGTAGTCGATTGACAAGGTACACAACAGTTGAAATAGCTTCTGCTTCTGCCCATAGATAATATGGCAACTTCTTCTCTTCAAGCATTGTTCGGGCTGATCCAACCAATGTCTTGTTTCTCCTCTCTACAATTCCATTTAGTTGAGGAGAATACCTAGTAGTCACTTCCCTTTTGATACCTTTTTCCTACAAGAACTCATCAAACTCTTTGGAGAAGTATTCTCCCCCTCCATCAAATCTAAGCTTCTTTAGTGATCTACCTGTATGATTCTCCACATGTGCAAGATACTTCTTGAAGCAATCAAACACTTCATTCTTACTCTTGATAAAGTATAGAACAGTCCATCTACTATGGTCGTCAATAAATGAGACATAATACCTTGATCCTTCCAATGAAGGTTCTTGACTTGGTCCCCATACATCTTGTTAGCAGCAGACAAGGAACTGAAGGACTGACGAGGCATGGAAGTGAGAGAAGAGAGTCAGAAGGGAGAGAAGGCACAAGCAGACAAGGGAGTCAACGACGATCTGGCAAGTAGGCCAATAATTTTCTTCATGAAGAAGCAAGTACGAGCATTCACGCAGATCTAGCACTAAGGCAACCTTTAATTTTTCAAAACCCTTACACCAATTAAAAGTGATTCTCATCACTAACAACCCCTGTAAATACCATGTTCACCCTTTTGTGGCTCCATTTTGTGCAAGCCGAGGAGTCCTCGAGCTTGAGGAGCCTTAGAAGTAGTTGCTTACCAATTTTCGTATTTTTTAGATCTCGTTTGAGCCCTCAAATAAGCCCTGGAACCTAATTTTTAACTAGGCCAGACACTAGGTCTAGACAGGGCCAAAGCTAGTCAAAAACTATAAAAGGAGCTAGAGAGCTCATTTTTGAGGTAGATTGTAATTGAAACGAACTTGTAAAAGCATTTTGAAAGTAATCTAAGAACTCCATTGCTTCTCACTCTTTGTCTTGCCGTGTGTGCGCGTGTGCGTGTATGTGTGTGCATGCTTGTGTGCTTCTCACTCACGCACTTGTGCCTCCACTTGCTCGAGGTCTTCATACCATCCTCACGTCTTCCGGGATTGACATTAAAGGAGGTGCTACTCATCACTGAGCTACACCAAATTTTGGCGCCGTTGCCGGGGATCGAGCTTTGAGGACGAGCGTGTGATGGTAAGACGTAGAGTTGACGCGTTGGAGTTGTAGGTATTTTCTTCACTTTCATCTATTTTCTTGTTTTTTCTTCACCACCTTCATCACCATCATCATCATCACCATCTCCCACCTCCATCTCCATCATCGCGAAAATTTCTGTTTTTTGATTATATCACCATCTCCACCTCATTTCCCTCATTTCACTTGTGAGAGAGAGCAAAATTGTGTGTGCTGTTTTTGCATGTTTCTTGAGCTGTCTTGCAGGTACAGGCCGCATCATCATCCCCAGCACTCTGCGCAGGTACGAAACTCGTCGAATCTGTCTCGCAGTCGCCGGCTTCTGTCGATCGCGATCGACAGAAAATTCGATCATTTGGTAAAACAAAGTTCACCACTAGCACAAGCATGATGAGCACATCCCAAATCACCTAAAACAGTAGAAAAATTCCGTGTTTTTCTATCAATCGCGACCGACAGCCTCTGTCAATCGCGACCGACAGACCCTGTCAATCGCGACCGACAGACCCTGTCGATCGCGACCGACAGACTTCGCGACCGACAGACCCTGTCGATCGCGACCGACAGACTTCACGATCGACAGACTGCCACGTAGGACCCTGTCAATCGCGATTGACACCGTCGATCGCGATCGACAGCCACGACCGACACCTCTGTCAGTCGCGATTGACACCGTCGATCGCGACCGACTGAAATTCAACGATTGATTGACTTTTACGCGTAGCCATGTGTCCATCGCGATTGATAGGCCCCCGATTGACTAAAATTTTGGCGAAAAACCCAGAAAACGTGTCGATCGCAATTGATACTGTCGATCGCGATTGACAGCCACGATCGACTCTGTCGATCGCGATTGACACTGTCGATCGCGACTGACAGGCCCGACAGACACCTCTGTCAATCGCGATTGACAGACCTGTCGATCGCGATTGACAGGCTTTTCGGCCAAAAATTAGGGTTTGCTTTTGTTCAAAATTTGGGATAATTTTGGGGGCAAAATAGTCAATCTATTAGCATTTTTGGAGGTTCCTACACTTGTGATTTGGGAGAAAATCCTAGGATCTGTCAGCCAGATTGAATCCTGTCTTAACCCCCTAAACCCTGAACAGTCATAACTTTTTCATACGAAATCAATTTTTTGAGCTCTAGGGCTTGTTGGAAAGCTCGTGGCATATACTACACGCCATCAACTATTTTTTATAAAGATAATGCGTTGATTTTCAGATAGGGTATTTTGAAGTTGACCATACCCAGGGGGATCAAAGTCAGGGGTCTTTAGAATTGTTTTCCTAAAAATCACTATGCAAGTTAGTGTTTGTGCTACAGGAATGAAAATCATTGGTTCTGTCTTTGGAATTTAAATCTTAAAGCTAACTTTGGAACTCTTACAGATCTATTGAGAGCATCGAAAGGCGTTCTAAGCAAGTGTAAGTGCAAGCTTGGGAACACACTTCCTGGGCACTCAAGGGCAACCAAGAAGGAAACAAAAGGTTGGAAATTCTCAACTCCCTTTGTCAATTCCTAGCTTAGGCTAAGAACGACTAGTGATAGGAGTAAGCCAGGGCGGCGATAGGCATCTATCAAGTTGAAGACTACCTAAATACTCAAAGTTCAAGATAACTACATAACCTTTGTACGATTGAGAATCCTAAAGAAAAAGAGTTTAACGTGGAATGATCAACCTAAAAGTACGAAGAACATTCAAGTATTCCTGACGACGTAATATCAGACAAGACCTTAAACACGATAAATAACTAAAAAAAATCAAGTGACTGATACCAATTGATCGGCAACGAGGTTGTACTCTGGGCAAACATCGGGCTACTTAACTAGGCATATGAACCTTAGATCAGGACGGCATCTAGTAAGAGATAGACAAAGCCTTAGGTCTTCAGAGGCTAGTGTCAATCATACTGCGAGGTCTTGGGCCCAGCAATTGAGTCACCACTCGCATTACCCTAGCTCTGATACGAGTGAATCAGAGATGTCTCAAGGCATGGACAGACCTACGGGAAGTTCAGGAGTGCCTTACTTGCACAGGGTAGAAGGCCCTTACAAAACGCAGTTGGAATACCTTAGGACCAACCGATTAGGTGCCAGCATCTATGAGGACGGCCTAGGAAGATCTGTGGTACAGATTAAGAATCCTGATCAATCCATTGGACTAGAGCGCCCAGCTGTCAAGTTTGAAAACGGAGCATACTTGGACAAAGAAGGAACCATATACGTAGTCACCAGTCACCCAGATAGGACGGACGAATTTGGAAATGTGATCCCAGAAGCGGACTTAGGGGACTTAGAGCAAGGAAACATGGGTATAGAACCTAGAACCCCTCGAGGCAAATCGGTTCTCACTAGGATTATCACACCCGAGTGGATTCCCCAGGATAATAAGAGCATAGATTTGCTCCTCAATCGAGAAACTGACGAAGCCTTTTGGAGGTATAAATCTGATCAGCCAACTGATATAGGAACAATCATGATCTATGAGTTTAAGGATCCTGATAGCCCAGGCAGAGTGACCTACTTAGATCACGCTTCAGAGAGGATCTTTGTGGTGACAGAAAATGATAGGCATGCTTACACTTGGAAGGGTGAATTCGTTTTCCCCCAACCAAGATCGAATGTATCCTATGGTCACCCTGGTGCTGGAACATCCCAAGCTCATGGAATGCAAAGAGACAGAAGTAGAGATAGACCAGAAGTCAACTTTGCTAACCCTGTGGGCAGAGAAAGAACGAGGACGGAAACGAATAGAGTAGAACCTGAGATACTTAGAGCTCACAGGAATCAAAGAAATGCGGATGAGTTCCCTCTACCACGACCTAGAGAGCACACAAGGACTTTGAGACCAACTCAGCTAGTTAAGTCCATGAAGAACTACTTCGATGGCACTGAAGATCCATACGATCATGTGGCTGAGTTTAGACAAGTCCTGAGAGCTGAACAAGTGGAGGATCTATTCACGCAATACAATGCCTTTGGTTTGACCCTTAGGAACACTGCCCTGACATGGTTTCAGCCACTAAATGAGAGGCAGTTCAGGAGCATAGACCAACTCCTAGAGGCTTTCATTATTGAATTCTCTAAGAGTGGCATAAGGCATAATACCTCCTCGCTGATTCACAGCTTCAAGCAAACCCCGCAAGAGACCATGAGACTTGTAGGAAGGAGATTTAGGCAATATCTTGAAAGATGCCCTGTTTCGGAGTTACCCACACTAGCCAAGCAAGTGGCTTTATTCTTGGATGGATTGCTAAGTACCAAATTAAGATCATATGTGTACTTGAAGGACCCTAGGAACATAGAAGAGTGTGTACGCATGTGTATTGACATTGAGGATAACCTAGGGGAGGAGTTAGAGCTTTCCAAGATATACAAAGATTCAGATAGTGCCTCTAGCCTCTCTTCCACGCAATCCACATCAATTGAGGAACTTGCAGAGAAAGTAGCTCAGAAATTAGGTGTAACTAGCAAACAAATCCCAAGGTTTGCCCCTGTGGAAAGGTGCTATACGTGTGGCGGCGACCACATGGCGAATGTATGTCCCATTATGGCCCAACCCCAAGTTAATCCTAGCAGCCAGTACTGCACTATAGAACGAAGGTACACCAATCACACCGCGCAAGATTGCCCCTACAACAAGCAAACCGTTAGGCAGACGTACCCACAACCATACCCTCAACAAGGAAGATACCAGAACCAGTACTCACCTCAGCAATATGCTAGGCCTCAACAAACCTACCAACCCTATCAAAACCCACAAAGGCCTCAGCCTGTGCTAGCACAACAACCCCCAGCTCCAGCTAATGTGATTCCGGTAAAGTATGCTGTTGCAGAAGAAAACCTGAATAGAGCTATAGTCCCTGTAACACCAGTGCTTTCAGAAAGTGATCCCAGTGACCATAGCTTTGATTCTACACATGTTGATAGTCCCCATGCTTACTACATGCAATCTCCTGAACATGGTGAGTCCTACTATAGTGAAGAACCGAGTGAACCTAGTTGGGAGTCAGATTACACAAACGTCATGTATGCAAACCCCAACCCTAGGCCTCAACCTAAGCAAGTAAGACCTCCATTCCCAAGAGGACCATGCTACAGATGTCAGGGAGATCACCTCATTCGTGATTGTCCCTTACCTCCACTCACACAACCCCAGTCAGTGACGATTCAGGGCTTTTGCCAAGACTGTGGAAAGGATCATCTCTTACGAGATTGTCCAAAGAATACCAGCAATATGCCAAAAATCACTCCCATTAACGTTATTGGGTTAGTGGTAGATTCCACAGGAAGTGTCACTTCCACTGCACCAGTACAGGTAGTCACTAGAGCTCAAGCATTGCAGCAAAACCAAGGGGTAGACCAGGATAAGAACCTAGAGGCTAGTGAACCCGAGAGCGTGACAAAGAAAAGGACTAGAGCATGGAAAGATAGTCGGGAAAGAATGAAAAGACAATGGGCTAAAAAGATGAGTGAACTTGAGGAAAGCATAAGAGAAACCAAAGCCAGGATAACTGAACTCACATCTCAAACTCCCTCTCACACTATCCCACCACCACCATTCCCATCGCCATCCGACCCGCCACCTTTCGACCCGCCTCAACTAATTCCACCACCTCCTAGAGTAGGATCAGTCCTAGCAGATCCCACTCCCGAAGACCTTAATATGATGCTTAAAGCATATCAGGCCAGAATCCAAGAAGGGCCAAACGTAACTGATCATGAAAAGTGTTACCCTAGAGCAGAACTAGAGTTAGAACGAACCAAAATTTGTGCCAAGATGGTGGAATTGGCTCAGACCATGTTTGAGGCCAGTCGCCTATTTAACATCTCTAGTTCAGCAAAGACACAGTTGCACTTTGATGGACTGTTAGAAAGAATAGAGAAGCTGATTGCACAATCGGAAAAGGAACCCGCCATACAACACAAGGGCAAGGCAAGTGAAAGAGTGAGCCTACCCGCCCAGGAAGCCTATGTGCCTAACTCTACGGAGCCAGACATATCATCTTCTATGAATCGGTTCAAACTAGAATTCCTACGCGAGATTCAAGAAGACAAATGGGCTAAAGAAAGTGAAGTCCCTCCTCCCATTGAACCTGTGGATGAGGCACATGACCAATTCCCACAAGATATCCCATCCATTTATGAGGAGCAGGAGAGCACCCACTCTCAGGACAGGCTAGACTTTGAGTCTAACTCTCTACAAGAATTACCCCACTTCACAGGCCCATGGGAAGCTAAGTCTACTTGTATGAGGGCACCCACGGTCATGGTACGAAATGAGGACTCAGTCTTACCTAGGAACACAGAGGTAGTGAAAAACACTAAAGTGCAGTACAATCTCAAGTTAGAAGAGCTACTCAAGGTTAGACCTGAGCTATGGAAACATGTAGCCAAACAAGTACCAGAAATAGCCAAACCTTGTTCCCAGGTAGGATCCCAGAGGACAGTACCAGAAATACCCTTGGATAAGATAGGAGATATGTGTGAAGGTGAAGAAGGTAACACCTATCTTCCCATTACCTACCAGGAGTACACCACCAAGGCAATTTTGGACTCAGGTGCAGGAGTTGCAATTGCCACCACTTCCCTATGGAAGCGTTGGGGCAAGCCAGCCCTCAGGCCAACGAGAATGAAATTGCAGATGGCCGATGGTCACATAGAGAGACCCCTAGGATTGTTAGAAGGAATAACTCTCACCACCTGTGGTGTCGAGTTTGAGCATACATTTGCCATATGTGACTTCAGCAAAAATCATGCCTATGAGATGATTTTGGGATGACCTTTTATGCGACAGTTGCAAGTGGTACAGGATTGGGGAACCAATTCTTTGTACCTGCAGCACTTAGGTGTTACGACCAAAGTGAATCTCAAAGATTACTCTCATAGAGATGCCCCTCCTATCCAATGGAACCCCATCCATAGAGCCAAAGATGATACAGAATCGGTGCATTCCATTGGGTCAGGATCCTCTTGGATGCATGAAGACACCCACTTATGGATGTGCAAAGTAGCAGTAGATGAAGAGAAGAGAGAAAAAGCCAGAGAGGTAGGTGCAAAAGAAACCCATAGATCAATCCAAGACCCAGCCTATGCACCTGTAGTATTTCCAGACGAAGAATTTGAACCTCACGGCTGGGCAGAGATTTTAGCGACCATGGATGTAGCCATCAATGAGGAACAATGGACACCCCACTGTGATGAGGATGGCTATGACATTTCAGTCTTCTCCATAGAGCCAATCATGGGAGAGGCAGTTCTAGAAGAATGCGAACCTAGCCCTGATGCATTTGAGGATGCAAGTGACTCCGATCTAGAGTCAATCATTATGGACCCACCTTTTGCATCAGATGAAGAGTACTTCCATGAAGTAGAATTTCAACCCCAGAGGCATGGAGAGATTACAAGTGACGTAAGATTAGCTACACACGTGACCCCGAAGGAAGAAGGAAAGAATCGAAAGAAGATAAAAGTCTCCCCAACAGAGGAAGAATCTTTGTTTGAGGTCCCGGAAAATTTTAAGAAGTATGAGATAGACGACAGGAGAGTCATGATAAGAATGCCTAAAAGAGAGGCACAAACAGGAGAGGCCTATGATAACAAAGAAACCACCAAGAAAATAGTAGTGGCCCTAGAAGAAGGAGAGGAGAGATGCACATACATAGGCCATGACCTAACAGAGGAAGAAGAGCATGCGTTAATTGCCTTGCTAAGAGAATACAGAGATGTATTTGCTTGGAGTTACAAGGATTTGAAAGGTGTTGACCCTGATATATGCTCACACACTATCCCCATGACCTCAGATGCTAAACCCTCTAAGCAAAAGCCCTATACATATAACGATAATTACGCTGCTAAGATCAAAGAAGAGATAGATAGACTGGTTGAAGCTTGATTTATCTATGAAATTGAGCACACTGAATGGGTATCCCCCATCGTAGTGGTGCCCAAGAAAAATGGAAAGCTGCGCGTATGCATTAACTTGAAAAAGGTTAATGCAGCCACGATTCGAGATAACTATCTGCTTCCCATCACAGAGCATCTCTTAGAGAGAGTAGCAGGCAGGGAAGTGTACAGCTTGCTCGATGGATTTTCGGGCTACAATCAAGTCGCCATTGCCCCAGAAGATCAGCATAAGACAGCTTTTGCCACAGAGTGGGGTATATTTGCCTTTCGTGTAATGCCATTCGGGCTTACCAATGCACCAGCTACCTTCCAGAGGCTGATGTGCCATGTATTTAAAGAGTTCCTGAGGAAGAATTTAGAAGTCTATGTTGATGATCTTTGTGCTCATTCCAACATTAGACAAACTCATATCCCTGAACTCAGACAAATCTTTGACAAATGTAGAGAATATCAAATCTGCCTAAACCCCGAAAAATGTGTTTTCATGGTCAGGCAAGGCAAGATTTTAGGGCACATAGTGTCAAAGAATGGCATATCTACTGACGAAGAGAAAGTGAGAGCTATAGCAGAGCTACCTAGGCCAAAGAATGTCAAGGAAGTACAAGCTTTCATGGGGCATTGTGGTTATTACCGACGATTTATATACATGTATGCTGTCATTGCAAAGCCCATGTACGGACTTCTGACTAACTTTGAGTGGACGGATGAATGTGAGAATTCCTTCCAGGAGCTTAAATGAAGATTATGTTCAGCACCAATCTTGACCACACCAGATTGGAAGAAGCCATTCCATGTTCACGTGGATGCATCCAATTATGCCATTGGATGTGTGCTTGCACAACCTACTGGTGAAGGTAATATGGATCTTCCAATTGCCTATGCTAGTCGACAATTGAATGCAGCTGAACGAAATTACACCACTACGGAGAGAGAAGGCTTAGGCATGGTATATGTAGTTAAAAAGTTTAGACATTATTTGCTTGCAAATAAGTTTAAATTTTTTACTGACCACCAAGCATTGTTATACCTCGTGAACAAGCCATGCAATACAGGTAGATTAGTAAGATGGTTTCTCTTGCTAATGGAATATGATTTTGAGGTTGTGGTAAGAAAAGGGAGGACTCATTTGAGAGCAGATCATCTCTCTAGGCTCACATCTGGAGAAGCCCCACAAGGAGTATCAGATGATCTTCCTGATGCTTACTTGTTTAATTTGGAAGTGGTGCCGCAGTGGGCTAAGCCATTGGTACCAGTATTGACATACGGGCCTAACCATCCAGTAGTAAACACACAGAATAGAGAGGTTGTGAAAGCCCAAAAGTACCACATCATGGCAGGAAGCATGTACAAGCACACGGATCAAGGAATCTTGGCATGTTGTGTGGAAGAGGACGAGTACAATAAATGGTTGCATTCAGCACATGTAGGTGCATTAGAGCAACACTACTCAAAGCAACGAACCTTACAGACGCTAAGGAGACTCGGAGTACATTGGCCAACTATGGAAGCTGATGTCCAGAGGTTGTGCAAGGAATGCCCAATCTGCTGCACTAAACCACCTGTGGAACATGCCACTCTTTATCAAGTGTCCATAGTGCCAGATTGGAGTGAACCTCTAGTATCCTTCTTAAGGAGGAAAACATTCCCTCCAGACCTGACTCTGGCTAGGAAAAGGAGTTTAGAACAAGAAGCCCTGGATTACTCACTCATTGGTGATAATCTATACAAGCGTGATAAAGACGGTTACCTGAGGCTATGTGTCCATGAAAGTGAATATCTTAAGATCTTGGAAACTGCTCACCAAGATGTAGCAAGAGGACACTTTGGACCAGATTGGGTGATCAAGACAATACTATTTGCGGGCTTCTGGTGGCCGACCCTTCACATGGATGCACATACCTATGTGAAACGCTGTGATGTCTGTCAGCGAACTCAGTATCCTATACGAAAAGATGAGATGCCACTGAAACCTATGATGGGTGGACGTGCATTCTCTAAGTGGGGAATAGACTTCGTAGGTCCTATTAATCCCCCAGCTAAGGGTTCCCATGCAGAATATATCATTGTTGTAACAGACTATCTCACGAAGTGGGTGGAGGTAAAGGCTACGACAAAGAACGACGCTCAGACAACTGCTAAATTCTTGTTTGAGAATGTATTCACAAGATATGGGCTACCTATAGAGCTAGTAAGTGATAGAGGCACTCATTTCTTAAACGAAGTGATTGAAAATCTACTCCAAGAATTCTTGGTAGTTCATAAGAAGTCTGCCCCTTATCACCCTCAAGCTAATGGACAAGCCGAAAGCACCAACAAGATCTTATGTAATGTACTGACAAAATTAGTGAACACTAAACGCTCTGATTGGGACAAACAGCTACACCATGCTGTTTGGGCATACCGAGTCGCCTACAAAACGGTACTCCAAGCCACCCCCTTTCAGATGGTATTTGGCCAAAACGCGGTGCTTCCCTTGGACTTCTTGATACCTACATTGAAAGTAGCACAAGAGCACGAGTGGACGGGTCATGAACTCTCCTCTAGACTTTTTGACCTTGAACGATTAGGAGAAACAAGACTGAGAGTAGCTGCAGGGATATATGCAGCCAAGAAGAGACAGAAGGCATACTTTGATGCCCACGTTAAGGATAAAGGTTTAAAGGCAGGCGACTTAGTTTTAGTCTACACATTGAAACAACATGCAAGGAAGCTAGAAAAGTGAGGCTACGGACCTATGATCATCAATAGGCTCTCCACAAGTGGAGCAGTACAACTAGCCACTTTAGAGGGAGATGTTCTCTCAAACTACATTAGCGGATGCAGAGTCAAGTTGTATCAGGAACCCCTCATGGAGGAAATGCTAAGTCGACTCAATACTGCTAAGAAACTCAAAGAGGAAGAAAAGCGAATTCGAGAGGAAGCTCAAGCAGAAGCCCTAGAGCGCATACGAAGAATGAAATTAAGAAGACAAGGTAGAGAGCACCCTAGGCAAGATGCATATGCAGATCAAGGATATGACGTGGCTATGTGTGAAGTTTCAGGTGTTAGCTCACATAGGATAACTGATCGACGTCCTTTCATAACCTTAGATATAAGACAAGGAAAGAATGCAAGGACTGTAAGAGCCTTGATTGACTCAGGCGCAGCCACTAGTGCTGTTAAATTGTCTTACTGTCAAGAGTTGCAGTTAACTGTCAATCCTGTGGAAGCATATCTCATAGGATTGGGAGGCGTGGAAACCCCTTGCATGGGCGAGGTGGAACTTCCCCTCTATATTCATGATGAGGCAATGACAGTTAAAGTGCTAGTATGCCAAGATGAGGACCTCACTGAACCCCTTGTCCTGGGTCAATACTGGATTTACGACCAAGCAGTCAACTTAAACCTAAGAAGTGGACTTCTTCAGGTATGGGTGAATCAGACTAGAATTACAATGGAGTTAAATAATGGAGCACTCAAGGAACTAGGAAAGGCACAGACTCCTGGTCCCTCCAGGAGTGCACATGAAGTTGACCATGTTGTTCTTGTCCAAGGCTATGTGATGCAGAAGAATGAAGATCTCAAAAAAGGAGTCAGAACCACAACGGAACTCCCTTCTTTCCAAAGGCCAGAGGGAGGCAACAACCAAAGGTGGATCCAAGGCAGAAGAAGTAGAGTACTACCTATGTCGGAGATCATAAGTACCTGCGCAGCAAAATGTCTCAGCTAGTGAAACAAGTGTGGGTGCAGAAAGGCGAACACCCGGTTGCACTCAAGCCAACCACACGGGCAAAGCCTCTTATTAGTAACCAACAACACGACACCAATAAGAAGTCTTTCAGAAGTTCTTCTGCTAACGTGAAGTCTATTTGGGTGCCCAAGAAGTCGATGAAGGCTAGCCCACAATCAAGACAAATTTGGGTGCCTAAAGACTTGTTTGCGGGCTCAAATAGCTACACCAAGGCCACATCCCATACATCATGATCCACTCACTCGCACAGCCGACATCCACTTGTTTTCAACACTCAGGAACACACCAAGGCCCATGAGCACGAACAGAATCACTGGTAAATGGGTCCCTAAAAGGCCTCATTTTCAGGCCGATTCATCTATGAAGCTCTCGAGAGTCTCTACGAAACCAAGAGCAAAACCCATCCACTGCATTTGGCAGCCTAAGACTTGTAACAAACCCCCGGACCCCATTTGTAAATCCATGTCAACCTACTAACCACATCACTATCACACTACATCACTCCACTTAGCTCTTAGGTCTACCGAACTCCTAACGACACACACACTCGCACCGAGCACTTACTAACCCATTATTCGCTCCCGACCCTCATGTTAATGTTGTAATGGGAACAACAACGGTTCTCTCCTGTCCTGTACAATGTTAACACATGTTTGTATATTCTCACAGATGCAGGCAGCAAGAAGTAACATGGCCGATACGATAGGAACCAGCTCCCAGGCAGGCACCAGCCCCCAAGTTGTGGACATTGAAAGCCTTCCGGTCGAGGAAGAATTAAAGGAACGACCAGCGGCATTAAGGGCATTACATGCCATACCGATTCAGAATCCTCCACAGGGTCACACAATGCCGGTGGGCAAAACCTCACACTGGTTCAGTGACGTTGCGGGACCTCTGGGTGAAGGCACATACATGTGGGAGTCCGAGGTAGAATTCAATGGACGTTGGGGCAGATACCACTTCTTTACCAGGGAGTTTGAAAAGCTACAGAATAACAAAGGACTGAAGCCGATATGGAAGAAGGCTGGGCTCTATGATTATTTCAAGTTCCAACTACCAAAGCCCGATTTTCTAAGGTGCTCATACTTGATTAGCACCCTCACTCCAAGCAAAGACAAAAAAGGATACAGCTCCTTTGTACTCCCGTCACTCACAAGGGGCAATGAGCTGAAGCGTTTCCGCTTGACTATCAACTTGGTAAGAGAAGCTCTCGACATGAAAGGTATGCACATTCCTACCGAGAAAGAGACAATGGTCCCCGATAATATGAAGAACAGGAATCTGACGAAGTTAAAGGACATGGTCGCGATGACGCCTACGATCGCCATTCATTTACGCATGGTCATGCAACATTTCGCATTCCCCGCACAGGAAAGGTTCACAATGCCTCCAAAAAAGATCTGGTTTAGCCTCTATTTAGCAGATGCTTTTGATTTGACAATCAATATGCCCCACTGGATTATCGACCAAATTCATTTGGCTCATCAAAGGTGGTATAAGAAACAAAAATCTGTACTGTATGGATGTTGTGCGCTTACAAGAATCGTGTATAGATGTCTCGCATATGATGTACCGGTGCAAAGGGCTCTCATTTGGACCAGAGCACAGGAGTTTCAACGTAGACTGTCAGCCGCAGGGCCTCCCTCAAAGAAGATGAGAGGCACCGTCCAAATGCCTTGTGCACAAGCCCGCGGTGCTACCCTAACACCTGAAACAACCCAAAGACTTCCCAGACGAGTACAACCATTTACTATCAGGTTACCCAGGCACAGCACAGATGGCCCTAACCTTGTGTTTCCACCAGTACCTACTGATCTGGAATTTCCTCACGGATTCACTTTGGAAGATCTAACGGATGAAGAAGTTGCCAGAATCATTGAAGCTGTTAATGCGGAAGTCGAAGCAGAGCAGGGTAGTGGACAACAAACGGCTACAGAACAACCCCAGCCAAGACAACTAGAAGTGGTGGAATTGGAGGATGAAGAAGAAGAAGGCCAAGAGGATGAACAGGAAGGATCTTCTGGTGAGGAGGCGCATGACTATGAGCAAGAAGTTATACAGGAACTAGAGGGTGCCCCAACATATACAAAGGAGTTGAAAAAGCTCTACGATACCATTGACAGGGTCCAACAACAACATAAGTTATCCCTTGCAGCAGGAAAGGCTATCATGCACCAAATCCTTGAGGAGGAAGGAGTTGACGAACAGTATCGTGCCACACTGGATATGATCTCTGATGCCTTAGGAGTATCTGAGGCAGTGCAGACGGCCCTGGCACAATCACGCAAAATGGAAAGGAGATATGGAAGACGTCCCCCACGAGCAGGGAAACAAATGAACGTATTAGGATCAGGACCACAAGGCACCCCCACAACCACGGGCACTGCACACACCGCTCACGACACCGAGGAAGCCCATACATCAAGTGCACCTCCATCACCTCCCTTACCACCTTCGCCCCCACACCCGCCACATTCACCTCCCCTTACCAATGTAACAACCACCGTTACCGCCTCCGAGTCCACCGCCATGACTGAAGCACAAACCGCCAATCAACCCACACACCCTCTCAACACCTCCCGTGTATACACCCCCACTAACACTATAATCCTAACGGCAGCTACTGACATCCCCATTCCCCCACTCACACTTTCGGGCAGTTCACATTCACAACTACACACAACACTGTACACATTCACCACAATCACTGCACCCACAATTCCACTATTCACAATCACTCCCACTACTGCTTCCACCATGGATTTTATGGACATATCACCCTCCACTACACCTCTCCCTCCCCCCATATGGCCACAATCTCCCATTCCCCCACCACCCACTTCACCACTTTCCAGCATCGCATTCACACTTCCCTTCCCCTTTCCCTTTCCCTCTGCATTGAACACCCTTACTGCACCCACCCCTATCAATAATGTATTTAATAACATGTATCAGTGCATGTCTCAGTTACAACAACACTATCAGCACCTCGATGCTCAGCATACAAGTTTGTTCAGGAGTCATGAAGCATTACAAGGAAGATTCATTGACTTAGAGCAAGAGAAGAAACAATTACAACAGCAGTTTAGTGCATTGCAAGAACAACATGAGCAATTAGTGGCAAATCCACCGCAACCAGATGCCAAAGAAAGACAACAAATGGATGATCTGCTACACTCCCAAATCACAGAGAACCTCAAGCTCCGCCGCAACATGGCTCTATTACGGAAGCATATGTCTGCAGCCCTGGAAGAAAATAGACGGCTTCAGACACAAAACGAAGAGAACTTGGAATTAGCCATGGACGGTTCCCCACAAGAAATTGACCCGGAGAATTTTAAGGCCATTCCCTCGGACAATATGCAAATCATATTGGAAACCCATGCTGATCTCCTCGAAGCCCATGCAGCCTTAGAAAAGGAAAGAGACGAACTACGAAGGCAATTGGCAGCTCAACCAGCACCACCCAAAGAAGTCCCAACCACAGCTGACACGACTGACAAAGTAGCAGCGCTCAAAGCACAACTTGAAGAACTACAAAAGAAAGTGCTTGTGTATGAACGCCAACCCTCCCCCTTGGTAGAACCAGAACCTGAAGACCTAGTACCAATCGAAGTAGAGGAAACCTTTGAGGACCCGTACGTTCCGATGCCAGCACCTGGGGGCAAGCGAACAGATGAGGGCATGGACACCCTTGAAATAGAGGCTCCGGAATGGATGCAGAAATTGGAAAAGGTGGCCACAACACATGATGATAGGGTGGTAGTCCAGATAGCATCGATGTCACGCTTGGAAGAGGTGGTCATAAAATCGGACTATTTTAGGAACCTCTCTCATCACAGGTGGATCGGCACCTCTGACGACTTGTATGTTCCTTTTTGTGTCTTAATGGCGGACTATAATGCTGAGATCAAGCACCACACTTCACGGGAACCAACCTCTGCCACACAGTTTGCACCAGACGACCTCCCAGAAAGTGCCAAGCAGGGAAATATTCGCCAACCGACTTGGAGAATTCGTCTGCTTGAAACCTACCCGGAAATGAACCGCACATGGAATAACATGCCCCTGTATATCAAGTACAATCCCTGCTACTGTCCTGTTTTCCGAAGAAGGTCGTGGCCGGAATACACAAAGATGGTGCTGACAACCAAAGGATGTGAGAAGTGGCTCAACTATGTCTACTTAGCACCACCTAAAGGTCAACCTACCGTAGGGTATATGATATCGACAATTCGGCATTGGGGTGTCAGGTTCAAAAACGTACCAGATGTCATGACACAGATGTGTCTTAAAATTTTTGAACTCATGATAGTCACCTTCCAGACCTTCAAGAATGTTAAGGAACCTCACCTCTCTGCGCTCGGATTTAATGAAGGCAATCAGGATTTAGTTTATGACATGAGCACAACGCCCTCTATTAATGTTGTTTATGCATGGCATGCCCGCATAAAGTATCTATCGGCCTGCTTCAAACAAACATTTGAAGAGATGTTTGTCACCGGGTTCTGGGAATATCACTCAGAGATCTTCATTCCCAGGCCCTCACATTTATTACAATTGTTTGCAGTGGAACAAGCTCTCCATTCAGACAAGTTACGTATGCCACATCCATGTTGGGGCTTCACTCACTAATTAGGCATTGATATATGAAAACATATGGAGACATATGATGGAGGAAAGAAGAAGTGAAGGAAAGACCTACAGAAAATCAAGCCTAAGTGAAGGGACAATTTCACTATTGTAAATTAGTGCAAAATTAGAGTCTAGATTTGTAATTGATCTTTAGAACTTACGAGTTCAAGTCTAGATGTATGTAAACCATAGGTATATAAGTTAATTTGAGTCAGAAACATGTATGAGAGAACTCAATTTTGTAGTTTGAGGGAGTAGAGAAAAGTCGTGTAATTTCTGAGAGAGATGGTGAGAGAAAACTTCTGAGTCTGATAGAGTTTTCCATGGCTGTGAGCAAAATTAGGCCAAGCCATTTTGTACACACCTTCTCTGATAATCAACACATGTTTGTGTAGAAGCATTGTGTCTAATTCCTATTGTACATTGAGTCTCAAGTCATTTCATATGACTATGAAAGTTAGTTGACAGTTACGACTTTTCTGGCGCACATTTGACTGATCTTCTGAAGATCAGATCTCGAAGCATGGTGTAAAGTTTTTGGTAAGTGATAGCTCGTTGGAAAGCTATAATCCTCAACTACATTTGGTCAAAAGATCTTTGAGAAACGGGACGCGTACTCAGAGAAATCAGTTTAAGAGTGAAGGTATGTCAAATCGATGAAGTACATTTTCAGTTTTCAGACATAGTGTAAAGGTTGATACAAAATCAGAGGATTGTGAAGTTATTGCTTGAAAGTTTTGTTTGTTATGTGTTGCTTAACACTAGCAAGAACTTCTCTTAGCAAGTAATCAAAAGATTTGGCAAAGATTGAGCTAATACAGGTCAGATTGAAGGATTGAAGAAAAGGCGCAGATTTCTGTGAAGTGAAATTTTGATTTTCACTAAGTTCAGAGATGAAGACTCATAATGTGAGTGTTGCTAAGCTAATGATGGTTATGGAGGTCTTCTAATACCACATTAGTTTAGTTCTTGTGGTGTTTTACACACCAACAAGTGGTATCAGAGCAGATAAGGTCCTCGAGAATAAAAGGAGTGCAGATACAAGAAGATTTGAAGAGTTCTTTATCAAAGAAGGAGGAAGCTGAGGTGTTCAACAACCAAAAGTCATCAGAAGAGTATTTCGAAGTTGCTCCCAAGAGTAAAGGTCTACAAAAGGTATCATTCTTTAACCTTACACTTACAGGTTGAAGCAGAAGCAAGGATACCATGGCAGATCATGTGTCCATTGACAAATTGGACAGAGATAACTATCCTGCTTGGGTAATGAGGATGGAGGCCTTACTTATGAGTAAGGACTTAATGGTATATGTGACAGGTGAAGAGGAGAAGCCTAAATTTGAAGATGAAAGTCATCCAAGGAAGGAAGAGCTAGAAGCTTTGAAGCTATGGCAGAAGAGAGATGCAAGTGCAAGAGCTTATATATACAACACTATTACAGATCACTTGTTGCCACATATCAGAGGTTTAGAAACAGCTGAAGATATTTGGAATGCTTTGGAAGACCACTTCCAAAACACCACTAAAGCTAGAAAAGCTAGCTTATGGTCAGAGTTCACCACATTCAAGAAGAAGCAAAATCAGAACATTAGTGATTATGTCACTAAGATGAAAGACTTGGCAGATAGCCTTGGATCTATTGATGAGGATATTGAAGATCATAGGTTGATAGCTCAATTACTTGCAGGATTAAGAGGTGATGAAAGGTGGAAGCCTTTTGTACTTTCAACAGAACTTTCATTAAATCATTATGTGCCAGAATTAAATCAATTGCTTGGATTGATGCTCACATTTGAGCAAGACTTAAAGTCAGATGGAGACAAAGGTCAAAGTTCTGCAATGTATGTGAAGAACAAAAAGAAAGGAGATAAAGGCAAAGCAAAGGATGAAGAAGAGTCAACAACTCAAGCAAATTATGCAAGAGGAAGAGGTTTTGGCAGAGGTAAAGGTCGAGGTAATGGAAGAGGTAGAGGTAATCAGAACAATAACAAGAAGACATGTTGGATTTGTGGATTGAGCAATCATCTAGCATATGATTGTTGGCACAATCAACAAGGAGCAAATCAAAATCAGAACAACAATGGCAGAGGTAGAGGTGGAAGGTTTCAGAATCAATTTCAAAGAGGAAGACATAATTCAAGAGGAAGTTTTGGTAGAGGTGGTGGAAGAAATTGGAATCAGAACCAATCATACAACACTACATATTACAATTATGCAAATGATACACAGAATGACAACCATACAACATTGATGATGAATTCAATTAGTTCATCAGAGAAGGAGGATCTCAAGGTATTCTATATTGACTCTGGTTGTTCAAATCATTTATCAGGTAATATAGAATTATTGTCAGAATTGGAAGAAGGAAATTCAAGTCATACAGTACAAACAGGTGACAATACAAAACACAATGTGCATTCAATTGGAAAGGTAAAGTGCAGGAGTGGAGCTGATTTATTAACAAATGTTTTGTATGTTCCAACAATACCAAAGAATCTGATTAGTGTTGGACAAATAGTGGAAAAAGGTTTTCAAGTCAGATTTACAAATGAAGGGGTATTTGTTGAAGATCCAGAGGATGCATACACACCCATTGTTTGTGGTAAGAAGGAAGGTAGACTTTTTACTCTCAAAGTGCAAGGAAATGTTGGTCAAGCCCTAATTACACATGGTGATGAAGTAATTACAGAGTTAGATCTTTGGCATAAAAGATTGGGACATTTCAATGAAAGAGGAATCAAAACTATGGTGGAGAATCAATCTGTATTGGGACTACCAAATGTAAAGAATCAACATATGATATACAAGTGTGAAGCTTGTCAGATAGGAAAAGCTCATAGACAACCATTTCAGAAGAAAGGTTTCAAGCATGATGGTTTGCTTGAACTCATACATACAGATGTTTGGGGACCAACAAAAGAAGGTTCAATAAATGGATCTAGGTATTATGTTTTGTTTATTGATGATGCTACAAGGTGGATAACCCTTTATGTTCTAAAGGAAAGATCAGAAGTCTTTGGAGCCTTCAAACATTTTCATGCTTATGCAGAAAGAGTTACAGGTCACAAACTCAAGAGGCTAAGGTCTGATGGAGGGGGAGAATACTTCTCCCAAGAATTTAATGACTATCTTTGGAATGCAGGTATCAAGAGAGAGATAACTTGCGGGTATACACCTCAACATAATGGGGTGGCAGAAAGGAGGAATAGAACATTGGTTGAATTTGCAAGAGCAATGTTAAAGGAAAAGAATTGCCCTAATTATCTTTGGGCTGAGGCTGTAAATACAGCCACATACCTTGTGAATAGGTTACCATGTGGAGCTTTGAATGGTATGACCCCTTATGAAGCTTGGTGGGGTAAGAAACCAACACTTGACCATTGTAAAGTGTTCGGGTCAATTGCCTATGCTTATGTACCATCACAACTCAGACATAAGCTTGAACCAAAGGCAGAAAGATATGTGTTTATTGGGTATGATGAAAAGCAAATGGGTTATAGGCTATGGAGTCCTTTAACTAAACATTTTATTGTTTCCAGAGATGTGACCTTTGATGAACAGAAGAGTTGGTATGCAGATAAAGAATGTGAGCTTGAAACATTTGAAGAAGAGATAAGAAGGAGTGCAAGAGGTAAGTCACATATGCAAATAGATGGAGATGAAGAACATATGCAAGCAAGCACATCAAGAGTTGATTCATATAGAAGGAATGAAGATGGACCAATATTTGATGAAGAAGTACATCCAGATAGACATGAAGAGTGTGAACCAAGAAGGTCAACCAGAATAAGGAATCAACCTACAAGGTATTCATATGACACTTCTTACTTGACTCAGAAAAATTATGCTTACATGGTTAAGGAAGATGAAGAACCTCAAAGCTATGATGAAGCAAAGGGTAAGAGACAATGGGAAGTAGCAATGAAGGAAGAATTTGATGCTCTTGAAGAGAACAAAACTTGGGAACTTGTCCCAAAACCTAATGGTAAGAAAGTGATTGGAAACAAATGGGTTTACAAAGTTAAGAAGCATGCAGATGGAACTATAGCCAGATACAAAGCTAGATTGGTGGTTAAAGGCTATGCTCAAACATTTGGCATAGATTATGATGAGACATTCAGTTCTGTGGCAAAGATGTCAACCATAAGAACAATCATTGCCATTGCAGCATCAAAAGGATGGACATTGAGTCAATTGGACATTAAGAATGCATTTTTGAATGGATATATATCAGATGAGGTTTACATGGAACAACCTCAAGGGTTTGCAGATCATAAGTTTCCAAATTATGTTTGCAGGTTGAGAAGAGCCCTTTATGGTTTGAAGCAAGCTCCAAGAGCTTGGAATTATAGACTTGTAAAGTATCTTAATGACCTTGGGTATCAAAGTTCAAAGGCAGATGCAAGTTTACTTATCAAAAGAACAGATGAAGGTATGATCTACATTTGTATATATGTAGATGACATTATAATTACAGGTACCTCAAATGAAGGAATCAAGGAGGTGAAGAAGCTACTTGAAAGAGAATTCAAGATAAGTGATCTAGGAAAATTGTCATATTTTCTTGGAATGGAAATCACTTATGCAGAGCATGGCATTTATGTATCACAAGAAAGGTATCTTTTGAATCTTCTAAAGAAGTTCAACATGGAGAATTGCAGAGAGGCATCTACACCATTAGAAGTCAATCACAAACTCAGTAGATATGTTGGTGCAGAGTTCAAAGACATGAGGAAGTATCAATCTTTAGTTGGAAGTTTGATTTATGCAACTCTAACAAGACCTGATCTTAGTTATGCAGTTGGTGTTCTTTCCCAATTCATGCATTGTCCAAAGGATCCACATTGGATTGCAGGTCAAAGAGTCCTTAGATATATCAAAGGGACCTTGAAAGTAGGATTGTATTATCCTTTTACATCAGATATAAGATTGAGAGCCTATAGTGATTCAGATTGGGCAGGAAGTCAAGATGACAGAAGGTCTACTCATGGCTACATGATATACATTGGAGATAAGCTTGTGAGTTGGTGTTCAAAGAAACAACACACAGTGGCCTTATCATCAACAGAAGCCGAATACAAAGGACTTGTGGAAGCAGCAAAGGAAGTCATATGGATGCAGACATTATTCAAAAGCTTGGGAATTGATCAAGGTATACCCATTATTCATGGAGATAACATGAGTTCATTATATCTTGCAGCAAATCCTGTGTTTCATGCAAGGACAAAGCACATAGAGATACAGTATCATTTTCTTAGAGAAAAGGTAATGGAGAAAGAGATTGAAGTGGTGTATACTTCCACAAAAGATCAGATTGCAGATATTATGACAAAAAGCTTGGATGGAGTAAAGACAAGTAAGTTCAAGGAGATGGCAGGAATAAAAGAGAAGGAGATTATGTGAAGAAGTCAAATTATGCTAATTAGTGATTGAGGGGGAGCTGTTGGGGCTTCACTCACTAATTAGGCATTGATATATGAAAACATATGGAGACATATGATGGAGGAAAGAAGAAGTGAAGGAAAGACCTACAGAAAATCAAGCCTAAGTGAAGGGACAATTTCACTATTGTAAATTAGTGCAAAATTAGAGTCTAGATTTGTAATTGATCTTTAGAACTTACGAGTTCAAGTCTAGATGTATGTAAACCATAGGTATATAAGTTAATTTGAGTCAGAAACATGTATGAGAGAACTCAATTTTGTAGTTTGAGGGAGTAGAGAAAAGTCGTGTAATTTCTGAGAGAGATGGTGAGAGAAAACTTCTGAGTCTGATAGAGTTTTCCATGGCTGTGAGCAAAATTAGGCCAAGCCATTTTGTACACACCTTCTCTGATAATCAACACATGTTTGTGTAGAAGCATTGTGTCTAATTCCTATTGTACATTGAGTCTCAAGTCATTTCATATGACTATGAAAGTTAGTTGACAGTTACGACTTTTCTGGCGCACATTTGACTGATCTTCTGAAGATCAGATCTCGAAGCATGGTGTAAAGTTTTTGGTAAGTGATAGCTCGTTGGAAAGCTATAATCCTCAACTACATTTGGTCAAAAGATCTTTGAGAAACGGGACGCGTACTCAGAGAAATCAGTTTAAGAGTGAAGGTATGTCAAATCGATGAAGTACATTTTCAGTTTTCAGACATAGTGTAAAGGTTGATACAAAATCAGAGGATTGTGAAGTTATTGCTTGAAAGTTTTGTTTGTTATGTGTTGCTTAACACTAGCAAGAACTTCTCTTAGCAAGTAATCAAAAGATTTGGCAAAGATTGAGCTAATACAGGTCAGATTGAAGGATTGAAGAAAAGGCGCAGATTTCTGTGAAGTGAAATTTTGATTTTCACTAAGTTCAGAGATGAAGACTCATAATGTGAGTGTTGCTAAGCTAATGATGGTTATGGAGGTCTTCTAATACCACATTAGTTTAGTTCTTGTGGTGTTTTACACACCAACAATCCAGAGGTTCCCGGGCCGGTAGATTGGGATGCTCTACTCACAGACTTGGCCAAAGGATTGAGGATTGCCGAGCATCACTTAGCGCAAGATGTCGTTGAGTATTACATCCAAAAACCCACACAACAAGGGTCTGTCAGGGACGACAGACGCGAGAGAGGGGGGGGGTGTTAGCAGCAGACAAGGAACTGAAGGACTGACGAGGCATGGAAGTCAGAGAAGAGAGTCAGAAGGGAGAGAAGGCACAAGCAGACAAGGGAGTCAACGACGATCTGGCAAGTAGGCCAATAATTTTCTTCATGAAGAAGCAAGTACGAGCATTCACGCAGATCTAGCACTAAGGCAACCTTTAATTTTTCAAAACCCTTACACCAATTAAAAGTGATTCTCATCACTAACAACCCCTGTAAATACCATGTTCACCCTTTTGTGGCTCCATTTTGTGCAAGCCGAGGAGTCCTCGAGCTTGAGGAGCCTTAGAAGTAGTTGCTTACCAATTTTCGTATTTTTTAGATCTCGTTTGAGCCCTCAAATAAACCCTGGAACCTAATTTTTAACTAGGCCGGACACTAGGTCTGGACAGGGCCAAAGCTAGTCAAAAACTATAAAAGGAGCTAGAGAGCTCATTTTTGAGGTAGATTGTAATTAAAACGAACTTGTAAAAGCATTTTGAAAGTAATCTAAGAACTCCATTGCTTCTCACTCTTTGTCTTGTGTTGGCAGTAGTCTTGATACACCAGGACTTACAAGACGTGAAAGTCAAAGAAGGGAGTCAGAGCGAAGGGACAGCACAAGCAAACAGGGCAGTCAAAGAAGATCTGGCAAGTAGGCCAATATTTTTTTCAAGACACTAATGCAGATCAAAGAGATGGACATGCAGGGAGGAAGAGCAAGTAGGGAGCTCGAAGATATGTATGGCAGATCACTAGAAGAAACCCCTACAACAACAGTGATTTTTATCACTAACAATCATTGTAAATATCATTTCACATTTTTGTAGCTCCATTTTGTGCAAGCCAAGGAGTCCTTGAGCTTGAGGAGCCTTAGAAGTAGTTGCGTACCACTTTTCGTATTTTTTAGATCTCGTTTGAGCCCCCAAATAAGCCCTGGAACCTAATTTTTAACTAGGCCGGACACTAGGTCTGGACAGGGCCAAAGCTAGTCAAAAACTATAAAAGGAGCTAGAGAGCTCATTTTTGAGGTTAGATTGTAATTGAAACGAACTTGTAAGAGCTATTGAAAGTAATCTAAAGAACTCCATTGATTCTCTCTCTTTGTCTTGCCGTGTGTGCGCGTGTGTGTGTATGTGTGTGCATGCTTGTGTGCTTCTCACTCACGCACTTGTGCCGCCACTTGCTCGAGGTCTTCATACCATCCTCACGTCTTCCCGGATTGACATTAAAGGAGGTGCTACTCATCACTGAGCTACACCAAATTTTGGCGCCGTTGCCGGGGATCGAGCTTTGAGGACGAGCGTGTGATGGTAAGACGTAGAGTTGACGCGTTGGAGTTGTAGGTATTTTCTTCACTCTCATCGATTTTCTTTTACTTTCTTTACCATCTTCATTTCCATCATCATCATCACCATCTCCCACCTCCATCTCCATCATCGCGAAAATTTCAGTTTTTTGACTATATCCCCATCTCCACCTCATTTCCCTCATTTCACTTGTGAGAGAGAGCGAGAGAGCGAATTTGCATGTGCTGTTTTTGCATGTTTTCTGAGCTGTCTTGCAGGTACAGGCTGCATCATCATCCCCAGCACTCCGCGCAGGTACGGAAATCTGAGTAATTGTCTGTGTGTCGCCGAGCTCTGTCAATCGCGACCGACAGAAAAATTGCTCTAATTGCTAAACAAAGTGCATATCCATGACCTACAGGCCTAGAGCTTCCCAAAAATGTGTTTAGTTTTTTGAAATTCCACAGATTTCTGTCAATCGCGATCGCTCTGTCAATCACGATCGACAAACCACGACGGACAGACCTGTCAATCGCGATCGACACGTCAATCGTGACCGATAGCCCACGACGGCTCTGTCAATCGCGACCGACAGAGTCAACGACCGATTGACCACGACTGACGGATCATACGCGCGACACGTGTCAATCGCGATCGAGTCATCAATCGCGATCGACTCATCAATCACGACCGACGCAGTCAACGACTGTTTGACCACGACGGACAGACCACGACGGCTCTGTCAATCGCGATCGACGCAGTCAACGACTGTTTGACCACGACGGACAGACCACGACGGCTCTGTCAATCGCGATCGACACAGTCAACGACTGATTGACCACGATCGACAGACCCTTGTGACCGACCTGTCAATCGCGATCGACTCATCAATCGCGATCGACTCATCAATCGCGACCGACAGAGTCAACAACCCTTTGACCACGACTGATTGACTTTTCGTAACCCCTGTCAATCGCGACTGACCAGTCAATCGCGACTGACAGCCACGACGGACCTGTCAATCGCGATCGACACGTCGATCGCGACTGACCTGTCAATCGCGACCGACAGACTTTGCGAACACGTTAGAAGGGCAATTTAGGTCAAATTTTCAAGGCAAAAGTAGTGGTCTAAATTTTGGCCAAGTGTGGGACAAACACAAGGGTGTAGCATTGCATTACGAGGACACGACCCAAGTAACTTTAGAATTCCTGTTTGCCTGATAACCGAGCGCAATCCTGTTTTAGCCCCAAAACCCTGAACCGGCATAACTTTCTCATACCCTGAAGTTGACCATACCTAGGGGGATCAAAGTCAGGGGTCCTTAGGATTGTTTTCTTGAAAATCACTATGCAAGTTTGTGTTTGTGCTACATGAATGAAAATAATTGGTTCTGTCTTTGGAATGTAAATTTCAAAGCTAACTTTGAAACTCTTACAGAGCATCGAGAGGCGTTCTAAGCAAGTGTAAGTGCGAGCTTGGGAACACAATTCCTGGGCACTCAAGGGCGACCGAGCAGGAAACAAAAGGTTGGACACTTTTAACCCCCTCTGTCAATTCATAGCTTAGGCTAAGAACGATGAGAGGTAGGAGTAAGTCAGAGCGACGATAGGCAGGCATCAAGTTGAAGACTACCTAAAAACTCTAGTTCAAGCTAAAAACCTAATCTCTGTACTGTCGATAACATAAAGGAAAAGAACCCAACGTGGAACGATCAACCTGAAAGTACGAAGAACATTCAAGTATTCCTGACAACGTAATAGCAAACAAGACCTTAAACACGAGGAATAACAAAAAAAGAATCAAGTGACTGGTACCAATTGATCGGCAACGAGGTTGTACTCTAGGCAAAAATTGGGCTAATCAGTTAGGCATATGAACCTTAGATCAGGACGACACCTGGTAAGAGAGAGACAAAGCCTTAGGTCTTCAGAGGCTAGTGTCAATCACACTGCAAGGTCTTGGACCCAGCAGTTGAGTCACCACTCTCATTACCCTAGCTCTGATACCAGTGAATCAGGGATGTCTCAAGGTATGGACAGACCTACGGGAAGTTCAGGTGTGCCTTACCTGTACAGGGTAGAAGGCCCTTACAAAACGCAGCTAGAGTACCTTAGGACCAACCGATTAGGTGCTAGCATCTATGAGGACGGCCTAGGAAGATCCGTGGTCCAGATTAAAAACCCTGATCAATCCATAGGACTAGAGCACCCAGCTGTCAAGTTTGAAAATGGTGCATACCTGGACAAAGAAGGAACCATATACGTGGTCACCAGTCACCCAGATAGGACGGATGAATTTGGAAATGTAATCTCAGAGGCGGACTTAGGTGACTTAGAGCAAGGAAACATGGGTGCGGAACCTAGAACCCCTCGAGGTAAATCAGTTCTCACTAGGATTATCACACCTGAGTGGGTACCCCAAGACAACAAGAGCATAGAGTTGCTCCTCAATCGAGAAACTGATGAAGCCTTTTGGAGGTATAAATCCAATTAGCCAACTGATATAGGAACAATCATGATCTATGAGTTTAAGGATCCTGATAGCCCAGGCAGAGTGACCTACTTAGATCACACTTCTGAGAGGATCTTTGTGGTGACAGAAAATGATAGGCATGCTTACACTTGGAAGGGTGAATTCATTTTCCCCCAACCAAGATCGAACGTATCCTATGGTCACCCTGGAGCTGGAACATCCCAAGCTCATGGTACGCAAAGAGACAGAAGCAGAGATAGACCAGAAGTAAGTTTTGCCAACCCAGTAGGCAGAGAAAGAACGAGGATGGAGACGAATAGGGTAGAACCTGAGATGCTTAGAGCCCACAGGAACCAAAGAAATGTAGATGGATTCCCTCTGCCGAGGCCTAGAGAGCACACAAGAACTTTGAGACCCACCCAGCTAGTTAAGTCCATGAAGAATTACTTTGACGGCACAGGAGATCCCTATGATCATGTGGCGGAGTTCAAGCAAGTCTTGAGAGCTCAACAAGTGGAGGATCTGTTCACACAGTACAATGCCTTCGGTCTAACCCTTAGGAATACGGCACTTACATGGTTTCAGCCATTGGATGAGCGGCAGTTCAGGAGCATAGACCAACTCCTAGAGGCATTCATTGTAGAGTTCTCTAAGAGCGGCATAAGACACAACACCTCCTCATTGATTCACAGCTTCAAACAGACCCCCCAAGAGACTGTCAGGTTGGCCGGAAGAAGATTTAGACAATATCTTGAAAGGTGCCCTATTTCGGAGCTACCCACATCTGCCAAACAAGTAGCCTTATTCCTCGACGGATTGCTGAGTACGAAATTGAGATCCTATGTGTATCTGAAAGACCCTAGGACTATAGAAGAGTGTGTACGTATGTGCATTGACATTGAAGATAACCTAGGAGAAGAACTAGAGCTTTCCAAAATCTACAAAGATTCAGATAGTGCATCTAGTCACTCTTCCACGCAGTCCACATCAATTGAGGAACTTGCCGAAAAAGTAGCTCAGAAATTAGGTGTAACTAGCAAACAAATCCCAAGGTTTGCCCCAGCGAAGAGGTGCTATACATGCGGTGGCGACCACATGGCAAACGTGTGTCCCATTATGGCTCAACCCCAGGTCAATCCAAATAGCCAATATTGCACCATAGAACGAAGATACACCAATCACACCGCACAAGATTGCCCATACAACAAGCAGGCAGTTAGGCAACCCTACCCTCAGCCATACCCGCAACAAGGAAGATACCAGAACCCGTACCCTCCACAACCATATGGCAGGCCACAACAAAATTACCAACCACAATACCAAAACCAACAAAGGCCTCAACCTGTGCTAGCACAACAACCCCCAACCCCAGCTAATGTGATTCCGGTAAAGTATACTGTTGCAGAAGAGAACCTGAATAGAGCTATAGTACCAATAACCCCATTGATCTCAGAAAGTGACCCGAGTGACCATAGCTTTGATTCTACACATGTTGATAGCCCCCAGGCCTACTACATGCAGTCTCCTGAGCATGGTGAGTCCTATTATAGCGAAGAGACAAACGAACCTAGTTGGGAGTCAGATTACACGAACGTCATGTATGCAAACCCCAATCCTAGGCCTCAATCTAGGCAAATAAGACCTCCATTCCCAAGAGGACCGTGCTACAGATGCCAAGGAGATCACCTCATTCGTGATTGTCCCTTGCCACCACCTACACAACCCCAGTCAGTAACGATCCAAGGTTTTTGCCAAGATTGTGGAAAAGAACATCTCTTACGAGATTGCCCTAAGAATCCTAATAATATGCCAAAAATCACTCCAATCAACGTTATTGGGTTAGTGGTAGATTCCACAGGAAGTGTCACCTCCACTGCTCCCGTACACGTAGTCACTCGCGCTCAAGCCTTGCAGCAGAATCAAGGGGTAAACCAGGATAAGAATTCAGAGGTTAGTGAAACCGAGAGCGTAACAAAGAAAAGGACTAGAGCATGGAAAGATAGTCGGGAAAGAATGAAAAGACAATGGGCTAAAAAGATGAGTGAACTTGAGGAAAGCATAAGAGAAACCAAAGCTAGGATAACTGAAATCACCTCTCAAACCCCCTCTCACACTATCCCATCACCACCACTCCCATCGCCCTCCGACCCGCCACCTTCCAACCCACGTCATACGATTCCACCACCCCCTAGAGTAGGATCAGTATTAGCTGATCCCATTCCGGAAGACATAGACATGATGCTTAAAGCATATCAAGCCAGAATTCAAGAAGGGCCAAATGTCACAGATCATGACAAGTGTTACCCTAGAGCTGACCTAGAGATAGAAAGAACCAAACTGTGCGCGAAAATGGTCGCATTGGCTCAGACTATGTTTGAAGCCAGTCGCCTTTTCAATTACTCGGGCTCAGCCAGGACGCAATTACACTTGGATGGACTTCTAGAGAAATTAGAGGGAATAATCGCTAGAGCTGCCAAGGAAGAAAAAAATCAAGGAAGGGAGAATGTAAGTAAAATCATGACCCATTCCCCACCGGAAGCTTATGTGCCAAATTCCATGGAACCAGACAATTCCCCCTCCCTAGAGCGAATAGAGCGGTTAATGGCACAATCAGAAAAGGAACCTGCCCCTCAAAGAAAGGAAAGGGCAAGAGAACGGATAAGCAAGCCTCTTCAGGAAGCCCATGTGCCTCCTCAAGAAGCTTATCTTCCCCCCCAACAGGCACAAGAGCCTCTCTCGGAAGCTTGTGTACCTCCACAGGTTGCCTACATTCCTTCTCAGGGAGCGTATGAGCCTGTTCGGAAAAGTAATAGAATAAGTAACCCTCCCCAGGAAGCTTGTGCTCCAGCTATCTATGAGAACGAGGAAAGAGCCAACGATAGAATAAGCCCTCCTTCCCAGGTTGCTTATGTGCCTAATTCTACGGAGCCAGACACATCTTCTTCTATGAATCGGTTTGCACCAGACTTCCTACGAGAGATTCAAGAAGACAAATGGGATAACGAAAGCGAGGTCGCCCCTCCTTTTGAACTTGTGGACGATGCACACGACCAATTCCCACAAGACATCCCATCTATTTACGGGGAACATGAGAGTGCTCAGTCTCACGAGAGATTGGACTTTGAGTCTAATTCCATACAAGAGCTACCCCACTTCACAGGCCCATGGGAAGCAAAATCCACATGTATGAGAGCTCCCACAATCATGGTAAGGAACGACGACTCAGTCATACCTAGGAACACAGAGGTAGTGAAGAACACTAACGTGCAGTGTAATCTCAAGTTAGAAGAGCTACTCAAGGTTAGACCTGAATTATGGAAACATGTAGCCAAACAAGTACCAGAGATAGCAAAACCTCGTTCCCAGGCAGGATCCCATAGGACAGTGCCAGAAATTCCCTTGGATAAGATAGGAGATATGTGTGAAGGTGAAGAAGGGAACACCTATCTGCCCATCACCTACCAGGAGTACACCACCAAGGCAATTTTGGACTCAGGTGCAGGAGTTGCAATTGCCACCACCTCCTTATGGAAGCGTTGGGGCAAGCCGGCACTCAGGCCGACGAGAATGAAATTGCAGATGGCCGATGGTCACATAGAGAGACCCCTAGGATTGCTAGAAGGAATAACTCTCACCACTTGTGGTGTCGAGTTTGAACATAGTTTTGCTATATGTGACTTCAGCAAAAATCATGCCTATGAGATGATTTTGGGAAGACCATTTATGCGACAGTTGCAAGTGGTGCAGGATTGGGGGACCAATTCTTTGTACCTGCAACACTTAGGTGTCACGACCAAAGTCAATCTCAAGGATTATTCTCATAGAGATGTCCCTCCTATCCAATGGAATCCCATCCATAGAGCCAAAGAGGATACAGAATCGGTGCATTCCATAGGGTCTGGATCCTCATGGATGCATGAAGACACTCACTTATGGATGTGCAAGGTAGCAGTAGAAGAAGAGAAGAGAGAGAAAGCCAGAGAGGTAGGTGTGAAAGAAACTCATAGACCCATTCAAGACCCAGCCTATGCACCGGTAGTTTTCCCAGACGAGGAATTCGAACCCCATGGCTGGGCGGAAATTTTAGCAACCATGGACGTAGCCATCAATGAAGAACAATGGACACCTCACTGTGATGAGGATGGCTATGACATTTCAGTCTTCTCCATAGAGCCAATCATGGGAGAGGCAGTTTTAGAAGAATGCGAACCTAGCCCTGATGCATTTGAGGATGCAAGTGACTCCGATCTAGAGTCAATCATTATGGACCCACCATTTGCATCAGATGAAGAATACTTCCATGAAGTAGAATTTCAACCCCAGAGGCATGGAGAGTTTACAAATGAGGTAAGATTAGCAACACACGTGAGCCCAAAGGAAGAAGGAAAGAAACGAAAGAAGAGAGAAGTCTCACCAGAAGAGGAAGAATCTTTGTTTGAGGTCCCGGAAAATTTTAAGAAGTATGAGATAGACGACAGGAGAGTCATGATAAGAATGCCTAAACGAGAGGCACAAGTAGGAGAGGCCTATGATAACAAAGAAACTACCAAGAAAATAGTAGTGGCCATGGAAGAAGGAGAGGAGAGATGCACGTATATAGGCCATGACCTGACAGAAGAAGAAGAGCACGAATTGATTGCCTTGCTAAGAGAATACAGAGATGTATTTGCTTGGAGTTACAAGGATTTGAAAGGTGTTGACCCCGATATATGCTCACACACCATCCCCATGACTTCAGATGCCAAACCCTCTAAGCAGAAGCCTTATACATATAACGATAATTATGCTGCTAAGATAAAGGAAGAGATAGATAGATTGGTTGAAGCTGGATTTATTTATGAAATTGAGCACACTGAGTGGGTATCCCCCATCGTAGTGGTGCCCAAGAAGAATGGCAAACTGCGCGTGTGCATTAACTTGAAGAAGGTTAATGCAGCCACAATTCGAGATAACTATCCGCTTCCCATCACAGAACATCTCTTAGAAAGAGTGGCTGGCAAGGAAGTGTACAGCTTCCTTGATGGATTTTCGGGTTACAATCAAGTAGCCATAGCTCCAGAAGGTCAGCATAAGACAGCCTTTGCCACAGAATGGGGCATTTTTGCTTTTAGAGTAATGCCATTTGGGCTTACCAATGCACCAGCTACCTTCCAGAGGCTGATGTGCCATGTGTTTAAGGAGTTCCTGAGGAAGAGTTTAGAAGTCTATGTTGATGACCTTTGTGCTCATTCCAATGTTAGACAAACCCATATTCCTGAACTCAGACAAATCTTTGACAAATGTAGAGAATATCAAGTCTGCCTGAACCCAGAAAAGTGCATTTTTATGGTCAGGCAAGGCAAGATTCTAGGACACATAGTGTCAAAGAATGGCATATCTACCGACGAAGAAAAAGTGAGAGCCATAGCAGAGCTACCTAGGCCAAAGAATGTCAAAGAAGTACAAGCTTTCATGGGGCACTATGGTTATTATCGACGATTTATACACATGTATGCTGTCATTGCAAAGCCCATGTACGGACTTCTGACTAACTTTGAGTGGACGGATGAATGCGAGAATTCCTTCCAGGAGCTTAAACGAAGATTATGTTCAGCACCAATCTTAACCACACCAGATTGGAATAAGCCTTTCCATGTTCATGTGGATGCATCCAATTATGCTATTGGATGTGTGCTTGCACAACCTACTGGTGAAGGTAATATGGATCTTCCAATTGCCTATGCCAGTAGACAGTTGAATGCGGCTGAACGGAATTACACCACTACAGAGCGAGAAGGATTAGGCATGGTATATGCAGTTAAGAAATTTAGACACTATTTGCTTGCAAATAAGTTTAAATTTTTTACTGACCATCAGGCATTACTATATCTCGTAAATAAGCCATGCAATACAGGAAGATTAGTGAGATGGTTTCTCTTGCTCATGGAATATGACTTTGAGGTTGTGGTAAGAAAAGGGAGGACTCATTTGAGAGCAGATCACCTCTCTAGGCTCACATCGGGAGAAGCCCCACAAGGAGTATCAGATGACCTTCCTGATGCTTACTTGTTTAATTTGGAAGTGGTGCCGCAGTGGGCTAAGCCATTGGTCCCAGTATTGACGTACGGGCCTAACCATCCAGTGGTAAACACACGGAATAGAGAGGTTGTAAGAGCCCAAAAGTACCACATAATGGCAGGAAGCATGTACAAGCACACAGATCAAGGGATCTTGGCTTGTTGCGTAGAAGAGGACGAGTACGCTAAGTGGTTGCAACTAGCACATGTAGGTGCACTAGAGCAACACCATTCAAAACAACGAACTTTACAGACCCTAAAGAGACTCGGAATACATTGGCCAACTATGGAAGCTGATGTCCAAAAGTTGTGCAAGGAATGCCCAATCTGCTGCACTAAACCACCTGTGGAACACGCCACTCTTTATCAAGTATCTATTGTGCCAGATTGGAGTGAACCACTAGTATCCTTCCTGAGGACAAACACATTCCCCCCAGACATGACGCTGGCTAGGAAAAGGAGTTTAGAACAAGAAGCCCAGGATTACTCACTCATAGGTGATAATCTATATAAGCGCGGTAAAGATAGTTACCTGAGGTTATGTGTCCATGAAAGTGAATATCTGAAGATCCTAGAAACTGCTCACCAAGGTGTAGCAGGAGGACACTTTGGACCGGATCGGGTGATCAAGGCAATACTATTTGCGGGCTTCTGGTGGCCTACCCTTCACATGGATGCACATACCTATGTGAAACGGTATGATGTCTGTCAGAGGACTCAGTATCCTATACGCAAAGATGAGATGCCACTGAAACCTATGATGGGTGGACGTGCATTCTCTAAGTGGGGAATAGACTTCGTAGGTCCTATTAATCCCCCAGCTAAAGGTTCTCATGCGGAATACATCATTGTTGCAACAGATTATCTCACCAAGTGGGTAGAGGTAAAGGCTACGACAAAGAACGATGCTCAAACAACTGCTAAATTCTTGTTTGAGAATGTATTCACAAGATACGGACTACCTATAGAGCTCGTAAGTGACAGAGGCACTCATTTCTTGAATGAAGTAATTGAAAATCTACTCCAGGAATTCTTGGTAATACACAAGAAGTCTGCCCCTTATCACCCTCAAGCTAACGGACAAGCTGAGAGCACTAATAAAATCTTATGCAATGTACTGACAAAATTAGTGAACACTAAACGCTCTGATTGGGACAAACAGCTACACCATGCTGTTTGGGCATACCGAGCTGCCTACAAAACGGTACTCCAAGCCACCCCCTTTCAGATGGTATTCGGCCAAAACGCTGTGTTACCCTTGGACTTCTTGATCCCTACATTGAGAGTAGCACAAGAGCACGAATGGACAGGTCATGAGCTCTCCTCTAGGATCTTTGACCTTGAACGATTAGGGGAAACAAGACTGAGAGCAGCTGCAGGAATATATGCAGCCAAGAAGAGACAGAAGGCATATTTCGATGCCCATGTGAAGGATAAAGGCTTGAAAGCAGGAGATCTAGTCTTAGTCTATACATTGAAACAACACGCGAGGAAGCTAGAAAAGAGAGGCTACGGACCAATGATCATCAATAGGATCTCCACGAGTGGAGCAGTATAATTGGCCACATTAGAGGGTGATGTTCTCCCTAACTATATCAGCGGTTGCAGAGTCAAGTTGTATCAGGAACCCCTCACAGAGGAAATGCTTAGCCGACTCAACACTGCTAAGAAACGCAAAGAGGAAGAAAAGCGAGTTCGAGAAGAAGCTCAAGCAGAAGCTTTAGAACGCATCAGAAGGATGAAATTACGAAGGCAAGGTAGAGATCAGCCTAGAGCGAATGACTACGCAGATCAAGGATTTCCTATGGCCATGTGTGAAGTTGCAGGAACAAGCTCGCATAGGATAATTGATAGACGTCCTTTCGTAACCCTAGACATAGGACAAGGAAAGAGTGCAAGGACCGTAAGAGCCTTGATTGACTCAGGTGCCGCCACTAGTGCTGTTAGAGTGTCTTACTGCCAAGAATTATAGTTGACTGTCAATCCTGTGAAAGCATATCTTATAGGATTGGGAGGAGTGGAAACCCCTTGCATGGGCGAGGTGGAACTTCCCCTCTACATTCATGATGAGGCAATGACAGTTAAAGTACTGGTGTGTCAGGATGAGGATCTCACTGAACCTCTTGTCTTGGGTCAAGATTGGATCTATGACCAAGCAGTCAATTTAAACCTAAGAAGTGGACTTCTCCAGGTTTGGATCAATCATAGTCGAGTTACAGTAGAATTAGACAATGGAGCACTCAAGGAGCTAGGAAAGGCACAGACTCCTGGTCCTTCCAGGGGTGCACATGAAGATGACCATGCTGTTCTTGTCCAAAACTATGTGTTGCAGAGGAATGATATTCGCAAAAAAGGAGTCAGGAATGCAACGGAACTCCTTTCTTTTCCAAAGGCCAGAAGGAGGCTGCAACCCAAGGTGGATCAAAGGCAGAAGAAGAAGAGTACTACCTATGTCCGAGATCAAAAGTACCTGCTCAGCAGAATGTCTCAGAAAATAAACCATGTGTGGGTGCGGAAAGGCGAACAACCGGTTGCACCACCGTCAACTACACGGGTGAAGTTTCTTATTAATAACCGACAACATGACATTAATAAGAAGTATTGCAGAAATTCTCCTGCTAATGTGAAATCTATTTGGGTGCCCAAGAAGTCGATGAAGGCTAGCCCACAATCAAGACAAATTTGGGTGCCTAAGGCTTGCTTGAGGGCACAAGTAGCTACGCAGAGGCCACAACCTAAACAGCATAACGCAGCTACGCATACTGCCAGTATTCACTCGTTCTCAACGCTCAAGAACACACCAAGACCCAAGAGCGTGCATGTAATCAATTGTAAATGGGTCCCTAAAAGGCCTCATTTTCAAACCACGACACCAAGAAGGCTCTCTAGAGTCTCTCCGAAACCGAAAACAAAGCCCATCCACTGCATTTGGCAGCCTAGGACGTGTAATAAACCCCCCGACCCCAATTTGTAAATTCATACCCACTCACTAACTGTATTAGTCTCCTAGGACAACCCAAGCACTAACTACACACACTGTCTTCGTGCACTTACTAACCACTAACTCACCATCTACCTCATGTTAATGTTGTAACGGGGACAACAACGGATTTATTCTGTCCATTACGATGTTAACACTTGGTTCTATATTCTCACAGAACCAACCAGCAAACAGGGCCATGGCAGAAGTAGGTGCCAGTTCTCAAGCCGGATCTGGTGTCCAGATTGTGGACATAGAAACACTTCTCCTCGAGCCACATCTCACCGCAAGGCCGCAAGAACTTCAAGCCGTGCATGTGCTCCCCATTCAGGATCCTCCTCAAGGGCACACTTCTCAAGTAGGTAAGCATGCGCATTGGTTCAGTGATGTTGCTGGACCACTGCGCGATGGAACCTATTTCTGGGAAGCAGAATTGGAATTTAATGGCAAATGGGGTCGATACCACTTTTTCACGCGCGAGTTTGAAAGCTATCAAAACGCCGAAGTCATGAGATCAGTTTGGATCAAAGCAGGTGTGGACAGTTATTTCAGGGCCCACTTACCAAAGCCGGATTTTTTACGATGTTCATATCTGATCAGTACCATCACGCCAAGCAGGGCCAAGGGAGGCGACAACACCTTTGTGTTGCCATCACTGCTGCCGGGTCATGAGCTTAAAAGATTCAAGTTGACCCTCAATCTGGTAAGAGAAGCATTGGGTATGTATGGCATGCACATCCCAACAGAAAAGGAAACCATGGTTCCAGGCCGAATGAAACACAAAGATCTTAATAAGTTGAAGGATATGGTAGCGATGACACCTACCATTGCGCTTCACCTACGGACCCTCATGCAACATTTTGCTTTCCCCGCCCAGGAACGATTCACAATGCCCCCAAAGAAAATATGGTTCAGCTTGTATCTAGCAGAGACAGAAAGCCTTCCCATCAATGTGCCACACTGGATCATAGATCAGATCCACCTAGCCCATCAAAGGTGGAACAAGAAGCAGAAAAATGTGCTCCACGGGTGTTGTGCTCTGACCAGAATAATCTATAGATGCTTGGCTTATGACGTGCCTGTTCAGCGGGCACTCATATGGTCCCGGGCCCAAGAATTCCAGAGAAGACTATCAGCAGCAGGTCCCCCATCAAAGAAGATGAGGGGGGGAGTCCAACTACCTTGCGCTCAACCAAGGGGAGCCACCACTACACCAGAAATTACCCCTCCCCAGACACGACGCGTTAGGCCATTCACTATCCGGCTACCAAGACCAAGTACAGAGGGACCCAATCTGGTGTTTCCACCCATTCCATCAGATTTGGAATTTCCACAGGGATTTACTCTTGAGGACATCACGGATGAAGAAACTGCCAGGTTGATCTATGACTCTAATCTCGAAACTGAAGCAGAGCGAGCTCAGGAACAACAACCCCAAACAACAACATCGGCCCCCACCCAACCACAAGTTGCAGAAGTCGATGTAGATGAACAAGAGGCAGGAGGAGACGAAGAAGAAGCCGACGAAGAACAACATCAAGAATATGACGAACTCTCCGAGTTAGCAAGTGCCCCAGCGTATTCGGCACAAATAAAAAGACTATATCGAACCATGAAGCTAGTTCAAGAACAGCATAAAATGTCACTTGAAGCAGGCAAGAGACTCATGAACGACTTGCTAGCTGAGGAAGGTGTGGACGAGTTGTTCATTGAGTCCATAAACCTTCATGCCGACGCGGTAGGATTGGATGAGGCCATACATGAGGCAATGGCCTACATTCACAGATTTGAGAAAAGGGTTCCCGTTCGTCCCAGGAGGTCCGGGAAACAAATTCACATCAATGTATCGGCACCAGGAGAGACAACGCAAGAAGAAGAACATCAGGAAGCACCACTGTCACCACCATCCCCACCTCGCACTACACAATTCACTCCACCACATGACACTAGCACTACCACGTCCACTACCACTACCATTGTCATGGGCATCCCACTCTCTCCGGGAATCCAATTCGGGGGAGTCACCATGCCCACTTTCACCACTCTGTTCACTGACGTCACATCCACTCCACCCACGATCCCCATCTACACTGTCACTCAAACAATTGACACGATGGAAACATCACCTGCCACAGCACCTCGCCCTCCCCCCATGCCACCTTCATCTCCCATACCCCCTCCACCCACATCACCGCTTGCATCCACATCATTCACATCTCCCATTCCCGCCCCCATTCCCCCTGCATCTTCACCCCTCCCAGCATTATTTAATGTAAATAACATATTTCTAGCATTAAATCAATGTGTATACCAGCTCCAGAATGAGTACAGAGCTCTGGACGACCGGTATCAACAACTGACAACGCACCATCAGAACTTACAAAGACAATTTCACATTCTACAAACAGAAAATGCATAACTGAATCAACGCTACACAACGCTTGAGCAGGCTCACCAAACATTATTGGAGGCACCCCAACCATCGACAGAATCAGGTGTCAAACAACTAGAAGCTTTGCTCGAAGTATACCAGACCGATAACCTGCGAGTCAGACGTAACCTGGCACTCCTCAGAAAACACATGGCGGCCGCCCTTGAAGAGAACAAGAGACTGCAGCAGCAAAATGAAGCAAATCTAGAAGCAGCAATGGAAGGCTCTCCCCACGAAATTGATTCAGAGCAGTTTAAAGCCGTACCCTCAGAGACAATGAAGACCATCTTGGAAAGCTATGCAGATCTATTAGATGCTCATGATGACTTGGAAAGGGAACGTGATGAGCTGCGCAATCAGCTCCAAGAGCAACAGACAGCACCCAGAGTCACAGAAACGACCACGACTTCAGAGGAAGTCAAGACATTGAAAGAGTAGGTGGCCGAATTACAGGAAAGATTACTCACACACGAAAGGCAGCCCTGTAGCTCAGTGATGAGTAGCACCTCCTTTAATGTCAATCCGGGAAGACGTGAGGATGGTATGAAGACCTCGAGCAAGTGTCGGCACAAGTGCGTGAGTGAGAAGCACACAAGCATGCACACACATACACACACACACACACACACACGGCAAGACAAAGAGAGAGAATCAATGGAGTTCTTTAGATTACTTTCAATAGCTCTTACAAGTTCGTTTCAATTACAATCTAACCTCAAAAATGAGCTCTCTAGCTCCTTTTATAGTTTTTGACTAGCTTTGGCCCTGTCCAGACCTAGTGTCCGGCCTAGTTAAAAATTAGGTTCCAGGGCTTATTTGGGGGCTCAAACGAGATCTAAAAAATACGAAAATTGGTACGCAACTACTTCTAAGGCTCCTCAAGCTCAAGGACTCCTTGGCTTGCACAAAATGGAGCTACAAAAATGTGAAATGATATTTACAATGATTGTTAGTGATAAAAATCACTGTTGTTGTAGGGGTTTCTTCTAGTGATCTGCCATACATATCTTCAAGCTCCCTACTTGCTCTTCCTCCCTGCATGTCCATCTCTTTGATCTGCATTAGTGTCTTGAAAAAATATTGGCCTACTTGCCAGATCTTCTTTGACTGCCCTGTTTGCTTGTGCTGTCCCTTCGCTCTGACTCCCTTCTTTGACTTTCACGTCTTGTAAGTCCTGGTGTACCAAGACTACTGCCAACACCCCCCCCACTCTCGCATCTGTCGCCCCTGACAGACCCTTGTCTAGCTGCTTTTTGGACATAATATTGGACAACATCGGCGGCGAGGTGGTGTTCTTCTAACCTGAGTCCCCTTGCTAGATCTGTCAGCAATGCATCCCAATTGACTGGCCCTGGGACATCTGGATGTGGCACCCGTAATTGTTCTGAGTGAATGGTTCGCTCCACAGCAAATAAATGGAGGAGATGTGAGGGTCTGGGTACAAATATTTCTGAGTGGTATTCCCAGAACCCTGTTATGAACATCTCCTCGAATGTTTGTTTAAAGCAGGCTGGGAGGTATTTTATTCTGGCGTGCCAAGCATATACCACCTCTATGGAAGGGGTGGTACTCATGTCATAAACTAAATCCTGGTTTCCTGTAAGGAATCCGACACCTGAGAAGTGTGGGTCCTTGATATTCTTGAATGTCCTGAATGTAATAAGCATTAATTCAAAAATTTTCATGCACATCTGGGCCATCACATCAGGGGTATTCCTTAATCGGATGCTCCAGTGCCGTATGGTGGAAATCATGTAATTGACGGTGGGAGGTCCTTGAGGGGGTGCTAGATAGACGTAGTTTAACCATTTGGCGCAGCCTTTGATATTCTTGACTGCAAGGGTAAACTCTGGCCATGTGCGTCTGCGGAAGACAGGAACGTAACAAGGGTTATATTTAATAAAAAGAGGCATATTCGTCCAGGTGCGAACCATCTCCGGGTAGGTTTCAAGGAGTCGGATCCTCCAGGTGGGTTGATGAATGGATCCTTTTTGAGCGCTCTCTGGGATGTCATCTGGCCCGAACTGTGTAGCAAACGTTGGAGGTTTGCCACATCTTTGTTGGATATCTGCATTGTAGTCCGCCAGGAGTACACAATATGGCACGTATTGATCATCATTGGTTCCGATCCATCTATGGTGGGACATGCTGCGGAAGTATTTTGATTTAATAATAGTGTCCTCTATCTTGGCCATAGATTGGATTTGAACTGCCACTCGATCTTCATGAGTTGATGCTGTTTTCTCTAGTGTCTGGAGCCACTCAGGTACTTCAATTTCTAACGTATCCATTCCTTCTGCGGTTTGCTCACCACCTGGCATTGGCATAGGAACGTATGGTTCCTCATACGTCTCATCTACCTCGATGGGTACCAAATCCTCGGGTTCTGGTTCGACAACTGGAGAGGGCTGCCTTTCGTGTGTGAGTAATCTTTCCTGTAATTCGGCCACCTGCTCTTTCAATGTCTTGACTTCCTCTGAAGTCGTGGTCGTTTCTGTGACTCTGGGTGCTGTCTGTTGCTCTTGGAGCTGATTGCGCAGCTCATCACGTTCCCTTTCCAAGTGATCATGAGCATCTAATAGATCTGCATAGCTTTCCAAGATGGTCTTCATTGTCTCTGAGGGTACGGCTTTAAACTGCTCTGGATCAATTTCGTGGGGAGAGCTTTCCATTGCTGCTTCTAGATTTGCTTCATTTTGCTGCTGCAGTCTCTTGTTCTCTTCAAGGGCGGCCGCCATGTGTTTTCTGAGGAGTGCCAGGTTACGTCTGACTCGCAGATTATCGGTCTGGTATACTTCGAGCAAAGCTTCTAGTTGTTTGACACTTGATACTGTCGATGGTTGGGGTGCCTCCAATAATGTTTGGTGAGCCTGCTCAAGCGTTGTGTAGCGTTGATTCAGTTCTGCATTTTCTGTTTGTAGAATGTGAAATTGTCTTTGTAAGTTCTGATGGTGCGTTGTCAGTTGTTGATACCGGTCGTCCAGAGCTCTGTACTCATTCTGGAGCTGGTATACACATTGATTTAATGCTAAAAATATGTTATTTACATTAAATAATGCTGGGAGGGGTGAAGATGCAGGGGGAATGGGGGCGGGAATGGGAGATGTGAATGATGTGGATGCAAGCAGTGATGTGGGTGGAGGGGGTATGGGAGATGAAGGTGGCATGGGGGGAGGGAGCGGTGCTGTGGCAGGTGATGTTTCCATCGTGTCAATTGTTTGAGTGACAGTGTAGATGGGGATCGTGGGTGGAGTGGATGTGACATCAGTGAACAGAGTGGTGAAAGTGGGCATGGTGACTCACCCAAATTGGATTCCCGGAGAGAGTGGGATGCCCATGACAATGGTAGTGGTAGTGGACGTGGTAGTGCTAGTGTCATGTGGTGGAGTGAATTGTGTAGTGCGAGGTGGGGATGGTGGTGACAGTGGTACTTCCTGATGTTCTTCTTCTTGCGTTGTCTCTCCTGGTGCCGATACATTGATGTGAATTTGTTTCCCGGACCTCCTGGGACGAACGGGAACCCTTTTCTCAAATCTGTGAATGTAGGCCATTGCCTCATGTATGGCCTCATCCAATCCTACCGCGTCGGCATGAAGGTTTATGGACTCAATGAACAACTCGTCCACACCTTCCTCAGCTAGCAAGTCGTTCATGAGTCTCTTGCCTGCTTCAAGTGACATTTTATGCTGTTCTTGAACTAGCTTCATGGTTCGATATAGTCTTTTTATTTGTGCCGAATACGCTGGGGCACTTGCTAACTCGGAGAGTTCGTCATATTCTTGATGTTGTTCTTCGTCGGCTTCTTCTTCGTCTCCTCCTGCCTCTTGTTCATCTACATCGACTTCTGCAACTTGTGGTTGGGTGGGGGCCGATGTTGTTGTTTGGGGTTGTTGTTCCTGAGCTCGCTCTGCTTCAGTTTCGAGATTAGAGTCATAGATCAACCTGGCAATTTCTTCATCCGTGAGGTCCTCAAGAGTAAATCCCTGTGGAAATTCCAAATCTGATGGAATGGGTGGAAACACCAGATTGGGTCCCTCTGTACTTGGTCTTGGTAGCCGGATAGTGAATGGCCTAACGCGTCGTGTCTGGGGAGGGGTAATTTCTGGTGTAGTGGTGGCTCCCCTTGGTTGAGCGCAAGGTAGTTGGACTCCCCCCCTCATCTTCTTTGATGGGGGACCTGCTGCTGATAGTCTTCTCTGGAATTCTTGGGCCCGGGACCATACGAGTGCCCGCTGAACAGGCACGTCATAAGCCAAGCATCTATAGATTATTCTGGTCAGAGCACAACACCCGTGGAGCACATTTTTCTGCTTCTTGTTCCACCTTTGATGGGCTAGGTGGATCTGATCTATGATCCAGTGTGGCACATTGATGGGAAGGCTTTCTGTCTCTGCTAGATACAAGCTGAACCATATTTTCTTCGGGGGCATTGTGAATCGTTCCTGGGCGGGGAAAGCAAAATGTTGCATGAGGGTCCGCAGGTGAAGCGCAATGGTAGGTGTCATCGCTACCATATCCTTCAACTTATTAAGATCTTTGTGTTTCTCGGCCTGGACCATGGTTTCCTTTTCTGTTGGGATGTGCATGCCATACATACCCAATGCTTCTCTTACCAGATTGAGGGTCAACTTGAATCTTTTAAGCTCATGACCCGGCAGCAGTGATGGCAACACAAAGGTGCTGTCGCCTCCCTTGGCCCTGCTTGGCGTGATGGTACTGATCAGATATGAACATCGTAAAAAATCCGGCTTTGGTAAGTGGGCCCTGAAATAACTGTCCACACCTGCTTTGATCCAAACTGATCTCATGACTTCGGCGTTTTGATAGCTTTCAAAATCGCGCGTGAAAAAGTGGTATCGACCCCATTTGCCATTAAATTCCAATTCTGCTTCCCAGAAATAGGTTCCATCGCCCAGTGGTCCAGCAACATCACTGAACCAATGCGCATGCTTACCTACTTGAGAAGTGTGCCCTTGAGGAGGATCCTGAATGGGGAGCACATGCACGGCTTGAAGTTCTTGCGGCCTTGCGGTGAGATGTGGCTCGAGGAGAAGTGTTTCTATGTCCACAATCTGGACACCAGATCCGGCTTGAGAACTGGCACTTGCTTCTGCCATGGCCCTGTTTGTTGGTTGGTTCTGTGAGAATATAGAACCAAGTGTTAACATCGTAATGGACAGAATAAATCCGTTGTTGTCCCCGTTACAACATTAACATGAGGTAGATGGTGAGTTAGTGGTTAGTAAGTGCACGAAGACAGTGTGTGTAGTTAGTGCTTGGGTTGTCCTAGGAGACTAATGCAGTTAGTGAGTGGGTATGAATTTACAAATTGGGGTCGGGGGGTTTATTACACGTCCTAGGCTGCCAAATGCAGTGGATGGGCTTTGTTTTCGGTTTCGGAGAGACTCTAGAGAGCTTTCTCGGTGTCGCGGTTTGAAAATGAGGCCTTTTAGGGACCCATTTACAATTGATTACATGCACGCTCTTGGGTCTTGGTGTGTTCTTGAGCGTTGAGAACGAGTGAATACTGGCAGTATGCATAGCTGCGTTATGCTGTTTAGGTTGTGGCCTCTGCGTAGCTACTTGTGCCCTCAAGCAAGCCTTAGGCACCCAAATTTGTCTTGATTGTGGGCTAGCCTTCATCGACTTCTTGGGCACCCAAATAGATTTCACATTAGCAGGAGAATTTCTGCAATACTTCTTATTAATGTCATGTTGTCGGTTATTAATAAGAAACTTCGACCGTGTAGTTGACGGTGGTGCAACCGGTTGTTCACCTTTCCGCACCCACACATGGTTTATTTTCTGAGACATTCTGCTGAGCAGGTACTTTTGATCACGGACATAGGTAGTACTCTTCTTCTTCTGCCTTTGATCCACCTTGGGTTGCTGCCTCCTTCTGGCCTTTGGAAAAGAAAGGAGTTCCGTTGCATTCCTGACTCCTTTTTTGCGAATATCATTCCTCTGCAACACATAGTTTTGGACAAGAACAACATGGTCATCTTCATGTGCACCCCTGGAAGGACCAGGAGTCTGTGCCTTTCCTAGTTCCTTGAGTGCTCCATTGTCTAATTCTACTGTAACTCGACTATGATTGATCCAAACCTGGAGAAGTCCACTTCTTAGGTTTAAATTGACTGCTTGGTCATAGATCCAATCTTGACCCAAGACAAGAGGTTCAGTGAGATCCTCATCCTGACACACCAGTACTTTAACTGTCATTGCCTCATCATGAATGTAGAGGGGAAGTTCCACCTCGCCCATGCAAGGGGTTTCCACTCCTCCCAATCCTATAAGATATGCTTCCACAGGATCGACAGTCAACTGTAATTCTTGGCAGTAAGACACTCTAACAGCACTAGTGGCGGCACCTGAGTCAATCAAGGCTCTTACGGTCCTTGCACTCTTTTTTTGTCCTATGTCTAGGGTTACGAAAGGACGTCTATCAATTATCCTATGCGAGCTTGTTCCTGCAACTTCACACATGGCCATAGGAAATCCTTGATCTGCGTAGTCATTCGCTCTAGGCTGATCTCTACCTTGCCTTCGTAATTTCATCCTTCTGATGCGTTCTAAAGCTTCTGCTTGAGCTTCTTCTCGAACTCGCTTTTCTTCCTCTTTGCGTTTCTTAGCAGTGTTGAGTCGGCTAAGCATTTCCTCTGTGAGGGGTTCCTGATACAACTTGACTCTGCAACCGCTGATATAGTTAGGGAGAACACCACCCTCTAATGTGGCCAATTGTACTGCTCCACTCGTGGAGATCCTATTGATGATCATTGGTCCGTAGCCTCTCTTTTCTAGCTTCCTCACGTGTTGTTTCAATGTATAGACTAAGACTAGATCTCCTGCTTTCAAGCCTTTATCCTTCACATGGGCATCGAAATATGCCTTCTGTCTCTTCTTGGCTGCATATATTCCTGCAGCTGCTCTCAGTCTTGTTTCCCCTAATCGTTCAAGGTCAAAGATCCTAGAGGAGAGCTCATGACCTGTCCATTCGTGCTCTTGTGCTACTCTCAATGTAGGGATCAAGAAGTCCAAGGGTAACACGGCGTTTTGGCCGAATACCATCTGAAAGGGGGTGGCTTGGAGTACCGTTTTGTAGGTAACTCGGTATGCCCAAACAGCATGGTGTAGCTGTTTGTCCCAATCAGAGCGTTTAGTGTTCACTAATTTTGTCAGTACATTGCATAAGATTTTATTAGTGCTCTCAGCTTGTCCGTTAGCTTGAGGGTGATAAGGGGCAGACTTCTTGTGTATTACCAAGAATTCCTGGAGTAGATTTTCAATTACTTCATTCAAGAAATGAGTGCCTCTATCACTTATGAGCTCTATAGGTAGTCCGTATCTTGTGAATACATTTTCAAACAAGAATTTAGCAGTTGTTTGAGCATCGTTCTTTGTCGTAGCCTTTACCTCTACCCACTTGGTGAGATAATCTGTTGCAACAATGATGTATTCCACATGAGAACCTTTAGCTGGGGGATTAATAGGACCTACGAAGTCTATTCCCCACTTAGAGAATGCACGTCCACCCATCATAGGTTTCAGTGGCATCTCATCTTTGCGTATAGGATACTGAGTCCTCTGACAGACATCACAACGTTTCACATAGGTATGTGCATCCATGTGAAGGGTAGGCCACCAAAAGCCCGCAAATAGGACTGCCTTGATCACCCGATCCGGTCCAAAGTGTCCTCCTGCTACACCTTGGTGAGCAGTTTCCAAGATCTTCAGATATTCACTTTCGTGGACACATAGTCTCAGGTAACCATCTTTACCACGCTTATATAGATTATCACCAATGAGTGAGTAATCCAGGGCTTCTTGTTCTAAACTCCTTTTCCTAGCCAGAGTCATGTCTGGAGGGAATGTGCTTGTCCTCAGGAATGATACTAGTGGCTCGCTCCAATCTGGTACAATGGATACTTGATAAAGAGTGGCGTGTTCCACTGGTGGTTTAGTGCAACAGATTGGGCATTCCTTGCAGAACTTTTGGACATCCGCTTCCATAGTTGGCCAATGCACTCCGAATCTCTTTAGAGTCTGTAAAGTTCGTTGCTTTGAATGGTGTTGCTCTAATGCACCTACATGTGCTAATTGCAACCATTTAGCGTACTCATCCTCTTCTACGCAACAAGCCAAGATCCCTTGATCTGTGTGCTTGTACATACTTCCTGCCATGATGTGGTACTTTTGGGCTTTTACAACCTCTCTATTCCGTGTGTTTACCACTGGATGGTTAGGCCCGTATGTCAAGACTAGTACCAATGGCTTAGCCCACTGCGGCACCACCTCCAAATTAAACAGGTAAGCATCAGGAAGGTCATCTGATACTCCTTGTGGGGCTTCTCCCGATGTGAGCCTAGAGAGGTGATCTGCTCTCAAATGAGTCCTCCCTTTTCTTACCACAACCTCAAAGTCATATTCCATGAGCAAGAGAAACCATCTCACTAACCTTCCTGTATTGCATGGCTTGTTTACGAGATATAGCAATGCCTAATGATCAGTAAAAAATTTAAACTTATTTGCAAGCAAATAGTGTCTAAATTTCTTAACTGCATATACCATGCCTAATCCTTCTCGCTCTGTAGTGGTGTAATTCCGTTCAGCCACATTCAATTGTCTACTGGCATAGGCAATTGGAAGATCCATATTACCTTCACCAGTAGGTTGTGCAAGCACACATCCAATAGCATAATTGGATGCATCCAGGTGAACATGGAATGGCTTATTCCAATCTGGTGTGGTCAAGATTGGTGCTGAACATAATCTTCGTTTAAGCTCCTGGAAGGAATTCTCACATTCATCCGTCCACTCAAAGTTTGTCAGAAGTCCGTACATGGGCCTTGCAATGACAGCATACATGTGTATAAATCGTCGATAATAACCACAGTGCCCCATGAAAGCTTGTACTTCTTTGACATTCTTTGGCCTAGGTAGCTCTGCTATGGCTCTCACTTTTTCTTCGTCGGTAGATATGCCATTCTTTGACACTATGTGTCCTAGAATCTTGCCTTGCCTGACCATAAAAACGCATTTTTCTGGGTTCAGGCAGACTTGATATTCTCTACATTTGTCAAAGATTTGTCTGAGTTCAAGAATATGGGTTTGTCTAACATTGGAATGAGCACAAAGGTCATCAACATAGACTTCTAAACTCTTCCTCAGGAACTCCTTAAACACATGGCACATCAACCTCTGGAAGGTAGCTGGTGCATTGGTAAGCCCAAATGGCATTACTCTAAAAGCAAAAATGCCCCATTCTGTGGCAAAGGCCGTCTTATGCTGATCCTCTGGTGCTATGGCTACTTGATTGTAGCCCGAAAATCCATCAAGGAAGCTGTACACTTCTTTGCCAGCCACTCTTTCTAAGAGATGTTCTGTGATGGGAAGCGGATAGTTATCTCGAATAGTGGCTGCATTAACCTTCTTCAAGTTAATGCACACGCGCAGTTTGCCATTCTTCTTGGGCACCACTACGATGGGGGATACCCACTCAGTGTGCTCAATTTCATAAATAAATCCAGCTTCAACCAATCTATCTATCTCTTCCTTTATCTTAGCAGCATAATTATCGTTATATGTATAAGGCTTCTGCTTAGAGGGTTTGGCATCTGAAGTCATGGGGATGGTGTGTGAGCATATATCGGGGTCAACACCTTTCAAATCCTTGTAACTCCAAGCAAATACATCTCTGTATTCTCTTAGCAAGGCAATCAATTCGTGCTCTTCTTCTTCTGTCAGGTCATGGCCTATATACGTGCATCTCTCCTCTCCTTCTTCCATGGCCACTACTATTTTCTTGGTAGTTTCTTTGTTATCATAGGCCTTTCCTACTTGTGCCTCTCGTTTAGGCATTCTTATCATGACTCTCCTGTCGTCTATCTCATACTTCTTAAAATTTTCGGGGACCTCAAACAAAGATTCTTCCTCTTCTGGTAAGGCTTCTCTCTTCTTTCGTTTCTTTCCTTCTTCCTTCGGGGTCACGTGTGTTGCTAATCTTACCTCATTTGTAAGCTCTCCATGCCTCTGGGGTTGAAATTCTACTTCATGGAAGTATTCTTCATCTGATGCAAATGGTGGGTCCATAATGATTGACTCTAGATCGGAGTCACTTGCATCCTCAAATGCATCAGGGCTAGGTTTGCATTCTTCTAAAACTGCCTCTCCCATGATTGGCTCTATGGAGAAGACTGAAATGTCATAGCCATCCTCATCACAGTGAGGTGTCCATTGTTCTTCATTGATGGCTACGTCCATGGTTGCTAAAATTTCCGCCCAACCATGGGGTTCGAATTCCTCGTCTGGGAAAACTACAGGTGCATAGGCTGGGTCTTGAATGGGTCTATGAGTTTCTTTCGCACCTACCTCTCTGGCTTTCTCTCTCTTCTCTTCTTCTACTGCTACCTTGCACATCCATAAGTGAGTGTCTTCATGCATCCATGAGGATCCAGACCCTATGGAATGCACCGATTCTGTATCCTCTTTGGCTCTATGGATGGGATTCCATTGGATAGGAGGGACATCTCTATGAGAATAATCCTTGAGATTGACTTTGGTCGTGACACCTAAGTGTTGCAGGTACAAAGAATTGGTCCCCCAATCCTGCACCACTTGCAACTGTCGCATAAATGGTCTTCCCAAAATCATCTCATAGGCATGATTTTTGCTGAAGTCACATATAGCAAAACTATGTTCAAACTCGACACCACAAGTGGTGAGAGTTATTCCTTCTAGCAATCCTAGGGATCTCTCTATGTGACCATCGGCCATCTGCAATTTCATTCTCGTCGGCCTGAGTGCCGGCTTGCCCCAACGCTTCCATAAGGAGGTGGTGGCAATAGCAACTCCTGCACATGAGTCCAAAATTGCCTTGGTGGTGTACTCCTGGTAGGTGATGGGCAGATAGGTGTTCCCTTCTTCACCTTCACACATATCTCCTATCTTATCCAAGGGAATTTCTGGCACTGTCCTATGGGATCCTGCCTGGGAACGGGGTTTTGCTATCTCTGGTACTTGTTTGGCTACATGTTTCCATAATTCAGGTCTAACCTTGAGTAGCTCTTCTAACTTGAGATTACACTGCACGTTAGTGTTCTTCACTACCTCTGTGTTCCTAGGTATGACTGAGTCGTCGTTCCTTACCATGATTGTGGGAGCTCTCATACATGTGGATTTTGCTTCCCATGGGCCTGTGAAGTGGGGTAGCTCTTGTATGGAATTAGACTCAAAGTCCAATCTCTCGTGAGACTGAGCACTCTCATGTTCCCCGTAAATAGATGGGATGTCTTGTGGCAATTGGTCGTGTGCATCGTCCACAAGTTCAAAAGGAGGGGCGACCTCGCTTTCGTTATCCCATTTGTCTTCTTGAATCTCTCGTAGGAAGTCTCGTGCAAACCGATTCACAGAAGAAGATGTGTCTGGCTCCGTAGAATTAGGCACATAAGCAACCTGGGAAGGAGGGCTTATTCTATCGTTGGCTCTTTCCTCGTTCTCATAGATAGCTGGAGCACAAGCTTCCTGGGGAGGGTCACTTATTCTATTACTTTTCCGAACAGGCTCATACGCTCCCTGAGAAGGAATGTAGGCAACCTGTGGAGGTACACAAGCTTCCGAGAGAGGCTCTTGTGCCTGTTGGGGGGGAAGATAAGCTTCTTGAGGAGGCACATGGGCTTCCTCAAGAGGCTTGCTTATCCGTTCTCTTGCCCTTTCCTTTCTTTGAGGGGCAGGTTCCTTTTCTGATTGTGCCATTAACCTCTCTATTCGCTCTAGGGAGGGGGAATTGTCTGGTTCCATGGAATTTGGCACATAAGCTTCCGGTGGGGAATGGGTCATGATTTTACTTACATTCTCCCTTCCTTGATTTTTTTCTTCCTTGGCAGCTCTAGCGATTATTCCCTCTAATTTCTCTAGAAGTCCATCCAAGTGTAATTGCGTCTTGGCTGAGCCCGAGTAATTGAAAAGGCGACTGGCTTCAAACATAGTCTGAGCCAATGCGACCATTTTCGCGCACAGTTTGGTTCTTTCTATCTCTAGGTCAGCTCTAGGGTAACACTTGTCATGATCTGTGACATTTGGCCCTTCTTGAATTCTGGCCTGATATGCTTTAAGCATCATGTCTATGTCTTCCGGAATGGGATCAGCCAATACTGATCCTACTTTAGGGGGTGGTGGAATCGTATGACGTGGGTTGGAAGGTGGCGGGTCAGAGGGCGATGGGAGTGGTGGTGATGGGATAGTGTGACAGGGGGTTTGAGAGGTGATTTCAGTTATCCTAGCTTTGGTTTCTCTTATGCTTTCCTCAAGTTCACTCATCTTTTTAGCCCATTGTCTTTTCATTCTTTCCCGACTATCTTTCCATGCTCTAGTCCTTTTCTTTGTTACGCTCTCTGTTTCACTAACCTCTGAATTCTTATCCTGGTTTACTCCTTGATTCTGCTGCAAGGCTTGAGCGCGAGTGACTACCTGTACGGGAGCAGTGGAGGTGACACTTCCTGTGGAATCTACCACTAACCCAATAACGTTGATTGGAGTGATTTTTGGCATATTATTAGGATTCTTAGGGCAATCTCGTAAGAGATGTTCTTTTCCACAATCTTGGCAAAAACCTTGGATCGTTACTGACTGGGGTTGTGTAGGTGGAGGCAAGGGGCAATCACGAATGAGGTGATCTCCTTGGCATCTGTAGCACGGTCCTCTTGGGAATGGAGGTCTTACTTGCCTAGATTGAGGCCTAGGGTTGGGGTTTGCATACATGACGTTCGTGTAATCTGACTCCCAACTCGGTTGGTTTGTCTCTTCGCTATAATAGGACTCACCATGCTCAGGAGACTGCATGTAGTAGGCCTGGGGGCTATCAACATGTGTAGAATCAAAGCTATGGTCACTCGGGTCACTTTCAGAAAGCAAGGATGTTACAGGGACTATAGCTCTATTCAGGTTCTCTTCTGCAGCAGTATACTTTACCGGAATCACATTAGCTGGGGCTGGGGGTTGTTGTGCTAGCACAGGCTGAGGCCTTTGTTGGTTTTGATATTGAGGTTGGAAATTTTGTTGTGGCCTGCCATATGGTTGTGGAGGGTACGGGTTCTGGTATCTTCCTTGCAGTCGGTATGGCTGAGGGTAGGGTTGCCTAACTGCCTGCTTGTTGTATGGGCAATCTTGTGCGGTGTGATTGGTGTATCTTCGTTCTATGGTGCAATATTGGCTATTTGGATTGACTTGGGGTTGAGCCATAATGGGACACACGTTTGCCATGTGGTCGCCACCGCATGTATAGCACCTCTTCGCTGGGGCAAACCTTGGGATTTGTTTGCTAGTTACACCTAATTTCTGAGCTACTTTTTCGGCAAGTTCCTCAATTGATGTGGACTGCGTGGAAGAGTGACTAGATGCACTATCTGAATCTTTGTAGATTTTGGAAAGCTCTAGTTCTTCTCCTAGGTTATCTTCAATGTCAATGCACATTCGTACACACTCTTCTATAGTCCTAGGGTCTTTCAGATACACATAGGATCTCAATTTCGTACTCAGCAATCCGTCGAGGAATAAGGCTACTTGTTTGGCAGATGTGGGTAGCTCCGAAATAGGGCACCTTTCAAGATATTGTCTAAATCTTCTTCCGGCCAACCTGACAGTCTCTTGGGGGGTCTGTTTGAAGCTGTGAATCAATGAGGAGGTGTTGTGTCTTATGCCGTTCTTAGAGAACTCTACAATGAATGCCTCTAGGAGTTGGTCTATGCTCCTGAACTGCAGCTCATCCAATGGCTAAAACCATGTAAGTGCCGTATTCCTAAGGGTTAGACCGAAGGCATTGTACTGTGTGAACAGATCCTCCACTTGTTCAGCTCTCAAGACTTGCTTGAACTCTGCCACATGATCATAGGGATCTCCTGTGCCGTCAAAGTAATTCTTCATGGACTTAACTAGCTGGGTGGGTCTCAAAGTTCTTGTGTGCTCTCTAGGCCTCGGCAGAGGGAATCCATCTACATTTCTTTGGTTCCTGTGGGCTCTAAGCATCTCAGGTTCTACCCTATTCGTCCCCATCCTCGTTCTTTCTCTGCCTACTGGGTTGGCAAAACTTACTTCTGGTCTATCTCTGCTTATGTCTCTTTGCGTACCATGAGCTTGGGATGTTCCAGCTCCAGGGTGACCATAGGATACGTTCGATCTTGGTTGGGGGAAAATGAATTCACCCTTCCAAGTGTAAGCATGCCTATCATTTTCTGTCACCACAAAGATCCTCTCAGAAGTGTGATCTAAGTAGGTCACTCTGCCTGGGCTATCGGGATCCTTAAACTCATAGATCATGATTGTTCCTATATCAGTTGGCTGATTGGATTTATACCTCCAAAAGGCTTCATCAGTTTCTCGATTGAGGAGCAACTCTATGCTCTTGTTGTCTTGGGGTACCCACTCAGGTGTGATAATCCTAGTGAGAACTGATTTACCTCGAGGGGTTCTAGGTTCCGCACCCATGTTTCCTTGCTCTAAGTCACCTAAGTCCGCCTCTGAGATTACATTTCCAAATTCATCCGTCCTATCTGGGTGACTGGTGACCACGTATATGGTTCCTTCTTTGTCCAGGTATGCACCATTTTCAAACTTGACAGCTGGGTGCTCTAGTCCTATGGATTGATCAGGGTTTTTAATCTGGACCACGGATCTTCCTAGCCGTCCTCATAGATGCTAGCACCTAATCGGTTGGTCCTAAGGTACTCTAGGTGCGTTTTGTAAGGGCCTTCTACCCTGTACAGGTAAGGCACACCTGAACTTCCCGTAGGTCTGTCCATACCTTGAGACATCCCTGATTCACTGGTATCAGAGCTAGGGTAATGAGAGTGGTGACTCAACTGCTGGGTCCAAGACCTTGCAGTGTGATTGACACTAGCCTCTGAAGACCTAAGGCTTTGTCTCTCTCTTACCAGGTGTCGTCCTGATCTAAGGTTCATATGCCTAACTGATTAGCCCAATTTTTGCCCAGAGTACAACCTCGTTGCCGATCAATTGGTACCAACCACTTGATTCTTTTTTTGTTATTCCTCGTGTTTAAGGTCTTGTTTGCTATTACGTTGTCAGGAATACTTGAATGTTCTTCGTACTTTCAGGTGGATCGTTCCACGTTGGGTTCTTTTCCTTTATGTTATCGACAGTACAGAGATTAGGTTTTTAGCTTGAACTAGAGTTTTTAGGTAGTCTTCAACTTGATGCCTGCCTATCGTCGCTCTGACTTACTCCTACCTCTCGTCGTTCTTAGCCTAAGCTATGAATTGACAGAGGGGGTTAAAAGTGTCCAACCTTTTGTTTCCTGCTCGGTCGCCCTTGAGTGCCCAGGAAATGTGTTCCCAAGCTCGCACTTACACTTGCTTAGAACGCCTCTCGATGCTCTGTAAGAGTTTCAAAGTTAGCTTTGAAATTTACATTCCAAAGACAGAACCAATTATTTTCATTCATGTAGCACAAACACAAACTTGCATAGTGATTTTCAAGAAAACAATCCTAAGGACCCCTGACTTCGTATGAGGAAGTTATGCCGGTTCAGGGTTTTGGGGCTAAAACAGGATTGCGCTCGGTTATCAGGCAAACAGAAATTCTAAAGTTACTTGGGTCGTGTCCTCGTAATGCAATGCTACACCCTTGTGTTTGTCCCACACTTGGCCAAAATTTAGACCACTACTTTTGCCTTGAAAATTTGACCTAAATTGCCCTTCTAACGTGTTCGCAAAGTCTGTCGGTCGCGATTGACAGGTCAGTCGCGATCGACGTGTCGATCGCGATTGACAGGTCCGTCGTGGCTGTCAGTCGCGATTGACTGGTCAGTCGCGATTGACAGGGGTCACGAAAAGTCAATCAGTCGTGGTCAAAGGGTCGTTGACTCTGTCGGTCGCGATCGATGAGTCGATCGCGATTGACAGGTCGGTCGCAAGGGTCTGTCGATCGTGGTCAATCAGTCGTTGACTGTGTCGATCGCGATTGACAGAGCCGTCGTGGTCTGTCCGTCGTGGTCAAACAGTCGTTGACTGCGTCGGTAGCGATTGACGTGTCGATCGCGATTGACAGGTCTGTCCGTCGTGGTTTGTCGATCGCGATTGACAGAGCGATCGCGATTGACAGAAATCTGTGGAATTTCAAAAAACTAAACACATTTTTGGGAAGCTCTAGGCCTGTAGGTCATGGATATGCACTTTGTTTAGCAATTAGAGCAATTTTTCTGTCGGTCGCGATTGACAGAGCTCGGCGACACACAGACAATTACTCAGATTTCCGTACCTACGCGGAGTGCTGGGGATGATGATGCAGCCTGTACCTGCAAGACAGCTCAGAAAACATGCAAAAACAGCACATGCAAATTCGCTCTCTCGCTCTCTCTCACAAGTGAAATGAGGGAAATGAGGTGGAGGTGGGGATATAGTCAAAAAACTGAAATTTTCGCGATGATGGAGATGGAGGTGGGAGATGGTGATGATGATGATGGAAATGAAGATGGTAAAGAAAGTAAAAGAAAATCGATGAGAGTGAAGAAAATACCTACAACTCCAACGCGTCAACTCTACGTCTTACCATCACACGCTCGTCCTCAAAGCTCGATCCCCGGCAACGGCGCCAAAATTTGGTGTAGCTCAGTGATGAGTAGCACCTCCTTTAATGTCAATCCGGGAAGACGTGAGGATGGTATGAAGACCTCGAGCAAGTGGCGGCACAAGTGCGTGAGTGAGAAGCACACAAGCATGCACACACATACACACACACGCACACACACGGCAAGACAAAGAGAGAGAATCAATGGAGTTCTTTAGATTACTTTCAATAGCTCTTACAAGTTCGTTTCAATTACAATCTAACCTCAAAAATGAGCTCTCTAGCTCCTTTTATAGTTTTTGACTAGCTTTGGCCCTGTCCAGACCTAGTGTCCGGCCTAGTTAAAAATTAGGTTCCAGGGCTTATTTGGGGGCTCAAACGAGATCTAAAAAATACGAAAATTGGTACGCAACTACTTCTAAGGCTCCTCAAGCTCAAGGACTCCTTGGCTTGCACAAAATGGAGCTACAAAAATGTGAAATGATATTTACAATGATTGTTAGTGATAAAAATCACTGTTGTTGTAGGGGTTTCTTCTAGTGATCTGCCATACATGTCTTCAAGCTCCCTACTTGCTCTTCCTCCCTGCATGTCCATCTCTTTGATCTGCATTAGTGTCTTGAAAAAATATTGGCCTACTTGCCAGATCTTCTTTGACTGCCCTGTTTGCTTGTGCTGTCCCTTCGCTCTGACTCCCTTCTTTGACTTTCACGTCTTGTAAGTCCTGGTGTACCAAGACTACTGCCAACAAGCCCTCTCCAATTGTCGAACCAGAACCCGAGGATTTGGTACCCATCGAGGTAGATGAGACGTATGAGGAACCATACGTTCCTATGCCAATGCCAGGTGGTGAGCAAACCGCAGAAGGAATGGATACGTTAGAAATTGAAGTACCTGAGTGGCTCCAGACACTAGAGAAAACAGCATCAACTCATGAAGATCGAGTGGCAGTTCAAATCCAATCTATGGCAAAGATAGAGGACACTATTATTAAATCAGAATACTTCCGCAGCATGTCCCACCATAGATGGATCGGAACCAATGATGATCAATACGTGCCATATTGTATACTCCTGGCGGACTACAATGCAGATATCCAACAAAGATGTGGAAAACCTCCAACGTTTGCTACACAGTTCGGGCCAGATGACATCCCCGAGAGCGCTCAAAAAGGATCCATTCATCAACCCACCTGGAGGATCCGACTCCTTGAAACCTACCCGGAGATGGTTCGCACCTGGACGAATATGCCTCTTTTTATTAAATATAACCCTTGTTACGTTCCTGTCTTCCGCAGACGCACATGGCCAGAGTTTACCCTTGCAGTCAAGAATATCAAAGGCTGCGCCAAATGGTTAAACTACGTCTATCTAGCACCCCCTCAAGGACCTCCCACCGTCAATTACATGATTTCCACCATACGGCACTGGAGCATCCGATTAAGGAATACCCCTGATGTGATGGCCCAGATGTGCATGAAAATTTTTGAATTAATGCTTATTACATTCAGGACATTCAAGAATATCAAGGACCCACACTTCTCAGGTGTCGGATTCCTTACAGGAAACCAGGATTTAGTTTATGACATGAGTACCACCCCTTCCATAGAGGTGGTATATGCTTGGCACGCCAGAATAAAATACCTCCCAGCCTGCTTTAAACAAACATTCGAGGAGATGTTCATAACAGGGTTCTGGGAATACCACTCAGAAATATTTGTACCCAGACCCTCACATCTCCTCCATTTATTTGCTGTGGAGCGAACCATTCACTCAGAACAATTACGGGTGCCACATCCAGATGTCCCAAGGCCAGTCAATTGGGATGCATTGCTGACAGATCTAGCAAGGGGACTCAGGTTAGAAGAACACCACCTCGCCGCCGATGTTGTCCAATATTACGTCCAAAAAGCAGCTAGACAAGGGTCTGTCAGGGGCGACAGACGCGAGAGTGGGGGGGGTGTTGGCAGTAGTCTTGGTACACCAGGACTTACAAGACGTGAAAGTCAAAGAAGGGAGTCAGAGCGAAGGGACAGCACAAGCAAACAGGGCAGTCAAAGAAGATCTGGCAAGTAGGCCAATATTTTTCAAGACACTAATGCAGATCAAAGAGATGGACATGCAGGGAGGAAGAGCAAGTAGGGAGCTCGAAGATATGTATGGCAGATCACTAGAAGAAACCCCTACAACAACAGTGATTTTTATCACTAACAATCATTGTAAATATCATTTCACATTTTTGTAGCTCCATTTTGTGCAAGCCAAGGAGTCCTTGAGCTTGAGGAGCCTTAGAAGTAGTTGCGTACCACTTTTCGTATTTTTTAGATCTCGTTTGAGCCCCCAAATAAGCCCTGGAACCTAATTTTTAACTAGGCCGGACACTAGGTCTGGACAGGGCCAAAGCTAGTCAAAAACTATAAAAGGAGCTAGGGAGCTCATTTTTGAGGTTAGATTGTAATTGAAACGAACTTGTAAGAGCTATTGAAAGTAATCTAAAGAACTCCATTGATTCTCTCTCTTTGTCTTGCCGTGTGTGCGCGTGTGTGTGTATGTGTGTGCATGCTTGTGTGCTTCTCACTCACGCACTTGTGCCGCCACTTGCTCGAGGTCTTCATACCATCCTCACGTCTTCCCGGATTGACATTAAAGGAGGTGCTACTCATCACTGAGCTACATCTTGCCGTGTGTGCGCGTGTGCGTGTATGTGTGTGCATGCTTGTGTGCTTCTCACTCACGCACTTGTGCCTCCACTTGCTCGAGGTCTTCATACCATCCTCACGTCTTCCCGGATTGACATTAAAGGAGGTGCTACTCATCACTGAGCTACACATCTGTATGTACTAAGTCCAATAAGTTGTTGTGGATGTAGCCTTTGTGGTTGAATGGTTGTCTTTGTGCCTTCCCAATCTGACATGCATCACACCTCTTGATCATGTGTTGCTTTGATATGTTTGGTAGTCCTAGAATAGATTGATCCCTGCATATATTCTTCAAGGTTCTTTCATTCACATGAGCAAGTCTCTTATGCCACACTTCAAGCTCACTTAGGGTTTGAGACCCAAAGTTGAATAGAGCTATGTTCTTGGTTTCTCCTACCTCAAAAGTAAAGAGCCTACCATGCTTCTCACCTCGGGCTATCTTCTTGAAGCCTTGACATGGATCTTCCACAAAAGCTCCATGTTGGGTGAACCTAACTTGCAAGCTTTTTTCAACTATTTGGCCTACACTTATTAGGTTTTTAGTGATAGTGGGTACATAGAGAACGTTACTCAGAATGTTTGTCCTGCCATTGGAAGCTTTGACATTACCAATCTTCTCCACATTGTGCTTTGTGTCATCCCTTGTTTGGACTTCATGTCTATGCTTTGGACTTTCCAAATCAGATAGAAGAGCAATGTTTCCTGCAACATGATTCGAACATCCTGAATCTATGTAGAACAAATGATCATCTTCTTTACCTTCTTTGTGGCTTAGATTCATAAGAAGCAATGAGTCTTCATGTGGTTGATCTTTTGAATAATTGTTGTAGTCCCTTCTATTATAGCTTCTATTGTTATTGTTGAAGTTGTGTCCACCTCTGCCTCTATTGCTGCCATATCCACCTCTTCCACTTCCTTTCTGGGTCTTCCCATTGAACCAGTAATTCTGAGTGGTGTGGTTGGTCTTATCGCATATGGCACAAGGTTGAACATTCTGACCTTTGGCTTTGTCTTGCTTTGGTCCTTTCTTCTGTCTTGCTTGCGAAGTTGGCTTGAGAAGTCTCTTCTTCATCTTCTTCCTTCTTCTTGCCTTTCTGCTTCTTATCCTTCTTATCTGCATATAGAGCACTAGTTGAATTACCATGATAAGAGTTACCTTCCTTTATGCTATTGTTGGCTTCTTGATTGAAGAGTTGTCCAAGAAAGATGTTGAAGTCTGGAGTTTGCACATCCATGATGAGATCATAAGCCATCGTGAAGGATTTCCATTGCTTATCACTTCGAATGCCGTTGAGAATTTGCCTCATGATGACCTCTTCTTCAATCAGCTCTCCAATGGATGCTAACTGATCCGCAACCTCCTTGACCTTGGTAACAAACTCTGTGATGGTTTGTTTAGGTGTCTTCTTCATTTGGTTGAACTCGTTCCAAAGATGATTCTTTCTTTCTTTGGTACTAGCAGAAAAGAAAGTCTCGAGGGCATCCCAAGTCTCTTGAGATGTCTTGCATCCTCTAATATGTGGTAATAGAAAGTCAGAGATAGAGTTTAGTATGTACGACCTTGCTTGAGCATCCCTTGCGCACCAAAGTGTGAGCTTATCTGTCTCCTCTTGTGTAGGTCCTCCTTTGGATCTTGGAATAGGCATAGCTTCATCACCTACTATAATTCCATAAAGATTTCTACCTTGCAAATAGGCCTCCATTCTGATTTGCCAAGCTGCATAGTTTTGTCGATCAAGCTTCTCGATCATTGAGGGAAAGCCGTCACCCATCTTGATCTAGCTCTGATACCACTGAAAGAACTTGGAGAAGCTTGTCGAAGGTAGAAAAGTGCGTTTCGAGGCGGTGAAGTTTGGTCAAGCCAACCGGCACAAGACCAACCCTTGAGCTTATGGAGACTCAAATAAACCTTATAGGCATGCAATAAGGGCAAAGAAATGCACTATGTACTTTGGAGCATCAAGGAGAATGAGTCGATACAAAACAAATAGGTTCGCGGGTCGACTAGCTCAAAAAACTTACTATCTATGGAAGAGACAATGAACTTCAAATGCCCATAGCGACCAGCGTGATTACAATTAGAAAAAATCCTTTTATGGGAGTGATACACATAGGGTTGAGTGTATGTAATGCACAAAAGTATAAGGAATAAGCAAAATATGCTATAGGAGTGAATGCGACATTCACTGGTGGTACTTCCTATTTTTCAGGAATACATAGAGATTGACCCCGAGACAGAAAAATGCAGATGTCTCCCAATATACTGCAGCAAATGCTTTGAAACTTTATAGGAATAAACTAGACACTTATACCTTTCCAATGAGTCATCTTGCACTCCATTTCAAGCTCTGGAGAGAGAGCAGCAGCCTCTGCAAGATTACTGTTGGTGAAGAAGATGATGCAGAGAATTGAAGGAGCAAGACAATGATGGTCACAAGTGTATGTATATTGCTTCCATGTAATGTACAAGTGATTTCAAGTCTTTATATAGTCTCTAGGAGTGTTTCAAGAATTTTACAAGTTGAATTTGAATTCAAATGAAGGTGGGAATGGTTGTTGGAGGGAATCAATTCACTTTCCTACAATCTAGGAAAAGTGAAGATATAGTTTGATCTACTTTTAGGTGATTTGATTTGCTTGATTGAATGCAACTTCAACCACCAAAAATTCATGGGATTTGGGATCTATCTTTCTATCTTTACATGTGTAAAGATCAAGGCTTTTACAACGGTAAATGAGCCATCAAAAATCTCTCAAAAAAATACAATAAATGAGCATATGAAAAAGAACTCTCCAACGGATATTCTTTCGACGCGATAGCCTTTGATGTAGATCAAATCCACCTCAAGCATAGTGTAAGCTTGATGTTCCAACACATCTCATGTGGGATAATTCCCCTCAACGGAGAATGAATACAATGGTAGAAGAAAATTGCAAGGTACCCAAATACAAAGGATATAATATAAATTGGAAATGGAATAGAAATAGAGTGAATCCAAGATACAAAACGGAGATGCACTCTCATATTCTCAACAGATGTGACATAAGTATCCACATCTCTTTAAGGCACCATTTATGAGACTAGCCAATGCCAAACTCCAAACCTAATGAACTAAGTACATACTTTTTGTCTCTCTTGTCAAATTCACTATAAAAAAAGTTCATATAACTAAAACATAAAGATTATATTTCAATTTTTATGAGAAATTTATACTTACAATCATTTTAAGTGAACAAATATCAAGTAAGAATACATAGATCTCTCATTCTTTGTTTGAACTCTAAACCATCTTTGATGTAGGCTATGCTTCCATCTAGAGATATTTCACACTCTAGCCCTAAGCTATTGATGCGTGTATGCATAGGTACCTGCTCTCATGAGTTGGAGGTGGCATATGTGTCCTAAAAATAAACAAATTGAAATGATTTAAATTGTTTATGTTGTAATTTTTATTAAAAACAATAAATTATAATAAGAAAACATACTCGTCTGTAGAAGGTTGTTGTCCTCTAGCAAATGGGTTGGCAGAGGAACCTTACTCAGGCCTCTAGTAAGCATCTCTATAGTATAATCTAACTCCTCATCGGGTGCATACTCATTCATGACAACCCCTATGGAATCAAGTGGAACTTTTCCTCTCATAAGATTCTTTATGAGAGAATGTCACCTTGTGCTCTCTACCAACATCCATAGTATTTGTACACATAGAAAAAATTGGATTGCACACACATACACACACATATACATACATACATACATACATACATACATACATACACACAAACACACACACACACACATATATATATATATACATATATATATATATATACATACACACACACACACACATATATATATATATATATATATATATATATATATATATATATATATATATATATATATATATATATATATATATATATATATATATATATATGTGTGTGTGTGTGTGTGTGTGTATGTATGTGTGTGTGTGTATGCATGTGTGTGATGTGTATATATGTATGTGTATGCCTATGTGATATATGCATTTGTATGCATGCATGTGTGTATCTATGCTTGTGTGCATAATTTGTGTCTATATGTGTGTGTGATGTGTATGTATGTATGTATGTATGTATGTATGTATGTATGTATGTATGTATGTGTATGTGTATATGATATATGCATGTGTGTATGTGTGCATGTGCGATACATACATGTGTGTGTATGCATGCATCTATACATGTATTCATATAAGCATGTGTATGTGTATGCATGTGTATGTATGTATGTATGCATTTGTGCATATGTGCATGTGTGTGTATGCATGCATGTATGCATATGAGTATGTATGCATGTGTGTATGCATATGCATGTGTGTATGTATGCACGTGTGTGTGTGTGTGCATACATGTATGTATGTACATATGTATGCATCTGTGTGTATGCATACATGTATGTATGTATGCATATGTGTGTATGTATGTGCATGTATTTATGTATGCATGCATGTATATATGCACGTATATATGTGTTGGGGGATTCTTAGATAAGAAGGAGTTTGAAAATTGCTAGAAAATTGCTAGAAAATTTTCCAAAAATACCCAAAAGTTTTACGTTTGCAGAGGTTATGAAATGCCTTCTAGGTTTGCTAAAAACACCAGGAACAAGAATGAAATTGATAAAGAAAACTACTAAAACTGAGCAAAATGAGATGAGAAAGCTATGTACAACCTGGACAGATTTTGCAGTTCCAGGTGATCCATACTTCTTCAAGTGTGTTGATGATAGGCCTTGAGCCTTGATATGTTGACCAATGGCAAGGCCTCTCCTTTCAGCGTCTCTAACTCCACAACACCCCAATTTAGCATTGTTTTGACTCTATAAGGTCCTTCCCAATCTGGAAGCCATTTTCCTCTCAGTTGTGTATGAAGATGAGGTCTATGGAGAAGAACTAACATGCTTGCTTCAATGTTGTTGTTCCACAGATGTCGATCATGTGCCTCCTTCCTCTTCATCTGAGTCTCTATCAATTGTTTTGTTGCTAGTAGACGAATCTCCTCCACTTTATGTAGTGCTCCGAGCCTCTAAGAGACATCACAATCCTTCTTGCCCTGCATGAATGCTATCTTAGGTGATCCATGTAACAATTCAAAGGGCTCAATGGGCAATATGCCATAAACCAGTTGGAATGGAGAATATCTCGTGGCCTCTTTGTAGGCTAACCTGTATGCCCATAGGGTACCTTGATAAACAATGCCCCGGGAAGTGGGCTGTAACATACACTCCTTTCTTAACATTGAGATTAAAACCTTATTTGTCAATTCAGCCTGTCCATTGGCTCTTGGATAGTAAGCACAGGAGGTCCTATGGAGAATTCTATACCTGTTGAAAATTTCCTGTAGGACTTTATTGACAAAATGGGTACCCTGAAATTTCCCGTGGACATCCAAACCTGCAAATGATGCTACTATAAATGAAATCAGCAACAGTTTGGGCAGTGCAGTCGGGGGAGGCAATAGCTTCAACCCACTTTGTCGCATAATCTGTAGCTATCAAGAGATATTTCTCTCTTTTTGGAATTGTGGGAGGGTAGATGGGCCCTACAAAATCTAGCCCCCACTTCTCAAATGGTTGCCAGGAAGTGGAAACAATCAAGGGGTTATGCCTCTGCTTTGTTGGCTTAGGTCCACACCTCTGGCAAACGTCACATGCCTTTCCCCATTCATCTGCATCCTTAAATAGTGTAGGCCACCATAGACCAGCATCCAGTATCCTCTGACTCATAATATGCCATGGAAGGTGCCTACCACCTGTTCCTTCATGTGAAAAGTGAAGGACTTCCCTCACTTCTTCTTCTTCCAAACACTTCCTAAACCTGTCATCCTTGCCCTGTATATATAATTTATCTTCAATGAAGGTATATGGTCTACTCTTGATTAGCAGTCTCTTCCTTTGCACAACACTAGCCTTTTCTGGATACATCCCAGTTTTAATGAAATTCTTGATATCATAATACCAACCTTGAGCTTGTACAACAAACAGATGAGCATCTGGAAAACCATCATTGATTCCACTAGCTTGATTCATCATATTGATTCTGGATAGGTGATCTGCCATAACATTATCTTTACCTGGTCTGTGGACTGTAGAAAAATCAAACTCTTGGAACAACAATAACCACCTCCATATTCTACCAATGGCTTGTGGTTTGTTGAGCAAGTATTTTAGTGGTTGGTGATCTGTTATAATAATAAATTTTACTCCCAGTAAGTAATGATGGAATTTTTGGACAGCAAAAACCATTGCTAGGGCTTCCCTTTCTGTAGTACAGTAATTCCTTTCAGCCTTGGTCAAGATTCTACTGGCATATTGAATTGGTCTGTCCACTTTAAATTCTTCACTGGGTTGGGTCAAAACTGCCCCCATTGCATAGGCACTGGCATCTACATGTATATGAAAGATTTTTGACCACTCAGGTGTGATCAAAATAGGAGCAGACACTAACCTTGACCGTAATGTTTGATATGCTTTTTCCTCCTCTTCTTCCCATTTAAAAGGTACTTCCTTACCTATAAGTCTAGCCAGTGGTCTGGCTATCTCTGCATACATTTTTATAAACCTTCTATGGTATCCAGTATGCCCCAAGAAACTCTGAATCTCTTTAGGAGATTTAGGTTTAGGCAACTTTAATATAGAAATGATTTTGTCAGGATCTGGGGCCATACCTTTAGCCGACACCACATGTCCTAAGAGAGTTCCTTCTGTCACAAGGAAATGACATTTGTTTGGATTGAGCTTTAGCTTAGTCTCCCTGCATCTCTTGAAAACATTTGCAGCTGCCTCAAGTGATGGTCCAAACAATCTAGAGGAGTTTCTTTATGAGAACCTGAAAACGAAGAGAAGTCATCCATGAAGATTCTAAGTGATTCCAGCAATAGGGGGCCAAAAATGAGATTGACCGTTCTGTTAAAGGTGGTTGGAGCATTTCTGAGCCCAAATGGCATTTTTACATACACATATGTTCCCCAAGGTGTGATAAAAGCAGTCTTTTCACGATCCTCTGGGTGTATTGATATTTGATTATAGCCACTAAATCCATCCATAAAGCTATATAATGCATGCCCAGCCACTTCTTCAATGACCTGCTCTGTAAAAGGCATTGGGAAGCCATCTCGAATGGTCACCTTGTTGAGTGCTCTAAAGTCAACACAAATTCTGATTTTATTAGTGTTCTTCTTTGGTACTATAACCATAGGTGAGAGCCACTCTGAGTGTTCCACAGGAATGATGATTCCTGCATCCTCCATCTTCTATATTTCCACATAGACAGCTTTAGCATATTTTGGATTAAGTCTATAACTCTTCCCTCTTATGGGTTTGGCTCCATCAACCAGAGGGATTCTGTGCTCTCCATAAGTTGCAGACACTCCTTCTAATTCTTTATAATGCCAGGCAAAGACATCTGTATAATGGGTCAAGAATGATTTTACCTTTTCAAGGAGCCCTGGGTGGCTCCACAACCAAGTGGCCACCAAAACTGGCCGATTATTGTCTTGAGTGCCTAATTGTATTTCTTGGACACGATTTATCTCTACCATATTATCTTCGTGCACATCTTCTTCCTTGTCTTATTCTACTAGCTTTTTGTGCATTGCTTCATAAGCAGGTGTGTTTTGGACTTCAATGTGTTCCTCCTTGTCCTGCATCCATCCTGCAGGGATTTCTTGAATTGGGAAAGAACATTCTTCACTAGAATTTTTTACCTTGCCTTTAGCTTCAGTAACCTCCTTATCTGTGGTTGTCATATCCTCCTCCAAGTTGTATTTGAGGGGTGTCTTCCTGCCCCTTCTGTGGTCTGTGATGGGCTCTCCCAATCCATCAACCTGGAATTTCTCCTTATCTTCACCATAACCTTCAGTTGTGCAAGAATTATTAAGAAAAATTCCAAAACAAAAGGAAGAGTTTCCTGCTTGGAGCCAATTTAGAATATCCTCTTCTTCCTCGAAATCTATTTGGGGTTGATCCTCCGATTCTGTTTCCATGCATATGCCAACTGTTTGCATCATGCTAGTGTTTCCTTGATTATCTGTGCCCTCTTCTAAATGAATATGTGTCAGCTCTTTCCCTTTCTTTTGTACCCACATAGTGTCCTTGCCCCAATCATGAATGACACTTGCATACCTCAGCCATGGTCGTCCAATTAAGAGGGGAAATCCTCCTTCAACCTGGGGCAATCTTAAAACCACAAAATCTAGAATGAATAGATTACCTTGTACTTCAAGTGAAACTTTTGGGATCACTCCCAAGGGCCTTACTTTGCTCTAATCTACCAAAGTAACAGTGAAATTTGCAGGCCTTGAAGGGTGGAGTCCAATCTTTTCCATTGTATGTTCAGGCATCAAGTTAATGCCAGAACCACCATCCACAATAACTCCTTGAAATTCATGACCTTTGATAGATACTGCCAGCCGAGGACTTTTATAATCTGTAAGGGGTGCTTCCCCTACAATTTTTTCTTTATGTAAAACAGTAGTCTTTGTTGGTGCATGACAATCATCAATTGAAGGATTATGGAGAAATGAAGTCAAGGAGTCAAGAAGGAAACAAAGTCAGATGGTTGAAGGAAGGACATTTTCAGAAAACTCAAAGATATGTACACATATGTACATTAGCTGACTTATACTCTTGTTTAAGTCATACACTTGTATATATTCATCTATAAATATGTTTGAAAATGTCGGGCAAGTAGAGCAGAAGAGATTTGAGAATAGGGAGAGAGAAATTAGTGTCATTAGACACATGAAGAGTGAGTGAATTGTCCATCCTCACTTAGATGTAAATTTTCTGAGAAATCGAAAAATTTTGCGCCCGATATTTTGCTGTCTGCTCCCTCTGTGTTTAATCTTTTGAGAAATCCTTTTGCACGTATCTAAGTCCATAGCTAATCTATCTATGGCTAGAATTTGAGAGGTTAATTGTAATCAGGCTGTGAGAATTTTGATTAGGAACATTCATATGTAAGAATGTTCTAACAGTCGAGAAATCTGGCGCACATTTCATCTTCAATGAAATGATCATTGCTCAGTCTACAGTGTAAAGTTTTACACAAATGAGGGCTTAAAATCTAAGTTGGAAGGTAAGCTATCTATGGCTAAAAGATCTTGATCAAACGGGTTTTACTTTGGGAGAACCAGAGCTAAGAAGTTGCAGGTGTCAAAGTCGCCATTGCAGAGAAGCACTTTCAGACATAGGTAAAGTGTTTCACACATTTCTCAGTGTGTACTTAATCTTTTTGAGAGATTTAACTTGGCAAAGTTGCGAAACCTTAAGGCGAAGTGTTGTGCAAAGTTTTATTAAAAACTTTACAGGATTGATTAGTCAATGAGTGACTAATCTGCAGCAGACTTTTCTGAAGAAACTGAAATTTTCAGAATAATCAATTTTCTGATAATTTGGTGAAGATTCTCTAAATTAGGTGGAGTCTAAAGTTGATCTTGATATAGAGGTGATCTAAATTCAAGGTTAACTTGTTCTTTTGGAGATTAACACTCTCCATCAGTGGTATCAGAGCAGGTTGTGTCAAAATTGAAGTGAAGAAGACTACGACTATTGCAGAAATACAAAACTTTACATTTTGAAGGTGCAGAAGGGTAAAGGTTGAAGAAAGATCAAAGGAAGACATACAAAGAGCATCAAAAGGATCAGAAGGAGCAACATTCGAAGTAAAGGTACATTTATTATCTGTAAAAGGTTAAAGATTTGAAGCTACAGGTGATGTAAAGATGGGAGATAGTCTCCAAATTGAAAAATTGGATAGAGAGAACTATCCTGCATGGTCTATGAGGATGGAAGCTCACCTTATGAGCAAAGATCTGATAGGATACATCACAGGAGATGAAGAAAAGCCAGAATTCAGAGATCCTAGTGTTCCAACTAGGGAGGAGCTTGCAGATTTGAAGAATTGGATGAAGAAGGATGCTCAAGCAAGAAGCATCATCTACATGGCAGTCAATGACTATTTGCTTCCTCACATTAGAGGACTTGAAAGTGCTTGTGACATTTGGAATGCTTTGGAAGAGCATTTCCAAAATACAACCAAATCAAGGAAGGCTTCACTATGGGCAGAGTTTACTACCTTCAAGAAGAAGGCCTCACAATCAATTTCTGATTATGTGACAAAGATGAAGGACATTGCAGATTCTTTAGGTGCAGTTGATGAAGATATTGAAGAAGACAAATTGGTAAGACAAATACTCACAGGACTAAGAGGAGATGAGAAATGGAAGCCTTTCATTTTATCTACAGAACTTTCATTAGATCACTTTACTCCTGATTTGAATCAATTGTTAGGTCATATGCTAACTTTTGAGAATGATATCAAAGGAGATGTTGATAAGAGTGCAGGTCATGCAATGTATTCTAAAGACAAGAAGAAAGTCAACAAAGGGAAGCAACAATCAGGTGAAGAAGAAGGTACATCAAACCAAGCAAACTTCATAAGAGGAAGAGGAAATGGAAGAAGTAGAGGAAGAGGCAGAAACAACAAAGAGAATGCAAGAGCTTGTTGGATATGTGGTAAGACCAATCATCTATCTCATGATTGTTGGCATAATAATCAAAACAATGGTAATTATCAGAACTTTAATCAAAGAGGAAGAGGAGGTAGATTTCAGAGAGGAAATTTCAGAGGTAGAGGTGGTAGGAATTCTTTTGGAAGAGGTGGTGGAAGAAACTTCCAAAGTCAATCCTATAATAACACCTACTACAACTATGCATCAGATCAAAAGGAGGATTCGACTCTCATTATGAATACATGTGAAACCTCACATGAGGACATGAGAGTGTTCTATATTGATTCAGGATGTAGTAATCATTTAAGTGGAAATATTGCTTTGATGACTGACCTAGATCATAATGCAATTAATCATACAGTGCAGACAGGTGATAATACAAAGCATAAGGTAAAGTCAATTGGTTCAGTCAAAGCTAAGGATGGGAGCACTCTTCTGAGTAAGGTACTTTATGTTCCCACAATTCCAAAGAATTTGATCAGTGTAGGTCAAATTGTGGAAAAAGGATATGAGGTAAGGTTCACAAATGATGGAGTTTATGTGGAAGATCCTAGTCAAGGGTATAAACAAGTTATTGCAGGAAAGAAAGAAGGAAGGCTTTTCACATTGAAGGTACAAGGAAATGTTGGACATGCTATGTTCACATATGGAGAGCAGAAGGTGTCAGAATTGGATCTTTGGCACAAAAGACTTGGACACTTTAATGAAAGAGGTATCAAAGAAATGATTAACAATGATTCAGTGCTTGGTATGCCTAACATTGCAGGTCAACACATGACATACAGATGTGAGGCATGTCAATTAGGTAAGGCTCATAAGCAATCCTATTCCAAGCATGGATTTATGTATTCAGAAAGACTTGAATTGGTGCATACAGATGTGTGGGGTCCTTCAAAGGACTTTAGTATAAATGGTTCAAGATATTATGTCATATATGTTGATGATGCTACCAGGTGGATCACAATTTATGTGATTAAGGAAAAGTCAGAAGTGTTTAATACATTTAAACACTATCATGCATATGCAGAAAGGATTACAGGTCAAAAATTGAGGAGACTAAGGTCAGATGGAGGGGGAGAGTATTTTTCAAATGAGTTCAATGATTATTTGTGGAATGCAGGTATAAAGAGAGAAGTTACTTGCAGGTACTCTCCTCAACAAAATGGGGTAGCAGAAAGAAGAAATAGGACTCTTGTTGAGTTTGCAAGGTCCATGATGAAAGAGAAGAATTGCCCAAATTATTTGTGGGCTGAGGCTGTTAATACAGCTACATATTTGGTTAATAGATTGCCTTGTAAAGCTTTGCAGGGTATGACACCATATGAAGCTTGGTGGGGTAAGAAACCTACCTTGGATCATTGCAGAATATTTGGATGCTTGGCATATGCATATGTGCCATCTCAATTGAGGCATAAGTTGGAGCCTAAGGCAGAGAAGTATGTATTCATTGGTTATGATGATAAGCAAATGGGATACAGGTTGTGGAGTCCATCCACAAAGCAATTTATTGTATCCAAGGATGTTACATTTGATGAGCAAGGTACTTGGTATGCAGGTAAATATAATGTACATGCAGATGATGAAGAAGTAGTGGAACAAAGAAAAGGTAAAGCAAAGGTTCAATTACTTGATGAAAGTGAGAGTAATGAAGTGCAGATTGAAGTTGAAGAGAGGCCAAGGTTTGATCCAGAATGTGATGAACCAGAGACCTCAAGAAGTGCAGAAGTTAGGAGATCATCTAGGCACAAATGGCAACCTACAAGGTATAGCTATGACACTTCATTCTTGACTACTAAAGATTATGCTTATTTGGTAAAAGTAGATGAAGACCCTTCTACATATGAAGAAGCCAAAGGGAAGAAGAATTGGGAAGATGCTATGCAAGAGGAGTATGATGCATTGATAGAGAATCAAACATGGGATTTGGTTCCTAAAACTAATAGTCAGAAGATCATTGGATGTAAGTGGGTTTACAAGACTAAAAGATTTGCAGATGGAAGTGTGTCTAGGTACAAAGCTAGACTTGTTGTGAAAGGGTATGCACAGACATATGGAGTGGACTATGATGAGACTTATAGTCCTGTGGCAAAGATGACAACCATCAGGACACTCATTGCAATTGCTGCTTGTAAAGGTTGGAAGTTGTCTCAATTAGATGTTAAAAATGCTTTCTTGAATGGTTACATTTCAGATGAAGTCTACATGGAGCAACCAGATGGATTCAAAGATCAAGTGAGTCCAAATTATGTGTGTAAGCTCAAGAGAGCTTTGTATGGGTTGAAGCAAGCCCAAAGGGCTTGGAATTATAGGCTTGTAAAATTCTTGAATGATCTTGGATTTCAAGCATCAAAGGCAGATAGTAGCTTGCTAGTCAAAGCAAGTGAAGATGGGTTTATTTATGTGTGTATTTATGTTGATGACATAATACTTACAGGAACAGATGATAAAGGGATACAAATGATCAAAAAGCAGATGGAGAAAGAGTTCAAAATCAGTGATTTGGGGAACTTATCATTCTTCTTGGGAATGGAGATTTCTTATACTCAACATGGAGTATATGTGACCCAAGAAAGGTATCTTAAAAATTTGCTAACCAAATTTAAAATGGAAGATTGCAGGGTTGCACCTACACCTTTGGAAGTGAACCATAAATTGTCTAGGTTTGGAGGAGAAGAGTTCAGAGATATGAAACTCTATCAAAGTTTGGTTGGTAGCTTGATTTATGCTACATTGACAAGGCCTGACTTGTCATATGCAGTTGGTGTGCTTTCACAATTCATGCATTGTCCTAGAAAGGAACATTGGATTGCAGGACAAAGAGTACTTAGGTACATCAAGGGTACACTCAAAGAAGGGTTGTACTATGGGTTTACTTCAGATACAAGAATCAAGATATATAGTGATGCAGATTGGGCAGGTAATGTGGATGATAGAAGATCAACACATGGATACTTGTGCTATGTAGGAGACAAATTGATTTCATGGTGTTCCAAGAAGCAACATACAGTTGCTTTGTCATCCACAGAGGCAGAATATAAAGGTATGGTGGAAGCTGCAAAAGAGGTAATATGGCTAAAGACACTTTTGAAAGTTTTTGATGTGATTCAGAGTACTCCTATTATTTGTGGAGACAATATGAGTTCATTATACTTGGCAGCTAATCCTGTATTTCATGCTAGAACTAAGCATATTGAAATACAGTATCATTTTCTGAGAGAGAAGGTCATTGAGAAAGAGATTGAAGTCATACACACTCCCACAAAAGATCAAGTTGCAGATATGATGACTAAAAGTCTAGATGGACCAAAACTACAGAGATTCAAGGATATGGCTGGAGTAAAGAAGATAGAAAAGAACCTCAATTAATGATTGAGGGGGAGCTGTTGGTGCATGACAATCATCAATTGAAGGATTATGGAGAAATGAAGTCAAGGAGTCAAGAAGGAAACAAAGTCAGATGGTTGAAGGAAGGACATTTTCAGAAAACTCAAAGATATGTACACATATGTACATTAGCTGACTTATACTCTTGTTTAAGTCATACACTTGTATATATTCATCTATAAATATGTTTGAAAATGTCGGGCAAGTAGAGCAGAAGAGATTTGAGAATAGGGAGAGAGAAATTAGTGTCATTAGACACATGAAGAGTGAGTGAATTGTCCATCCTCACTTAGATGTAAATTTTCTGAGAAATCGAAAAATTTTGCGCCCGATATTTTGCTGTCTGCTCCCTCTGTGTTTAATCTTTTGAGAAATCCTTTTGCACGTATCTAAGTCCATAGCTAATCTATCTATGGCTAGAATTTGAGAGGTTAATTGTAATCAGGCTGTGAGAATTTTGATTAGGAACATTCATATGTAAGAATGTTCTAACAGTCGAGAAATCTGGCGCACATTTCATCTTCAATGAAATGATCATTGCTCAGTCTACAGTGTAAAGTTTTACACAAATGAGGGCTTAAAATCTAAGTTGGAAGGTAAGCTATCTATGGCTAAAAGATCTTGATCAAACGGGTTTTACTTTGGGAGAACCAGAGCTAAGAAGTTGCAGGTGTCAAAGTCGCCATTGCAGAGAAGCACTTTCAGACATAGGTAAAGTGTTTCACACATTTCTCAGTGTGTACTTAATCTTTTTGAGAGATTTAACTTGGCAAAGTTGCGCAACCTTAAGGCGAAGTGTTGTGCAAAGTTTTATTAAAAACTTTACAGGATTGATTAGTCAATGAGTGACTAATCTGCAGCAGACTTTTCTGAAGAAACTGAAATTTTCAGAATAATCAATTTTCTGATAATTTGGTGAAGATTCTCTAAATTAGGTGGAGTCTAAAGTTGATCTTGATATAGAGGTGATCTAAATTCAAGGTTAACTTGTTCTTTTGGAGATTAACACTCTCCATCAGTCTTTGCCACCAAACTTGTAGTGGAAGCTTCATCAATTATCTGCAATAACTCTGACCTGAATTTCCCATCCATCTTTATTAGATAAAAAATACTAACCTCCTTTTTCATGGACTTGAGTAGTTTTGAAGCCTCTGATTCCTTGAGAGCATGGGCTCCCGTTGACTTATCAAACTCCTCATGAGCCCTGTTGAAGGCATGCCCAATGGCATCACTGGTGCATATGAGATCTCCTTTTTGACTTGTATCTGCACTTGTGGTGACTTTATCTTCAGATGGTTCTCTATTTTGATTCCATTCCTTAATCTTTGACCCTTGTCCTATGTTTGCTTGAGCCTTCCCCTTGCTTCTTGTCTGCACAGTCAAAGATTCTATTTCTTCTAATTGCACCACCCTGGTAGATGGTGATGGCTCATTGACTAGATCACACACTTCTTCTTTGTGCACCGAAATCATTTGAATATGAGGCCCGGATGAAGAGGCTTGATTCTTAGGACAACAATTTGTATAATGGTCTCTTGCCTCAGGCCAGTTCCTGCAAGGAGGGGCATTTTCTGGTAGGGTGCACCTACTTTGATAGTGCCTGCATTCTCCACATCTGAAACAGATGATTGGCCTCCTAGGCCCATTTCCAAAGTTATTTCTCTGTCTAGGATTATAGTTGTTACCTTGATTTGGTGCAGCAGCCATCATATTTGCTGGTGTTGGGGGTCCTCCTTGTGTCCAATATGTCGTTGCAGGCATTCCTCTTGATTGGCATTCATGGGCCTCATGGCCAACTTTCCTGCATAATTGACAAGTCACACTTAACAGAGGACATTCACTTACTATGTGACCTTGCTTGCTGCACATGGAACACCAAAGTCCACTCTTGATGCCACCTCCTTTGAGCTCCTGCAACTCCTGTCGCAGCTGAGCCAATTCCTCTGCCTGGGCCTCCTCCTCCTTTTGGAGCTTTAGTGCTTCAATCTCCCTTCTCAACTGAGCAACAACATTCTCCTCCTCTTTGTGGGGCTTATTTCTTTTTAAGCCCTCCAGCTCCTTTCTTAGCTGGATCACTGGATCCTCCATTTCTATACCATATGTTGGTTGGGAAGAAGTTGCTCCATACTGGTACCTTATCTGCTCCAAGCGTGTAGCTGTGTTGATGAACTCCTCTATGGAGGTTGTAGGTAACACTAATTCCTTTATTTTGCATTGGGTGGCCACTGGTAGGGGCTTAGCTAACCACTTCTTTACAAAAAAATCGTGTGGTGGATTCGGCAATTTAGCCATTAGTGCTTTGGCCCTAGTCACAAACTCTGGGAACTTTTCTCCTGGACCCAATCTCAAATTTTCTAGTTCTTCTATGATAATCTCCGCAGTGTTGCCATGCTGGAACTGATTCTTAAATGCATCTTTCATCACATCCCAAGTGGTAAAATGATTTTCAACAAACTGGCTGAACTACTTATCTGCTAAACCCTTTAATGTGGCAGGGAAGAGAATAAAAAAGGCATCCTCCCTACCCATTAAGCCTCTAGTCTTACATAGTGCCAAAAACCTTCTAATGTGTTCATCCGGATCCTCCTGAGCTAGGGCTTTAAAAGAAGGAAACTTTATATTTAATCTAGAGAGTAAAGTTTCCAGTCTACCTGACCCGCCATGCTCTTTACTGATGAGGTTGAAGAGAGTGGACTTGAGGACCTTCTAACAACCTTCCTTCTTGTCTGCTTGCAGGTGACCCTCAATGTTTGGGACCGGGTTGCGGTCATGAGCAGCTCATAGCCCACTTAATATGAGGCACTTGATAATAATATTTACCTTTTGTTTGATGAAGTAGCACTGTAGACACGTGACCTCTGCTATACTTTGCACTTGGTTTCTCCTAAGCTCAAATCTCCTTGGAAGTCCCACCGGGCATGCCAAATTTTGTTGGGGGATTCTTAGACAAGAAGGAGTTTGAGGGTTTGTAGGAGAAAATGAAAAGACCAGAAGAGGAAATACACCTTAGAAGCTTCTGCCGATTGATTACAGTAAGACAATTACAATGTTTGAAGCAAAATACAAGCCAATACTTTTGTGCACAATCACACAGAGTGCTCAATTACAAAATACCCAATATCCCAAAGTCTTCTTGCCACCGGCCTCCTCTGCACCAGACCTCCACCTTCTTCAAGCTTATCCTTGTGCACACCTTGCACCAAGCTTCCCCTAAGGGGGAGGAATGAATACCTTCTGCTGCAAAGAGACCTTGAGATCCTTGGGGGACTAGCTTAGCACCCTTTGCACAATCCCTTAGTCACTCTCTATGCACTCCTGCAACTCCACTTCTCTGCGTCGCACACTGGTGACCCTTGCACTTCTCTTTCTTGCTTCACTTAGACTATGCTTCTCTTGCTTACTCTAAGATTGGTCCAAGAATGGTCCTTGCCTTGATTTGAGTGTGTTGATCACATACGCTCTTAACTGCAATGGTATCTTGGTGCTCACTTTGATGTCCCAAGATTGTCTTCACAAGTGGCAGCCAACGACTCACTGTTTTGTCCTATAGTGACTTTAGACTAAAACCAAAAATTTTAATGGGGGGGGCATACTTTCACCTGTGCGTACGCTGCCTCTTCACATACCTTCACTTTTCCTTTTAAGTCTTCACTTTTGCACATAAGGGGGGGTTCACCTGAACCTTCCAAAACACTTTAAAACACACTTTGAACCTTAGGGAATTTAGAGAAAATACCTCTGCAACCTGCAACCCACTTTCTCCAATTTACCCTTTGTGGACAATTAATTGTGCACTGCCTGTGCACTTTGACACCTGCACTTTAGCACTTTGACTTTGCACCTGTTGACTTTGACCTTGACCTTGTTGACTTTGACCAATTGACTTTGACCTTTTGACTTTGACTGCAGTTGACTTTGACCAACATGACTTTTATGGGCTCAACAATATGTATGCATGTGTATGATGTATGAATGCATATATGTAAGTATGTATGTGTGTATGCATGTATGTATGTGTGTATGTATGTATGTATGTGTGTATGTATGTATGTGTGTGTCATGTGTATGTATGTATGTGTGTATGTGCACGTGTGTGTGACATATGCATGTGTGTGTATGCATGCATATATGCATGTGTGAATGCATGCATGTGTATGCATATGTGTGTGTCATATGTATGCATGTGTGTGTGTGATGTGCATGTGTACGTATACATGTGTGTATGTATGCATTTGTATGTGTGATGTGTATGTATGTATGTGCACATGTGTGATGTGTATGTATGTATGTATGTGCACATGTGTGATGTGTATGTATGTACATGTGTATGGGATATATGGATGTATGTATGATTGCATGTGTGTGTGTGTGATGTGTATGTATGTATGTGTGTATGTATGTATGTATGTATGTATGTATGTATGTATGTATGTATGTATGTATTGTTGATGTGTGAAATATCAACAGAAATGAATTAATGTGACACTAGACAACCTCTATGGTAACCATTAACTCATTGCCACTCCAAACTTTGAGAAGTGATAGCCAAAACCAAGAACTTTACTTCTTCAAAAATTTCCAATCATTGAAATGACATACCTTCAGTAATTTGCTAATTTCTCTTACCACAAAGATTATTTCTCCAAGATCTTTTTTTAGATGAAAGTAGAAGAGTAGAGCTTTCCAATAAGCTATTATTTGCAAGAAATAGGTCTCCAAAACTCAAGTTATGCCCTTCACAAGATCACCCTCTATGACTTTCCAAAACTGACTCTTATGCTAGAAGTCGATGCCTGGCATCAACTTTATGTTGAAACTCGATGCCAGGCATCGACTTGCTCACAAACCTCATGTTTTCAAGAAGATTCAACAACAGGTAACACTCATATAATGAAAACAATGAATTATCAGCACAAACTCGATGACAGGCATCGACTTGTTTGGAAAACTTGAACTTTTGAATTCATCACATAGTAGGCAAGCATGGAGATGATGGAGAGAGTCTCATACACAGAACTTTAACTATTTCTTCTCATAGCTATGGAAAAACTCAGAATTTTTATAGGTGCTTTCTCACTCAGAGAAGCCCGACTCTATTCAGTCATACAAAATGAACTCCTTCTCACATTCTATCACTCTCTTCCACTTCTTCTCTTCTCGCATCAGTTGATACAAACTAGCTTATATAGATTTTCTCATTCTCGTGATTTTAAAAAACTTCTAGAACTAAAGTGAACTAACTTTACAAATATAATACACTTGTGAATTTGTCCCTTCACATAGGCATGTGGTTTTCTTCTAAAGCTTTAACCTTGAAATATATGTCCAAATAGTGATTGTTTCTCCAACAACTCCCCCTCAATCACTAAGTGACATTCTCTGTTTCTTCATATCATCTTCTTTTCTTTTACTCCTGCCATGCTTTTGAATCTGTTGGTCTTACCATCCAAGCTCTTTGTTATTATGTCTGCTATCTAATTTTGTGTAGAAATGTACTCCACTTCAATTTCTTTCTCCATTACCTTTTCTGCCAGAAAATGATAATGTATCTCTATATGTTTTGTTCTTGCATGAAATACTGGATTTGCTACAAGATAAAGTGAACTCATATTATCTCCATGTATTGTAGGTATGCCTTGATCAATGCCCAAGCTTTTGAAACAATGTCTGCATCCATATAACCTCCTTAGTTGCTTCCACAAGTCCTTTGTACTCAGCTTCACTTGATGATAATGCTACTGTATGTTGTTTCTTTGAACACCAACTTACAAGCTTATCACCAATGTAAATCATGTATCCATGTGTTGAACTTCTGTCATCTTGATTACCTCCCTAGTCTGAGTCACTATATGCGCTCAACTTCAAATCTGATGTAAAAGGATAATATAATCCTTCCTTTATAGTTCCTTTGATATATATAAGAACTCTTTGACCTTCAATCCAATGTGGGTCCTTTGGACAATGCATGAATTGTGATAAAACTCCCACTGCATAACTAAGATCAGGTCTTGTTAGTGTAGCATAAATCAAACTACCCACAAGAGATTGATACTTCCTCAGATCTTTGTATTCTGCACCATCATATTTACTGAGCTTGTGATTAACTTCAAGTGGAGTTGAAGCTTCTCTGCAATTTTCCATATCAAACTTCTTCAATAGATTCAGAAGATACCTTTCTTGTGATACATATATGCCATGATCTGTAAAGGTGACTTCCATACCAAGAAAGTATGATAACTTTCCTAGATCACTGATGTTGAATTCTTTTTCAAGTAATCTCTTTACCTCCTTGATTCCTTCATCTCAAGTACCTGTGATTATAATGTCATCTACATAAATACAAATGTAGATTGTACCTTCCTCTGCTCTTTTGATGAGTAGACTTGGATCTGCTTTTGAACTTTGATATCCAAGTTCATTGAGATACTTCACCAGTCTATAGTTCCATGCTCTTGGAGCTTGCTTCAATCCATAGAGTGCTCTTCTCAATCTGCAAACAAAATTTGGGTACCTAGAATCTATAAACCGTTGAGGTTGTTCCATGTATACCTCATCTGATATGTATCCATTCAAAAATGCATTCTTTATATCCAGTTGACTTAGGGTCCATCCTTTTGAAGTTGCCATAGCAATGATTGTCCTTATAGTTGACATCTTAGCTACAAGACTGAATGTCTCATCATAATCTATGCCATAGGTTTGGGCATAGCCTTTCACCACCAGTCTAGCTTTGTATCTGACTATGCTTCCATTTGCGAGCTTCTTCACTTTATAAACCCACTTGTTTCCAATTACTTTCTTACCATTTGGTTAGGAACAAGTTCCGATGTCTTGTTCTCCTCTAGTGCATTGAATTCTTCCTTCATTGATTCTTTCCATTGCTTCTTACCTTTTGCTTTATCATAGTTCTGAGGTTCTTCATCATCTTTGACCATATATGCATAGTTCTTCTGAGTTATGTAAGAAGTATCATAAGAGTACCTTTCTGGTTGTCTTCTTGTCCTACTTGACCTCCTTGGTTCACATTCTTCATATGTTTCTGGATACACCTCTTCATCAAATATAGGAACTTCTTCATTCCTTCTTGTTAATCCACTTCTGGATGTACGTGCTTGCATATAGCCTTCATCTTCATTTACCTGCACAATTGATTTTCCTTTCTCACATCTTCTTGCCTCTTCTTCAAATTCTTGAGATGTATGACTTTGATTTGCATATCAACTTTTCTGTTCATCAAATATAACATCTCTAGAAACAATAAATTGTTTGGTTAGAGGATTCCACAATCTGTAACCCATCTGCTTTTCATCATAACCAATGAACACATATTTTTCTGCCTTTGGTTCAAGTTTATGTCTAAGTTGTGATGGAACATAAGCATATGCAATTGATCCGAACACTTTACAATGATCTAGTGTTGGTTTCTTACCCCACCAAGCTTCATATGGAGTCATTCCATTGAGAGCTGCACATGGTAATCTATTCACAAGATATGTAGCTGTATTTACAGCCTCAACCCAAAGATAATTTGGACAATTCTTCTCCTTCAGCATAGCTCTAGCAAACTCAACCAAAGTCCTGTTTCTCCTTTTTGCTACACCATATTGTTGTGGTGTATACCTGCAAGTTATTTCTCTCTTAATACCTGCATTCCAAAGATAATCATTGAACGCTTGGGAGAAGTATTCTCCCCCTCCATCAGACCTCAGTCTCTTAAGCTTTTGACCTGTGACTCTCTCTGCATATGCATGAAAATGCTTGAAAGCTCCGAACACTTCTGATCTTTCCTTCAAACATACAGAGTTATCCATCTTGTAGCATCATCAATGAAAAGAACATAATACCTTGAGCCACTGATAGATCCTTCTTTTGTTGGTCCCCATACATCTGTATGAATGAGCTCAAGTACTCCATCATGTTTGAATCCTTTCTTCTGAAATGGTAACCTCTGTGCTTTACCCATTTGACATGCTTCACATTTATCAACCATATGTTGACTGTGCACATTTGGTAATCCTAGTATAGACTGATTTTCAACCATAGCTTTATTTCCTTTTTCATTGAAATGACCTAATCTCTTATGCCAGAGATCAAGTTCTGTAATCACTCCTTCACCATGTGTGAGCAAAGCTTGACCAATGTTCCCTTGCACTTTTAAAGTAAAGAGTCTACCTTCTTTCTTACCAGAGACAATCTGATTATATCCATGCTCTGGATCTTCAACAAATACTCCTTCATTTGTAAACCTGACTTGAAAACCTTTTTCAACTATCTGTCCCACACTAATCAAGTTTTTAGGTATTGTGGGAACATACAAAACATTGGTTCACAAATCTGCTCCACTCTTGCATTTCACTTTTCCAATTGAATGCACACTATGTCTTGTATTATCACCTATTTGAACATTATGGCTAGAAATGCCTTTTTCCAATTCTGACATCAATTCTATGTTTCCTGACAAATGATTAGAACATCCAGAGTCAATGTAAAATACCTTTAGATCTTCTTTATCTGATGTGTTGATTGAATTCATTATCAATGATGTATGACTTTCATTCTGTGTGTCATTTTCATAGTTGTAGTAGGTGGTGTTGTAGGATTGATTCTGTCCCCAACTTCTTCCTCCACCTCTACCATAGCCTCCTCTTTGACTTTGTCTACCTCTTTGAAAATTACTTTGATATCTTCCACCTCGACCTCTGCTATTGTTGTTTTGATTCTGGTTTGATCCTTGTTGGTTGTGCCAATAGTCATGAGCTAAATTATTACTCAATCCACAGATCCAGCAAGCCTTCTTGTTGTTATTCTGATTACCTCTACCTCTTCGAAAGGCTCTTGGTCTTCCTCTGCCAGTGCCTTTACCTCTTGCATAATAAACTTGAGAACTCGACTCCTCTTCATCCTTTGCTTTACCTTTATCTCCTTTCTTGTTGTTCTTCATGTACATTGAAGATCTTTGTCCTTTATCTCCATCTCCCTTCAAGTCTTGCTCAAATGTGAGCATCAAACCAAGCAACTGGTTCAAATCTGGAACATAATGATTTAATGAAAGTTCTGTTGATAAGACAAAAGGTTTCCACCTTTCATCTCCTCTCAAACCTGCAAGTAGTTGAACAATCAATGTGTGATCTTCAACATCTTTATCTATGGATCCAAGACTATCTGCTAGATCCTTCATCTTAGTGACATAATCACTAATACTTTGACTTGGCTTCTTCTTGAATGTTGTAAACTCTGACCATAGACTTGCTTTCCTTGCTTTGGTAGTGCTTTGGAAATGATACTCCAATGCACTCCATATATCTTCAGATGGTTCCAATCCTCTGATGTGTGGTAGCAAACGATCTGAGATTGTGTTGTAAATGTATGCCTTTGCATTTGCATCCTTCTTTTGCCAATGCTTTAAAGCATCTAATTCTTCTTTCTTTGGTCTGCTTTCATCTTAAAATATTGGCTTCTCTTCTTCACTTGTTACATATACCATGAGATCCTTACTCATAACTAATGCTTCCATTCTCATTACCCATGCGGGGTAATTATCTCTATCCAGTTTGTCAATGGAGATATGATCTGCCATACTCCTTCCCTTCTGCTGCAACTTGTGAGCTTAAAGGATAAAGGATAATGCCTTTTGAAGTTCTTTGTGTATGAAGATACTTTTGAAGTAACCTTTTGATGCCTTGAGTCTTCAAATGCTTCACCTTTCAAACTTTAAAGAAAACTAACCTTCTTCTCTTTAGGACCTTTCTGCCCTGATACCACTTGTTGATGTGTAAAACGTCACAAGAAATGAATTAATGTGGCACGAGACAACCTCTATGGTCACCATTAACTCATTGCCACTCCAAACTTTGAGAAGTGATAGCCAAAACCAAGATTTCTACTTCTTCAGAAATTTCGAATCATCGAAATGACATACCTTCAGTATTTTGCTAATTTCTCTTAGCACAAAGATTATTTCTCCAAAAACTTTTGGTGCATAAAAGTAGAAGAGTAGAGGTTTCCAACAAGCTATTATTTGCAAGAAATGGATCTCTAGAACTCACATTATGCCCTTCACAAGATCACCCTGTATGACTTTCCAAAATTGGAAATTTTGCCTCTTTTAGTAATTATGAGTGTCTAAAAATGAAAATTCGATGCCTAGCATCGACTTGCAACCAAAAGTCGATGTGAGGCATCGACTTTGAGCTTTTTTAGCCACTTTTTCACTGCCTAAAATGGCCGCTTAAACACAAGAACTGAGTAAAGCACTTTTATGCTAGAAGTCGATGCTAGGCATCGACTTTATGCTGAAACTCGATGCCAAGCATCGACTTGCTCCACAAACCTCATGTTTTCAAGAAGATTCAACAACAGGTAACACTCAGAAAATGAAAACAATGAATTATCAGCACAAACTCGATGCCAGGCATTGACTTGCTTGGAAAACTTGACCTTTTGAATTCATCACACAGTAGGAAAGCATGGAGATGATGGAGAGAGTCTCATACACAAAACTTTAACTATTTCTTCTCATAGCTATGAAAAAAATCTAAAGTTTTACAGGTGCTTTCTCACTCAGAGAAGCCCGACTCTATTTAGTCATACAAAATGAACTCCTTCTCACATTCTATCACTCTCTTCCACTTCTTCTCTTCTTGCGTCAGTTGATACAAACTAACTTATATAGATTTTCTCATTCTCGTGATTTTAAAAAACTTCTAGAACTAAAGTGAACTAACTTTACAAATATAATACACTTGTGAATTTGTCCCTTCACATAGGCATGTGGTTTTCTTCTAAAGCTTTAACCTTCAAATATATGTCCAATTAGTGATTGTTTCTGCAACACTTGTGAATTTGTCCCTTCACATAGGCATGTGGTTTTCTTCAAATACACTTGTGAATTTGTCACTTCAAATACACTTGTGAATTTTTCCCTTCACATAGGCATGTGGTTTTCTTCTAAAGCTTTAACCTTCAATTATATGTCCAATTAGTGATTGTTTCTCCAACATGTATGTATGTGTGTGTGTGTATGCACATGTATGCATGTGTTTGTATGGATGTATGTGTATGCATGTCTTTGTGATATGAATATCTGTGTATATGTGTGTGATATATACATGTGTGTATGTATGCATGCATGTTATCATGTGTATGTATGCATGAGTGTGTGTATGAATGCATGTGTATGTGTGATATGTGTGCAGGCATGTGGAGAGTGTGTATGCATGTGTGGTGTATATGTATGTATGTGCATGTGTATGGGATGTATACATGTATGTGTATGCAAGCATGTATATATGCATGTGTGTATGTATATATGTGCATATGTGTGTATGTATGCATGCATTTATGCATGTATGCATACACATGTAGGCATGTGTGTGTGATGTGTATGTGTGTTTCATATATGCATGTGTGCATGCGTGATGTGTATGTATGTGCATGTGTGTAATATACACATGTGTGTGTATGCCTGCATGTATGAATGTATGTATGTATGTATGTATGTATGTATGTATGTATGTATGTATGTATGTATGTCTGTATGTATGTATGTATGTATGTATGTATGTATGTATGCAAGTGTGTGTATGCATATGTGTATGCATGTATGCATGTGTGATGTGTGTGTATGTGTTTGCATGTATGTGTGTGTAGCTCAATGATGAGTAGCACCTCCTTTAATGTCAATCCGGGAAGACGTGAGGATGGTATGAAGACCTTGAGCAAGTGGCGGCACAAGTGCGTGAGTGAGAAGCACACAAGCATGCACACACATACACACACACGAGCACACAAGGTAAGACAAAGAGTGAGAATCAATGGAGCTTTTAGATTACTTTCAAAATGCTCTTACAAGTTCGTTTCAATTACAATCTAACCCCAAAAATGAGCTCTCTAGCTCTTTTTATAGTTTTTAACTAGCTTTTGGCCCTGTCCAGACCTAGTGTCCGGCCTAGTTAAAAATTAGGTTCCAGGGCTTATTTGGGGGCTCAAACGAGATCTAAAAATTACGAAAATTGGTACGCAACTACTTCTAAGGCTCCTCAAGCTCAAGGACTCCTTGGCTTGCACAAAATGGAGCTACAAAAATGTGAAATGATATTTACAATGGTTGTTAGTGATAAAAATCACTGTTGTTGTAGGGATTTCTTCTAGTGATCTGCCATACATATCTTCGAGCTCCCTACTTGCTCTTCCTCCCTGCATGTCCATCTCTTTGATTTGTATTAATGTCTTGAAAAAATATTGGCCTACTTGCCAGATCTTCTTTGACTGCCCTGTTTGCTTGTGCTGTCCCTTCGCTCTGACTCCCTTCTTTGACTTTCACGTCTTGTAAGTCCTGGTGTACCAAGGCTACTGCCAACACCCCCCCCACTCTCGCGTCTGTCGCCCCTGACAGACCCTTGTCTAGCTGCTTTTTGGACGTAGTATTGTACAACATCGGCGGCGAGGTGGTGTTCTTCTAACCTGAGTCCCCTTGCTAGATCTGTCAGTAATGCATCCCAATTGACTGGCCCTGGGACATCTGGATGTGGCACCCGTAACTGTTCTGAGTGAATGGTTCGCTCCACAGCAAATAAATGGAGGAGATGTGAGGGTCTGGGTACAAATATTTCTGAGTGGTATTCCCAGAACCCTGTTATGAACATCTCTTCGAATGTTTGTTTAAAGCAGGCTGGGAGGTATTTTATTCTGGCGTGCCAAGCATATATCACCTCTATGGAAGGAGTGGTGCTCATGTCATAAACTAAATCTTGGTTTCCTGTAAGGAATCCGACGCCTGAGAAGTGTGGGTCCTTGATATTCTTGAATGTCCTGAATGTAATAAGCATTAACTCAAAAATTTTCATGCACATCTGGGCCATTACATCAGGGGTATTCCTTAATCGGATGCTCCAGTGCCGTATAGTGGAAATCATGTAATTGACGGTGGGAGGCCCTTGAGGAGGTGCTAGATAGACGTAGTTTAACCATTTGGCGCATCCCTTGATATTCTTGATTGCAATGGTAAACTCTGGCCATGTGCGTCTGCGGAGTACAGGAACATAACAAGGGTTATATTTAATAAAAAGAGGCATATTCGTCCAGGTGCGAACCATCTCCGGGTAGGTTTCGAGGAGTCGGATCCTCCAAGTGGGTTGATGAATGGATCCTTTTTGAGCGCTCTCTGGGATGTCATCTGGCCCAAATTGTGTAGCAAACGTTGGAGGTTTGCCACATCTGTGTTGGATTTCTGCATTGTAGTCCGCCAGGAGTATACAATATGGCACGTATTGATCATCATTGGTTCCTATCCATCTATGGTGGGACATGCTGCGGAAGTATTCTGATTTAATAATAGTGTCCTCTATCTTTGCCATAGATTGGATTTGAACGGCCACTCGATCTTCATGAGTTGATGCTGTTTTCTCTAGTGTTTGGAGCCACTCAGGTACTTCAATTTCTAATGTATCCATTCCTTCTGCGGTTTGCTCACCACCTGGCATTGGCATAGGAACGTAAGGTTCCTCATACGTCTCATCTACCTCGATGGGTACGAAATCCTCGGGTTCTGGTTCGACAACTGGAGAGGGTTGCCTTTCATGTGTGAGTAATCGTGCCTGTAATTCGGCCACCTGCTCTTTCAATGTCTTGACTTCCTCTGAAGTCGTGGCCGTTTCTGTGATTTTGGGTGCTGTCTGTTGCTCTTGGAGTTGATTGCGCAGCGCATCACGTTCCCTTTCCAAGTCATCATGAGCTTCTAATAGATCTGCATAGCTGTCCAAGATGGTCTTCATTGTCTCTGAGGGCACAGCTTTAAACTGCTCTGGATCAATTTCGTGTGGAGAGCCTTCCATTGCTGCTTCTAGATTTGCTTCATTTTGCTGCTGCAGTCTCTTGTTTTCTTCAAGGGCGGCCGCCATGTGTTTTCTGAGAAGTGCCAGGTTACGCCGGACTTTGAGATTATCGGCTTGGTATACCTCGAGCAAAGCTTCTAGTTGTTTGACACCTGATTCTCTCGATGGTTGGGGTGCCTCCAATAATGTTTGGTGAGCCTGCTCAAGCGTCGTGTAGCGTTGATTCAGTTCTACATTTTCTGTTTGTAGAATGTGAAATTGTCTTTGTAAGTTCTGATGGTGCGTTTCCAGTTGTTGATACCGGTTGTCCAGAGCTTTGTACTCATTCTGGAGCTGGTATACACATTGGTTTAATGCTAAAAATATGTTATTTACATTAAATAATGCTGGGAGGGGTGAAGATGCAGGGGGAATGGGGGCGGGAATGGGAGAGGTGAATGATGTGGATGTAAGTGGAGATGTGGGTGGAGGGGGTATGGGTGATGAAGGTGGCATGGGGGGAGGGAGTGGTGCTGTGGCAGGTGATGTTTCCATCGTGTCAACTGTTTGAGTGACGGTGTAGATGGGAATCATGGGTGGAGTGGATGTGACATCGGTGAACAGGGTGGTGAAGGTGGGCATGGTGACTCCCCCGAATTGGATTCCCGGAGAGAGTGGAATGCCCATGACAAGGGTAGTGGTAGTGAACGTGGCAGTGCTAGTGCCCTGTGGTGGGGTAAATTGGGTAGTGCGAGGTGGGGATGGTGGTGACAACGGTGCTTCTTGATATTCTTCTGATTGCGCTGCCTCGCCTGGTGCTGATGTATTGATGTGAATTTGCTTCCCGGACCTCCTGGGACGAACGGGAACCCTTTTCTCAAACCTGTGAATGTAGGCCACTGCCTCATGAATGGCCTCATCCAGTCCTACGGCGTCGGCATGAAGGTTCATGGACTCAATGAACAACTCGTCCACGCCTTCCTCAGCTAGCAAGTCGTTCATGAGTCTTTTGCCCTATTCTAGAGACATCTGATGCTGTTCCTGAACCAGTCGCATGGTTCGATATAGTCTCTTGATTTGTGCCGAATATGCTGGGGCACTTGCTAACTCGGAGAGTTCGTCATATTCTTGATGTTGTTCTTCGTCGGCTTCTTCTTCGTCTCCTCCTGCCTCTTGTTCATCTACATCGACTTCTACAACTTGTGGTTGGGTGGGGGCCGATGTTGTTGTTTGGGGTTGTGGTTCCTGAGCTCGCTCTGCTTCAGCTTCGAGGTTAGAGTCATAGATTAATCTGGCAATTTCTTCATCCGTGAGGTCCTCGAGAGTAAATCCCTGTGGAAATTCCAAATCTGATGGAATGGGTGGAAACACCAGATTAGGTCCCTCTGTGCTTGGTCTTGGTAGCCGGATTGTGAATGGCCTAACTCGTCGTGTCTGGGGAGGGGTGATTTCTGGTGTAGTGGTAGCTCCCCTTGGTTGAGCACAGGGTAGTTGGACTCCCCCCCTCATCTTCTTTGATGGGGGACCTGCTGCTGATAGTCTTCTCTGGAATTCTTGGACTCGGGACCATACGAGTGCCCGCTGAACAGGCACGTCATAAGCCAAGCATCTATAAATTATTCTGGTCAGAGCACAACACCCGTGGAGCACATTCTTCTGTTTCTTGTTCCACCTTTGATGGGCTAGGTGGATCTGATCTATGATCCAGTGTGGCACATTGATGGGCAGGCTTTCTGTCTCTGCTAGATACAAGCTGAACCATATTTTCTTCGGAGGCATTGTGAATCGTTCTTGGGCGGGAAAAGCAAAATGTTGCATGATGGTTCGCAGGTGAAGCGCAATGGTAGGTGTCATCGCTACCATGTCCTTCAACTTATTAAGATCTTTGTGCTTCATTCGACCTGGAACCATGGTTTCCTTTTCTGTTGGGATGTGCATGCCATACATGCCCAATGCTTCTCTTACCAGATTGAGGGTCAACTTGAATCTTTTAAGATCATTACCCGGCAGCAGTGATGGCAAGACAAAGGTGCTGTCGCCTCCTTTGGCCCTGCTTGGCGTGATGGTACTGATCAGATATGAACATCGTAAAAAATCCGGCTTTGGTAAGTGAGCCCTGAAATAACTGTCCACACCCGCTTTGATCCATACTGATCTCATGACTTCCGCGTTTTGATAGCTTTCAAACTCGCGTGTGAAAAAGTGGTATCGACCCCATTTGCCATTGAATCCCAATTCTGCTTCCCAGAAATAGGTTCCATCGCCCAGTGGTCCCGCAACATCACTGAACCAATGCGCATGCTTACCTACTTGAGAAGTGTGCCCTTGAGGAGGATCCTGAATGGGGAGCACATGCACGGCTTGAAGCTCTTGCGGTCTTGCGGTGAGACGTGGCTCAAGGAGAAGTGTTTCTATGTCCACAATCTGGGCACCAGATCCGGCTTGAGAACTGGTACCTGCTTCTGCCATGGCCCTGTTCGCTGGTTGGTTCTGTGAGAATATAGAACCAAGTGTTAACATCGTAATGGACAGAATAAATCCGTTGTTGTCCCCGTTACAACATGAACATGAGGTGGATGGTGAGTTAGTGGTTAGTAAGTGCATGAAGACAGTGTGTGTAGTTAGTGCTTGTGTTGTCCTAGGAGACTACTGCAGTTAGTAAGTGGGTATGAATTTACAAATTGGGGTCGGGGGGTTTATTACAGGCCCTAGGCTGCCAAATGCAGTGAGTGGGCTTTGCCTTCGGTTTCGGAGAGTCTCTACAGAGCCTTCTCGGTGTCGTGGTTTGAAAACGAGGCCTTTTTGGGACCCATTTACAATTGATTACATGTACGCTCTTGGGTTTTGGTGTGTACATGAGTGTCGAGAACGAGTGAAATCTGGCAGTATGCGTCGCTGCGTTATGCTGTTTAGGTTGTGGCCTCAGCGTAGCTACTTGTGCCATCAAGCAAGCCTTAGGCACCCAAATTTGTCTTGATTGTGGGCTTGCCTTCATCGACTTCTTGGGCACCCAAATAGATTTTACTTTAGCAGAAGAATTTCTGAAATACTTCTTATTAGCGTTGTGTTGTTGGTCACTAATAAGAGGCTTTGCCCCTGTAGTTGACGGTGGTGCAACCGGTCGTTCGCCTTTCCGCACCCATACCTGGTTTATTTTCTGGGCCATTCTGCTGCGCAGGTACCTTTGATCTCGGACATAGGTAGTACCCTGCTTCTTCTGCCTTTGATCCACCTTGGGTTGCTGCCTCCTTCTAGCCTTTGGAAAAGAAGGGAGTTCCGTTGCATTCCTGACTCCTTTTTTGCGAATATCATTCCTCTGCAACACATAGTTTTGGACAAGAACAGCATGGTCATCTTCATGTGTACCCCTGGAAGGACCAGGAGTCTGTGCCTTTCCTAGTTCCTTGAGTGCTCCATTGTCTAATTCTACTGTAACTCGACTATGATTGACCCAAACCTGGAGAAGTCCACTTCTTAGGTTTAGATTGACTGCTTGGTCATAGATCCAATCCTGACCCAAGACGAGAGGTTCAGTGAGATCCTCATCTTGACACACTAGTACTTTAACGGTCATTGCCTCCTCGTGAATGTAGAGGGGAAGTTCCACCTCGCCCATGCAAGGGGTTTCCACGCCTCCCAATCCTATGAGGTATGCTTCCACAGGATGGACAGTTAACTGTAACTCTTGACAGTAAGACAACTTAACAGCGCTAGTGGCAGCACCTGAGTCAATCAAGGCTCTTACGGTCCTTGTACTCTTTCCTTGTCCTATGTCTATGGTTATGAAAGGACGTCTATCAATTATTCTATTCGAGCTTGTTCCTGCAACTTCACACATGGCTATGGGAAATCCTTGGTCTGCATAGTCATTCGCTCCAGGCTGATCTCTACCTTGCCTTCGTAATTTCATCCTTCTGATGCGTTCTAAAGCCTCTGCTTGAGCTTCTTCTCTAATTCTCTTTTCTTCCTCTTTGCGTTTCTTAGCAGTGTTGAGTCGGCTCAGCATTTCCTCCGTGAGGGGTTCCTGATACAACTTGACTCTGCATCCGCTAATATAGTTAGGGAGAACATCACCCTCTAATGTGGCCAATTGTACTGCTCCACTTGTGGAGATCCTATTGATGATCATAGGTCCGTAGCCTCTCTTTTCTAGCTTCCTCGCGTGTTGTTTCAGTGTATAGACTAAGACTAGATCTCCCGCTTTCAAGCCTTTATCCTTCACATGGGCATCGAAGTATGCCTTCTGTCTCTTCTTGGCTGCATATATTCCTGCAGCGGCTCTCAGTCTTGTTTCTCCTAATCGTTCAAGATCAAAGATCCTAGAGGAGAGCTCATGACCTGTCCATTCATACTCTTGTGCTACTCTCAATGTAGGAATCAGGAAGTCCAAGGGTAGCACAACGTTTTGACCGAATACCATCTGAAAGGGGGTGGCTTGGAGTACCGTTTTGTAGGCAACTCGGTATGCCCAAACAGCATGGTGTAGCTGTTTGTCCCAGTCAGAGCGTTTAGTGTTCACTAATTTCGTCAGTACATTGCATAAAATCTTATTAGTGCTCTCAGCTTGTCCATTAGCTTGAGGGTGATAGGGGGCAGACTTCTTGTGTATTACCAAGAATTCTTGGAGTAGATTTTCAATCACTTCATTTAAGAAATGAGTGCCTCTATCACTTACTAGTTCTATGGGTAGCCCATATCTTGTGAACACATTCTCAAACAAGAATTTGGCAGTTGTCTGAGCATCGTTCTTTGTTGTAGCCTTTACCTCTACCCACTTGGTGAGATAGTCTGTTGCCACAATGATGTATTCCGCATGAGAACCTTTGGCTGGGGGATTAATAGGACCTACGAAGTCTATTCCCCACTTAGAGAATGCACGTCCACCCATCATAGGTTTCAGTGGCGTCTCATCTTTGCGTATGGGATACTGAGTCCTCTGACAGACATCACACCGTTTCACATAGGTATGTGCATCCATGTGAAGGGTAGGCCACCAGAAGCCCGCAAATAGTATTGCCTTGATCACCCGATCTGGTCCAAAGTGTCCTCCTGCTACACCTTGGTGAGCAGTTTCTAAGATCTTAAGATACTCACTTTCATGGACACACAGTCTCAGGTAACCATCCTTACCGCGCTTGTATAGATTATCACCAACGAGTGAATAATCCTGGGCTTCTTGTTCCAAACTCCTTTTTCTAGCTAGAGTCATGTCTGGAGGGAATGTGTTTGTCCTCAGGAATGATACTAGTGGTTCGCTCCAATCTGGCACAATGGATACTTGATAGAGAGTGGCATGTTCCACAGGTGGTTTAGTGCAACAGATTGGGCATTCCTTGCACAACTTTTGGACATCCGGTTCCATAGTTGGCCAGTGCACTCCGAATCTCTTTAGAGTCTGTAAAGTTCGTTGTTTTGAATGGTGTTGCTCTAATGCACCTACATGTGCTAATTGCAACCATTTAGCGTACTCATCCTCTTCTACACAACAAGCCAAGATCCCTTGATCTGTGTGCTTGTACATGCTTCCGGCCATGATGTGATACTTTTGGGCTTTTACAACCTCTCTATTCCGTGTGTTTACCACTGGATGGTTAGGCCCGTATGTCAAGACTGGTACCAATGGCTTAGCCCACTGCGGCACCACCTCCAAATTAAATAGGTAAGCATTAGGAAGGTCATCTGATACTCCTTGTGGGGCTTCTCCAGACGTGAGTCTAGAGAGATGATCTGCTCTCAAGTGAGTCCTCCCTTTTCTTACCACGACCTCAAAATCATATTCCATTAGCAAGAGAAACCATCTTACTAATCTTCCCGTATTGCATGGCTTGTTTACTAGGTATAACAATGCCTGATGATCAGTAAAAAATTTAAACTTATTTGCAAGCAAATAGTGTCTAAATTTCTTGACTGCATATACCATGCCTAATCCTTCGCGCTCTGTAGTGGTGTAATTCCGTTCAGCCGCATTCAATTGTCTACTGGCATAGGCAATTGGAAGATCCATATTACCTTCACCAGTAGGTTGTGCAAGCACACATCCAATGGCATAATTGGATGCATCCACATGAACATGGAATGGCTTATTCCAATCTGGTGTGGTCAAGATTGGTGCTGAACATAATCTTCGTTTAAGTTCCTGGAAGGAATTCTCACATTCATCCGTCCACTCAAAGTTAGTCAGAAGTCCGTACATGGGCTTTGCGATGACCGCATACATGTGGATGAAACGTCGGTAATACCCACAGTGCCCCATGAAAGCTTGTACTTCCTTGACATTCTTTGGTCTAGGTAGCTCTGCTATGGCTCTCACTTTTTCTTCGTCGGTAGATATGCCATTCTTTGACACTATGTGTCCTAGAATCTTGCCTTGCCTTACCATAAAAACGCACTTTTCTGGGTTCAGGCAGACCTGATATTCTCTACATTTGTCAAAGATTTGTCTGAGTTCAGGAATATGGGTTTGTCTAACATTGGAATGAGCACAGAGATCATCAACATAGACTTCTAAACTCTTCCTTAGGAACTCCTTAAACACATGGCACATCAGCCTCTGGAAGGTAGCTGGTGCATTGGTAAGCCCAAATGGCATTACTCTAAAAGCAAAAATGCCCCATTCTGTGGCAAAGGCTGTCTTATGCTGATCCTCTGGAGCTATGGCTACTTGATTGTAGCCCGAGAATCCATCAAGGAAGCTGTACACTTCCTTGCCTGCCACTCTTTCTAACAGATGTTCTGTGATGGGAAGCGGATAGTTATCTCGAATCGTGGCGGCATTAACCTTTTTCAAGTTAATGCACACACGCAGCTTGCCATTCTTCTTGGGCACCACTACGATGGGGGATACCCATTCAGTGTGCTCAATTTCATAGATAAATCCAGCTTCGACCAGTCTATCTATCTCTTCCTTGATCTTAGCAGCATAATTATCGTTATATGTATAAGGCTTTTGCTTAGAGGGTTTGGCGTCTGAAGTCATGGGGATGGTGTGCGAGCATATGTCCGGGTCAACCCCTTTCAAATCCTTGTAACTCCAAGCGAATACATCTCTGTATTCTCTTAGCAAGGCAATCAATTTGTGCTCTTCTTCTTCTGTCAGGTCATGGCCTATATATGTGCATCTCTCCTCTCCTTCTTCTATGGCCACTACTATTTTCTTGGTGGTTTCCTTGTTATCATAGGCCTCTCCTGATTGTGCCTCTCGTTTAGGCATTCTTATCATGACTCTCCTGTCATCTATCTCATACTTCTTAAAATTTTTTGGGACCTCAAACAAAGATTCTTCCTCTTCTGGTAAGGCTTCTCTCTTCTTTCGTTTCTTTCCTTCTTCCTTAGGGGTCATATGCGTTGCTAATCTTACATCATTTGTAACCTCTCCATGCCTCTGGGGTTGAAATTCTATTTCATGGAAGTATTCTTCATCTGATGCAAATGGTGGGTCCATAATGATTGACTCTAGATCGGAGTCACTTGCATCCTCAAATGCATCAGGGCTAGGTTCACATTCTTCTAGAATTGCCTCTCCCATGATTGGCTCTATGGAGAAGACTGAAATGTCATAGCCATCCTCATCACAGTGAGGTGTCCATTGTTCTTCATTGATGGCTACGTCCATTGTTGCTAAAATTTCCGCCCAGCCATGGGGTTCAAACTCCTCATCTGGAAAGACTATAGGTGCATAGGCTGGGTCTTGAATGGGTCTATGAGTTTCGTTCGCACCTACCTCTCTGGCTTTCTCTCTCTTCTCTTCTTCTACTGCTACCTTGCACATCCATAAGTGAGTATCTTCATGCATCCATGAGGATCCCGACCCTATGGAATGCACCGATTCTGTATCATCTTTGGCTCTATGGATGGGATTCCATTGGATAGGAGGAACATCTCTATGGGAATAATCCTTGAGATTGACTTTGGTTGTAACACCTAAGTGCTGCAGGTACAAAGAATTGGTCCCCCAATCCTGTACCACTTGCAACTGTCGCATGAATGGTCTTCCTAAAATCATCTCATAGGCATGATTTTTGCTGAAGTCACATATGGCAAAGGTATGTTCAAACTCGACACCACAAGTGGTGAGAGTTATTCCTTCTAGCAATCCTAGGGGTCTCTCTATGTGACCATCGGCCATCTGCAATTTCATTCTCGTCGGCCTGAGTGCCGGCTTGCCCCAACGCTTCCATAAGGAGGTGGTGGCAATTGCAACTCCTGCACCTGAGTCCAAAATTGCCTTGGTGGTGTACTCCTGGTAGGTAATGGGAAGATAGGTGTTCCCTTCTTCACCTTCGCACATATCTCCTATCTTATCCAAGGGAATTTCTGGCACTGTCCTATGGGATCCTACCCGGGAATGAGGTTTTGCAACTTCAGTTACTCGACTGGCTGCATATTTCCCCGCGTTTGGTCTATCCTCAGGCAGTTCTTTCAAAGTGAGATTGCGCTGCACCTTGGTGTTCGTTACTACCTCCGTGTTCCTTGGTATGACTGAGTCGTCGTTCCTTACCATGACTGTGGGTGCTCTCATACACGTGGATTTTGCTTCCCATGGGCCTGTGAAGTGGGGTAACTCTTGTATGGAATTAGATTCAAAGTCCAATCTCTCGTGAGATTGAGTACTCTCATGTTCCCCGTAAATGGATGGGATGTCTTGTGGGAATTGGTCGTGTGCATCGTCCACAAGTTCAAAAGGAGGGGCGACCTCGCTTTCGTTTTCCCATTTGTCTTCTTGAATCTCTCGTAGGAAGTCTGGTGCAAACCGATTCATAGAAGAAGAAGTGTCCGGCTCCGTAGAATTGGGCACATAAGCAACCTGGGAAGGAGGGCTTATTCTTCCGTTGGCTCTCTCCTTGCTCTCATGAATGGCTGGAGCACAAGCTTCTTGGGGAGGATTGCTTATTCTATTACTCTTCCGAGCAGGCTCATACACTCTCTGGGAAGGAATGTGGGTTACCTGTGGAGGTACGTAAGCTTTCGAGGGAGGCTCCTGTGACTTTTGGGGGGGGAGATAAGCTTCTTGAGTAGGCTTGCTTATCTGTTCTCTCGCCCTTTCCTTTCTTTGAGGGACAGGTTCCTTTTCTGATTGTGCAATTAGCCTTTCTATTCTTTCTAAGGAGGGGAAGTTGTCTGGTTTAGTGGAATTGGCTGCATAAACTTCCGATGGGGAATGGCTCAGGTTTTTGCTTGCTTTTTCTTTCTCCTGATTTTTTTCTTCCTTGTCAGATCTTGCAATTATCCTCTCTAACTTTTCTAGGAATCCATCCAAGTGTAATTGCGTCTTGGCTGAGCCCGAGTAATTGAAAAGGCGACTGGCTTCAAACATAGTCTGAGCCAATGCGACCATTTTCGCGCACAGTTTGGTTCTTTCTATCTCTAGGTCAGCTCTAGGATAGCACTTGTCATGATCCGTGACGTTTGGCCCTTCTTGGATTCTGGCCTGATATGCTTTAAGCATCATGTTTAGGTCTTCAGGAGTGGGATCTGCTAGGACTGATCCTACTCTAGGGGGTGGTGGGATTTGATGAGGCGGTGGGGAAGGTGGTGAGTCGGATGGAGATGGGAGTGGTGGAGGCGGGGTGATGTGAGAGGGAGTTTGAGCTGTGAGTTCAGTTATCCTCGCTTTGGTTTCTCTTATGCTTTCCTCAAGCTCACTCATCTTTTTGGCCCATTGTCGTTTCATTCTTTCTCGACTATCTTTCCATGCTCTAGTCCTTTTCTTTGTTACGCTCTCGGTTTCACTAGCCTCTGGGCCCTTTTCCTCGCTTGTCTCTTGGTTTTGCTGCAATGCCTGAGCTCTAGTGACTACCTGCACTGGTGCAGTGGAAGTGACGCTTCCTGAGGAATCTACAACCAAACCAATCACATTGATAGGAGTGATTTTTGGCATATTATTGGGGTTCTTAGGGCAATCTCGTAAGAGATGTTCTTTTCCACAATCTTGGCAGAAACCTTGGATAGTCACTGACTGGGGTTGTGTAGGTGGAGGTAAGGGACAATCACGAATGAAGTGATCCCCCTGACATCGGTAGCATGGTCCTCTAGGAAAGGGTGGTCGTACCTGCCTAGGTTGAGGCCTAGGGTTGGGGTTTGCATACATGACGTTCGTGTAATCTGACTCCCAACTAGGTTCACTTGGTTCTTCACTATAGTAGGACTCACCATGTTCTGGAGACTGCATGTAGTAAGCCTGGGGACTATCGACATGTGTAGAATCAAAGCTATGGTCACTCGGGTCACTTTCTGAGATCAATGGGGTTACTGGAACTATGGCCTTATTCAGGTTTTCTTCTGCAACAGCATACTTTACTGGAATCACGTTAGAGGGGTTTGGAGGCTGTTGAGCTAGCACCGGTTGGGGTCTCTGTTGGGCCTGATATTGTGGTTGGTAGGTTTGTTGGGGTCTAGCATATTGTGGTGGTGGAGGGTACTGGTTCTGGTATCTTCCTTGTTGGTAGGGCTGGGGGTAGGGTTGCCTAACAGTCTGCTTGTTGTATGGGCAATCTTGCGCAGTGTGGTTTGTGTACTTCCGTTCTATAGTGCAGTACTGGCTACTAGGGTTAACTTGGGGTTGAGCCATAATGGGACAGACGTTCGCCATATGGTCACCACCGCATGTATAGCACCTTTTCACAGGGGCAAACCTTGGGATTTGTTTGCTAGTTACACCTAATTTCTGAGCTATCTTCTCAGCGAGTTCCTCAATTGATGTAGATTGCATGGAAGAGTGGCTAGATGCACTATCTGAATCTTTGTAGATTTTGGAAAGCTCTAGCTCTTCCCCTAGGTTATCTTCAATGTCAATGCACATGCGTACACATTCTTCTATGGTCCTAGGGTCCTTTAGATACACATAGGATCTCAATTTCGTACTCAGCAATCCATCAAGGAATAAGGCTACTTGTTTAGCAGATGTGGGTAGCTCCGAAATAGGGCACCTTTCAAGATATTGTCTAAATCTTCTTCCGGCCAATCTGACAGTCTCTTGGGGGGTCTGTTTGAAGCTGTGAATCAATGAGGAGGTGTTGTGTCTTATGCCGCTCTTAGAGAACTCTACAATGAATGCCTCTAGGAGTTGGTCTATGCTCCTGAACTGACGCTCATCTAATGGCTGAAACCATGTAAGTGCTGTATTCCTAAGGGTTAGACCGAAGGCATTGTACTGCGTGAACAGATCTTCCACTTGTTCAGCTCTCAAGACTTGCTTGAATTCCGCCACATGATCATAGGGATCTCCTGTGCCGTCAAAGTAATTCTTCATGGACTTAACTAGCTGGGTGGGTCTCAAAGTTCTTGTGTGCTCTCTAGGCCTCGGCAGAGGGAATCCATCTACATTTCTTTGGTTCCTGTGGGCTCTATGCATCTCAGGTTCTACCCTATTCGTCTCTGTTCTCGTTCTTTCTCTGCCCACGGGGTTGGCGAAACTTACTTCTGGTTTATCCCTACTTCTATCTCTTTGCGTACCATGAGCTTGGGAAGTTCCAGCCCCAGGGTGACCATAGGATACATTTGATCTTGGTTGGGGGAAAATGAATTCACCCTTCCAAGTGTAGGCATGCCTATCATTTTCTGTCACCACAAAGATCCGTTCTGAAGCATGATCTAAGTAGGTCACTCTGCCTGGGCTATCCGGATCCTTAAGCTCATAGATCATGATATTTCCTATGTCTGTTGGCTGATTAGACTTATACCTCCAAAAGGCTTCATCAGTTTCTCGATTGAGGAGCAACTCTATGCTCTTGTTGTCTTGGGGGACCCATTCAGGCGTGATAATCCTAGTGAGAACTGATTTACCTCGAGGGGTTCTAGGTTCCGCACCCATGTTCCCTTGTTCCAGGTCACCTAAGTCCGCTTCTGAGATTACATTCCCAAAGTCATCTGTCCTATCCGGGTGACTAGTGACTACATATATAGTTCCTTCCTTGTCCAGGTATCCACCATTTTCAAACTTGACAGCTGGGTGCTCTAGTCCTATGGATTGGTCAGGGTTTTTAATCTGGACCACGGATCTTCCTAGGCCATCCTCATAGATGCTAGCACCTAATCGGTTGGTCCTAAGATATTCCAGCTGTGTTTTGTAAGGGCCTTCTACCCTGTACAAATAAGGCACTCCTGAACTTCCCGTGGGTCTGTCCATACCTTGAGACATCCCTGATTCACTGGTATCAGAGCTGGGGTAGTGAGAGTGGTGGCTCAACTGCTGGGCCCAAGACCTTGCAGTGTGATTGACACTAGCCTCTGAAGACCTAAGGCTTTGTCTTTCCCTTGCTAAATGTCGTCCTGATCTAAGGTTCATATGCCTAACTGATTAGTCCAATTTTTTTGCCCAGAGTACAACCTCGTTGCCGATCAATTGGTATTAGTTACTTGATTCTTTTTTAGTTAATTATTGTGTTTATGGTCTTGTCTGATATCACGTCGTCAGGAATACTTGAATGTTCTTCGTGCTTTCAGATTGATCGCTCCACGTTAGGTTCTTTTCCTTTATGTTATCGACAGTACAGTAACTCAGTTTTTAGCTTGAACTTGAGTTTTTAGATAGTCTTCAACTTGATAACTGCCTATCGTCCACCTGACTTACTCCTACCTCTTCTCGTTCTTAGCTTGAGCTAGGAAATGACAGAGGGGGTTGAGAATATTCCAACCTTACTTGTTGATCCCTTGCTTTATGGTGCTCAAGAACCCGGTTCTCAAGCTTGCAAAGAAACCTTGCTTTGTATGCTCTCCGTTGCTCTCAATGAACCTATAAAAGTCCCACGGTTAGCTCAATGCTTAGATTCAAAGGACACAACCAACCACTTTCATTCATGTAACACAAACACACATTTGCATTGTGACTTTTAGGAAAATAATTCTAAAGACCCCTGACTTTGATCCCCCTGGGTATGGTCAACTTCAAAATACCCTCTCTGAAAATCAACACATTATCTTTATAAAAAACAGTTGAGGGCGTGTAGTATATGCCACGAGCTTTCCAACAAGCCCAAGAGCTCAAAAATTGGATTTCGTATGAAAAAGTTATGACTGTTCAGGGTTTAGGGAGTTAAATCAGGATTCAATACAAGCTAACAGTCAAACAGGAATACTCGAGTAGCTTGTGGCACGGCCTCGCGATGCAATACTACACCCTAGTGTTTGTCCCACACTCAATCAAAATTTAGACCAATGATTTTGCCTTGAAAATTTGACCTAATTTGCCCTTCTAACGCGTTCGCAAAGTCTGTCGGTCGCGATTGACAGGTCAGTCGCGATCGACGTGTCGATCGCGATTGACAGGTCCGTCGTGGCTGTCAGTCACGATTGACTGGTCAGTCGCGATTGACACGTGGCCGAAAAGTCAATCAATTGTGGTCAAAGCGTCGTTGACTCTGTCGGTCGCGATTGATGAGTCGATCGCGATTGACAGGTCGGTCGCGAGGGTCTGTCGATCGTGGTCAAACAGTCGTTGACTGTGTCGGTCGCGATTGACAGAGCCGTCGTGGTCTGTCCGTCGTGGTCAAACAGTCGTTGACTGTGTCGGTCGCGATTGATGAGTCGGTCGCGATTGATGACTCGATCGCGATTGACACGTGTCACGCGTATGGTCAGTCGGTCGTGGTCAATCGGTCGTTGACCTTGTCGGTCGCGATTGACAGAGCCGTCGTGGGCTGTCGATCGCGATTGACGTGTCGATCGCGATTGACAGGTCTGTCCGTCGTGGTTTGTCGGTCGCGATTGACAGAGCGATCGGGATTGACAGAAATCTGTGGAATTTCAAAAAACTAAACACATTTTTGGGAAGCTCTAGGCCTGTAGGTCATGGATATGCACTTTGTTTAGCAATTAGAGCAATTTTTCTGTCGGTCGCGATTGACAGAGCTCGGCGACACACAGACAGTTACTCAAATTTCCGTACCTGCGCAGGGTGCTGGGGATGATGATGCGGCCTGTACCTGCAGAATGCTCACAAAACATGCAAAAAATAGCACATGCAAATTCGCTCTCTCGCTCTCTCTCACAAGTGAAATGAGGGAAATGAGGTGGAGATGGGGATATAGTCAAAAAACTGAAATTTTCGCGATGATGGAGATGGACGTGGGAGATGGTGATGATGATGATGGTGATGATGATAGTGAAGAAAGTAAAAGAAAATCGATGAGCGTGAAGAAAATACCTACAACTCCAACGCGTCAACTCTACGTCTTACCATCACACGCTCGTCCTCAAAGCTCGTTCCCCGGCAACGGCGCCAAAATTTGGTGTAGCTCAATGATGAGTAGCACCTCCTTTAATGTCAATCCGGGAAGACGTGAGGATGGTATGAAGACCTTGAGCAAGTGGCGGCACAAGTGCGTGAGTGAGAAGCACACAAGCATGCACACACATACACACACACGAGCACACAAGGTAAGACAAAGAGTGAGAATCAATGGAGCTTTTAGATTACTTTCAAAATGCTCTTACAAGTTCGTTTCAATTACAATCTAACCCCAAAAATGAGCTCTCTAGCTCTTTTTATAGTTTTTAACTAGCTTTTGGCCCTGTCCAGACCTAGTGTCCGGCCTAGTTAAAAATTAGGTTCCAGGGCTTATTTGGGGGCTCAAACGAGATCTAAAAATTACGAAAATTGGTACGCAACTACTTCTAAGGCTCCTCAAGCTCAAGGACTCCTTGGCTTGCACAAAATGGAGCTACAAAAATATGAAATGATATTTACAATGGTTGTTAGTGATAAAAATCACTGTTGTTGTAGGGATTTCTTCTAGTGATCTGCCATACATATCTTCGAGCTCCCTACTTGCTCTTCCTCCCTGCATGTCCATCTCTTTGATTTGTATTAATGTCTTGAAAAAATATTGGCCTACTTGCCAGATCTTCTTTGACTGCCCTGTTTGCTTGTGCTGTCCCTTCGCTCTGACTCCCTTCTTTGACTTTCACGTCTTGTAAGTCCTGCTGTACCAAGGCTACTGCCAACAGTGTGCATGCATGCATGCATACATGTGTCTACATGCATGTGTGTATGTATGCATGTATGTATGCATGCATGTGATGTGTATATATGTATGTATGTATGTATGTATGTATGTATGTATGTATGTATGTATGCATGTATGTATGTACGTATGTATGTATGTATGTATGTTTGTATGTATGTATGTATGTATGTATGTATGTATGTATGTATGTATGCATGTGTGTGATGTGTATGAATATATGTGCATGTGTCAATGTGTATGCATGCATGTATGCATGTTAGTATGTATGCATGTGTCTCTGACATGTATATGTATGTGAATGTGTGTGTGATATATGCATGTCTATGAATGTGTGCATGTATGCATGTGTGTGTGATATGTATGCATGTATGTGCATGTGTGTATGCATGTGTCATGTATTTGTATGTATATGCATGTTTATGGGATATATGCATGTATGTGTTTGCATGCATACATACATGTGTTTACATATGCATGTCTATGTGTGCATGTATGCAACTATGCATATATGCATGCATGCATATATGATGCATGTGTGTGTATGTATATATGTGCATATGTGTGTATGTATATATGTGCATATGTGTGTGCATGCGTGTATGCATGTGTGTATGTATGCATATGTGTGTATGAATGTGTGTGATGTGTATGTGGTTATGTGTATCATATATGAATGTGTGTATGCATGTGTGTGTGATGTGTATGTATGTACATGTGTCTAATATATGTATGTTCATGCGTGTATGCATGCAATTATGGATGCAAGTGTATATACAAATATGTGTATGTATGTATGCATGTATGATCTGTGTGCATGTGTGTGCATTTTTGTGTATGTGTGCATGTATGTGTATGTGTTCATGTATGAATGCATGGGTATATGTATATGTATGCATGTGTGTCTCATGTGTATGCATGCATGTGTGTGATGTATAAACATGTGCATGTCTGTGAAAAAGATGTGTCTGTATGCACGTGTGTATCCTTGTATGCATGCATGCATGTATGTATGTATGTATGTATGTATGTATGTATGTATGCATTTATGTATGTATGTATGTATGTATGTATGTATGTATGTATGTATGTATGTATGTATGTATGTATGTATGTATGTGTGTGTATCCATGCATGTATGCATCTGAGTATGTATACATGTGTGAATGCATGTGTTTGTGATGTGTATATATGTTTGTGAATGTGTGTATGATACATGCATGTGTGTGTATGTATGTATGCATACCTTTGTTGGTGTCTGTATGCATGTCTGTATGTTCTATTGGTGTGTGTATGCATATGTGTGTGTATGCATGTGTGTATGCATGTGTGTATGCATGTGTGTATGCATGTGTGTATGTATGTATGCATGTGTGTGTTCATACCTCTTTTGCCTCTCTCTCTCTCTCTCCTACCTCTATCTCCCTCTCTCTTGGCTCTCTCTCTCTCTCTCTCTTTGTCTCTGTCTCCTTTGCTCATTTCACGAGCATGTTTCCAATAAGTGCATAGTTGCAACTGTCTTTGTGTAATGCTCTATGTTTGAGTGAGGCCATATTCATTGGGTAAATACCAAATTTCAAGTAATCTACTATGTGCTTGCTCCATCATGGGCAGGTAGAGACATAGCACATTGTGGCATGCTTGATTGTGGGAATGGATTGGCAAGTTGAAAAAGTACTAATGTATTCATGTATGAGGTGTACTGCTTGTGGCCAATAAATACCATTCCTTTGCATATTTTGCAAAGTCCTTGATTTTGGTAGGTGCCTACCAAAAATCACCCACATGAACTTCAACTACAAGTACAATGTGCTCGTCTTCTAATATGCAATATAAAAGAAATCCTTGGGATCCTTGATGGTATAGGCTTCCAATATTGATGTGCAAGTTCTTTTCCTTCAACACTTCTTCTTTCATGAATTGCAATCTAGGGTGAAGTAGTCCAAAAGTTAGGATACAAATGTGTTAATCAACCCATTTATATAATACTTCCAAGCTGAATAGTTATGCACCATGTAAATAATCATTGATCGCTTCAATAGGATCACCACTAGGAATCCCAAATAAATGATCAACATGTATGTGTGCTTCCATTTTTAAACAACACTTTGAGGTCATACTCTAATGGTGTGTAACTTATTGACAAAGCATCTTCATGGTTAAAGTAGATGGTGTAGGTAACTCTGTTGATATATTTAGGTAGTGATGTGTGTGAACACACTAGGACTACTGGGGCACTTTTTTCCTCTTTAAGAGGTTTTTTCCTCGACTTGTATATAGTCCTATAGGCCTAAAGGTTACTTATCTTTGTACATTCTAATGGTAATACATTCAGTATTGTGTGTTGTGCTCCAATCTTCTTCTTCTTCCTTGTATTGTTTGCGTGCTTTCACAGACCTCAAACTCCAATGATTGGTATCAAAGTAGGTCATCGTTTCATCTAGGGTGTTGTCAAAACCCCTCCAAACATAGTCTCAAAATCACATGAAATTTGGTTAGCATACTCAACATGATTAGGAAATCAAAATAGCTTCGATTTGTGGTTCCGAACTCCTGATTTGAGCTTATCTCGACCATCGAACGCACTTTTGTATCACTTGTGCATGCAATTTCATCTTTTTGTGCCAAAGATATATAGAGATTTTGGTTCGCCAAGCCTCAAAGTCTAGTACAGGTCTAGCAAAACTCGTTAGGGTAGTTCTGTTCAAATTTTTCAAATACAATCACTTTTTTGCATCATGCTATTTTAGTCAGTGGCCATGGCTGAAAGGAGTGGTGTATTTCGTATATTGGCTATTGAGGATAAGTTGTATGGTACCAATTACCCATTGTGGGCTTATGTGATGCTTCATGTATTAGTTGCAAAAGGACTATGGAATATTGTGCATGGTGTTGAAAAACATCCTATTTCACCTACAAAGTCAGTCGATAAAGGTGATGATGGTGTTGAAGATAGTGATATTCTTCATGTTCCTATTCGTGTTGCCATTCTTGTTGCACCTAGTTTAGAACAAATTCATTGGGATGGCAGAGATGCGCAGGCACATGCATTGATAGTCTTGTCTATCAAACATGCCATTATTCCTCACATTCACTCTTGCAAAAGAGCTAAGGATGATCGGGATACACTTACCACTTTATACCAGGCAAGGAATGAGGCTCGTGTTGCTTATCTTAAAAAAAAGATGGAGAGTGAGCACATGAATGAAGGAGATTCCATGGACAATTTTTTTGACAAAGAACAAAGATTTCAAGGAGTAATTGATTTCTGCTGATGAAGTCTGACCTGATAGTTCACTCGTGCAGACTATTCTGAATGGTCTTCCAATTCATATCAGAGTTTTGCTTCAGCTCTTTGTTTGATGATGAAAGGCAATCCAAATGCCTTAACATTTGAGGATTTAGTCTCTGTTCTGTTGCAAGAAGATCAATCTAGGCAGAACAAGTCCATTAAGCTTCCTGGCTAGTTAGAAGGGCAAAGGTAAATGGAGGAGCTCTTCTACTAGTAAACAAAAATTTGCTAATTTTGCACAATCAAAGAAGGAAGACACAAACAAAAAGAAAACAAAACAGTAGAAATTGTTTTGCAAATATTGTAAAGGAAATGGTCATGTCATAAAGAGCTTTCCAAAATTGGCTACTAAAGAGGCAAGGAAGAAAGAGGTTGGAATGGTTGTTGTAGAGGCCTCTACACCCAAAAAAAAAGTCTTCTAATCTTGTGCAGAATGAAGAATGGGTATTTAGCACTGTTTGTAGTTATGACCCATCTTCTCATGAACAATGTATGACTGTAGTAGACTCAGATGTTTTGTACTTTGATAGTGGGGTGACCAACCGTATTACCTCGTAGCATAGTTTCTTCACTTCAGTCGAGCCTGCCCCTACATGGAATATTGTCACATGTGCCAACAACTCCTCTTATCCTGTTATGGGAGTCGGTAAGATCATTTTGCCTATTGTTGATGGTAGTTCTTTTACATTATCAGATGATTTATTTGTACCAAGGATCAAGAAGAATCTGTTATTAGTTTTAACTTTAGCCAAGATTGGCTTGGTTGTGAAATTTATTGATGATAGATGTACAATTCATGATTTGTCAAATGGCGACATCATTATTTCTTCTCGCATCTATGTCATCGGCTATATAAGCTCATAGATTATGAAAAATCTGTGAATGATTCAACATGTGCAATTCAAGATTCTCAGGCTCTGTCAGATGTAAAGCTTTGGCATGCACACTTTGGTCATCTAAATTTTGCTTGTTTACTATGCCCGTAAAAATTTGAAAATGGCATCCTCTTTGCCCAAACTTGAGGCACCTAGTAAACATGTATGTGAAGTTTGTATTTTGGGCAAAATGCAGTATTCCTCGTTCGCAAAAGATGGTTCAGTTCGAGCTACTCAAAAATTGAAGCTTGTTCACAATGATGTCTATGGTAGACATCCTCTTTTGGAAACTATATTTACTTTGTGATTTTCTTGATGATTTTTCTAGGCATGCATGAGTTTATCCATTGAAAGAAAAGTCAGAAGTGTTTATGTGCTTCAAATAGTTTTTGGTTTTGGTTGAAAATTCAGCATGTAAAATGAGCACCCTCTGTTTTGATCGAGGGGGGAGATATATGTCTTCTGACTTTAGTGCATTTTTGGCTGAACGTGGGATAAAACATTAGTGTACAGTGCCAAATACACCTCAACAGAATGGAGTTGCTAAAAGGAAGAACAGGTCACTCATGGAGATTGCAAGGTGTAATGTCAAGAATCAAGCTTTACCACATAGTTTCTGGTTTGAGGTTGTTATGTGTGCATCATATGTACTTAATAGATGTCTCACTAAAGCATTGTAGACTATCACTCCATATCAGACTTGGCATGGTCGTAAGCCATCTGTTGCTCACCTCCATGTTTTTAGTTGTTTGGCATATGCATTAGTGCCTAAATAGTAATGCAAGAAATTGGATGATAAAGCATAGAAATGTATTTTTGTTGGGTACAATTTTGAAAGAAAAGTCTATCATCTATACCATCCATAGACTAAACACATTTTTGTTAGTTGTGATGTTGGTTTTGTGGAAGATGCTATTCATCCATTACTTTCATGTACTAAGGAGACATCAGTTAGCTCCAAAGACATGTATGATACTTTGCTGGCTCTTTTTACAGGTGGATAGTCTAGTGCTAGTCCTAATGAGGTAAGTTCTCAACCTTTACAGGTTTCATGTGATGATATAGATCATTCTATTTTGGATGCAGATTTACATGATGCACTTGTTGGTGAGAGCACTGATATTGAGGAGGCAAAAACTATGCCGAAATGGCTGGTGCAAACTTTGTGTGACAACAAATTAGATGCACCTCTGTCATATTGTACTTGTTCGGCTCTCATAATGTTTCTTTTGCATCAAATTGCCATGATATGTGTTGGAGAAAGTCTATGACAAGCCTAAGTATTGGCTTGAGTCCCACAAAGTTATAGAAGAAGCCTTAAAATAAAGACAATGTAAAGTTCACTTGTGAACTACCTCTTGTAACTTTTGAAGAGTTTACTTAATGTAAAAGTGAAAGAATCTTAAGTGGTTGAGTCCACTTGATCAAAAAGGGAAAGAGGAGCCATCAATTCGTGATTTGTGGAAGATAGAGAATCAAATCAATCACTAATTGATTGGAGAGTGATTGAGGGGAGTTAGCCTCCCAAGATCAACTATAAATACCCGGTAGTCTTAGTCGTGGTTATGTGAAGACCTCCAAGAGCTGAGCTTTATGCCATATAAAGGTGTGATTACAAGGCACACATATGTATCAATAAGTCCATCTTTGTACAATCAATATACTTTCATTTTCATGATCATTTGAGTTCATATTTCCATGTTCTTGTGAAGTGTACTACTCACTGCCATATCTCTCAAATTTCTTAGTCAGATTGCAGAGATGGTCTCTCTGAGCTTGGTGCATCATTTTTAGTGATTTAACTTGTTAAAGTTATCTTTATAATTCTAATATATGATCACCAATTTTCAATTTATTAGGGTATTGAAATCTTTAGTTATGTTTAGTTGAAGTCAACCCTGTCTGTTCATTTTCACTTCTCTGTCAGGTACCTGACTTTTTTACGCCTCTTGGCAGAGCTGTTTCTTAGTGTGTAGTTACCCAAATTTAATGATTTAAAGGGTGTTGGATTCAGCATACTGTCTAGTATAAGAATACAAGTTTTCCTAATCATTGAGTTCTTAAATCTTGAGTTATGGTCATTTTTTTGCTCACTGGTCTCATTACTATAGCAGCCTGTGAAAATCGGGATGATGTCATCACTTGTTAAACATCATTCTCATAGTGTGGTTCATTATTTTTTATGACATTACTCTTGAAAGTTAGATCTTTATGCTAGCTAGATTTCCCCAAGAGGAATTAAGCTAATTGCTGTTGTGCTCAGAGAATTATGCAAAACACTAAACAGGTGTATGAACCAAAATAGCAAGTTCTTCACCTCTGAGCTAACTCCAACTTATTTGTTTTGATCTATCTTTTTGAGAGTGATCTTCCAAGGTACATAGGGTGTCTATTAAATCCATTGGCAAGCTAAAAGGGCCCACCACATACTCGTGGAGTTCATTTGGCTGGTGTAGATCAAGGATTTTGCAACACCTCTTCATCTTCAAGCACATACCTATCCATCTCTTCACAGTGGTATCAGAGCAAGGTTGGTAGATGGATTTCCTTCATCAAGTGACAAATTGGACAGAGATAACTACTCAGCTTGGTCATTAAGAATGGAAGCTTATCTCCAAGGTAGAATTTTATATGGTTATGTGGCTGGAGATGAAGTTATGCCAAGTTTCAGGAACAAAAGTCAACCAACACAAGAAGAGCAAGAAAGATTGAGGACATGGTGCCCCAAGGATGCACTTGCAAGGTCTTATCTCCTCAACTCTATCTCAGATTTTTTGTTGCCTCACATTAGCAGTTGTAAGACATCTCAGGAAGTGTGGGATGCACTTGAAGCCTTCTTCTCTTCAAGTACCAAAGCTAGGAAGCATCAACTATGGCTGGATTTCACAACTCTCAAGAAAGCTCCCAAACAAAATGTGACTGATTTTGTCACAAATCTTAAGGACATAGCGGATCAGTTGGGAAGCATTGGAGAGGTAATAGATGAAGAGCAAATTTTAAGGCAGGTCATCAATGGCTTGAAGGCAGATGACAAGTGGGAAGCATTCACCAGAGCTATGGATTTGTACATGGACATGCATGTACCTGATTTCAATACACTCATTGGACAACTACTTACTCAAGAGGCAAAGCTTATCAAAAATGGAGAAAGCTCTAAAGGTAATCAATCTTTAGCTTTATACACTGATAAAAGCAAGTCTAAAGATAACAAAGGAAAGACAAAGAAAGTGGATGATGAAGCACGTACATATCAAGCTAACTATGCACGTAGAGGAAGACATGGCAGAAATAGAGGAAGAGGAGGTAGACAAGGCAGGGGGAGATCCCAAGACTCCAACTCATGTTCTATTTGTGGATTAACTAATCATACAACTAAAAATTGCTTTAGGAATTCCACGAATCAAAGAGGTAGAGGATACAATAGAGGAAGTTATGGCTACTCAAGAGGAAGGTTCAACATTTATCACGGCAACTACAATCATTCAAACTACCAAGGAGGCTACAAAGGAAGGAGAGACTTCAATAACTACACAGAAGACTCAAACAAAGAGGATTCATTATTGATCATGAACATGGCTATGCCATAAGGTAAATCTGATGAGCATGTTTTCTACATAGATTGAGGTTGTTCAAATCATGTGGCAGGAAATGTGGCACTCCTATCATATTTAGAAGATCTAGGGAATAAGCATGAGGTACAAACAGGAGATGACACAAGACATCCTGTGGAGAAAATAGGCAATGTCAAAGCACTTGATGGAAACATCAACCTACTCAGTAAGGTACTCTATGTCCCTACCATTACAAAGAATTTGATAAGTGTTGGGCAGATAGTAGAGAAAGGGTTGCAAGTCAGGTTCACAAAAGTAGGAGCATTTGTGGAAGATTCAAGTCAAGGATTTAGAAGAATTGCAAAAGGTGAAAAGACAGATAGATTGTTCACATTTTAATTACAAGACACTAGAAACATTGCTCTCTTTAATTATGGTAGTCAGACACTCACAGAATTGGAAGTATGGCACAAAAGGTTAGCACATATTGGTGGAAGTTCATTAAAGCAAATTTGCAAGAACCAAAGTGTACTTGGACTCCCTAATTTGTCAAAAAAACATATTATTTATAAGTGTAGTGCATGTCAATTTGGAAAGTCTCACATGTTACCATTCATGAAGAAAGGTTATATGCATGGAGATCTCTTGGAGTTGGTTCATACAGATGTATGGGGACCTAGCAAGGAAGCTTCAATATCTGGATCAAGGTATTATGTCTCCTTTATTGAGGATTGTAGTAGATGGACTATCCTATTCTTTATAAAACACAAAGATGAAGTTTTTTCATGTTTCAAAAGATATTTGGCTCTTGTGGAGAATCAAACAGGTAAATCACTAAAAAAGTTAAGGTCAGATGGAGGGGGAGAATACTTCTCCCATGAGTTTGATTCTTTTCTTCAAGAAAGAGGAATCAAAAGAGAGGTAACTACAAGGTACACTCCTGAGCAAAATGGAGTGGCAGAAAGGAGGAAAAGGACAATTGTTGAAGCTGCAAGGTCCATGTTAAATGAAAAGCATTTGCCTAATTATCTATGGGATGAGGCTATATCTACAGCCACTTACTTGATTAACAGGTTGCCTTCAAAATCCCTTGATGGGATGACTCCATATGAGGCTTGGAATGGAAGAAGACCAAGCTTAGATCATTGTAAAATTTTTGGATGTATTGCTTTTGCTCATGTTCCTTCACAGGTTAGAGGCAAGATGGATCCAAAGGCCAAAAGGTGTGTATTTATTGGATATGACAACAATCAAAAGGGTTACATGTTATACAACCCTACCAACAAAGGATTCTTGGTAAGCAGAGATGTAGTTTTTGATGAAAACAATTCATGGTATGAAGATTCATGTAGGAAGGTCAATTTACCATATGATCTTGAAGAAGATTTTCCAAAGCTTGGTAGAGAACAACCGAGGATTGAAGAACAAGACACCTCAGAGGATGATGAAGAATCTTAGATGGAAAAGATCAAAGCATGGAAGTCTAAAGGTAAAGCAAAATTGCAGGAACTTGGATATGAGGCAGAATCATCACATCATGGCCTAAGAAGATCTATGAGGGAAAAGAAAAAACCAAAAAGGTATGGGTTTGACACCTCATTAGTAACTAAACATTCTATCTACATAGCACATGACATAAACCAAGAGGAGCCATCATCATTTGAAGAGGCCAAAGCAAAAACAGAATGGAAGCATGCAATGAAGGAAGAGATTGAAGCACTTGAGGAAAACAACACTTGGGATTTGGTGCCCAAGACTTCATCCATGAAGGTAATAGGCTCAAGATGGGTCTATAAACTCAAGGAGAATTCTGATGGTTCCATTAACAGGTATAAGGCAAGGCTTGTAGCAAAAGGCTTTGCACAAACTCAGGGAATTGATTATGAGGAGACCTTTTCTCCTGTGGAAAAGATGCCTACTATTAGGGTTTTGCTTAGTATTGCCTCTTCCAAGAATTGGAAGATACTTCAACTAGATGTAAAGAATGCATTCTTGAATGGTTGGATAACAGAAGAGGTATATATGGCACAACCATCTCGTTTTGAGAATCAAGTTTATCCTAATTATGTGTGTAAACTTAACAAAGCATTGTATGGTCTCAAGCAAGCCCCAAGAGCTTGGAATTTTAGGCTTGTTTCATTCTTGCAGGACAAAGGCTTTCAACCAAGCAAGGCAGATCCTTCACTCTTTATTAAAAAGAGTAATTCTGAGATCATCTACCTATGTGTATATGTAGATGATATTATATTGATAGGGAATGATGCAGATGGTATGAAGAAGATCAAAGATCAGATGAGAGAAGAGTTCAAGATAAGTGATTTGGGTTCGCTTACCTACTTCCTAGGTTTGGAAGTTGTCTACAAAGATCATGGTTTGTTTCTCACTCAAAGAAAGTACATTAAGGACATGTTGGAAAAATTCAAGATGCAAGATTGTAAGATTGCATGTACTCCAATGGAGGTCAATCACAAATTGAGCTCACATGAAGGTGAACTCATACAGGACATCACATCATATCAAAGTCTAGTGGGTAGTCTCAACTATGCCACATTGACAAGAGTAGATATATGTTATAGTGTGAGTGTGCTAAGTCAATTTATGCACACACCAAGGAGACCACATATGGATGCTGCCAAAAGGATTCTCAAGTATCTCAAAGGAACCATAAATGAAGGACTTTATTATCCTTATGTATTTGATTTAGGTTTGAAGCTATTTTTTGATGCAGATTGGGCTGGCTCCAAGGAAGATAGAAAGAGCACTTCAGGTTATCTTAACTTTGCAGGTTCAAAGCTTATTTCATGGTCATCCAAGAAGCAGCTCACAATTGCTCTCTCTTCTATTGAAGCTGAATACAGAGGTCTTGCCATAGCTACACAAGAAGCTATGTGGATGAAGACATTATTCAAAGATCTTGGATTGGAGTTTGGAACTCCAACTATTTATGGTGACAATATGAGTTCTATTCATTTGGCTGCTAATCCTATTCTTCATGCAAGGACTAAACATATTGAATTTCATTATCACTATGTAAGAGAGAAGGTTCTAAGAAAAGAGATTCAAATATCATATGTGTCCACGCATCAACACTGTGCATATATTCTAACCAAAGCATTGGATGGTACAAAGCTTTGCAAATTCAAGGCTATGATTGGTTTACAGGTAATCTCGGAAGATTGAAGACCTCAAGCATACTTGGCTTGAGGGGGAGCTGTTGGAGCAAGTCTATGACAAGCCTAAGTATTGGCTTGAGTCCCACAAAGTCATAGAAGAAGCCTTAAAATGAAGACAATGTAAAGTTCACTTGTGAACTACCTCTTGTAACTTTTGAAGAGTTTACTTAATGTAAATGTGAAAGAATCTTAAGTGGTTGAGTCCACTTGATCAAAAAGGGAAAGAGGAGCCATGAATTCGTGATTTGTGGTAGATAGAGAACCAAATCAATCACTAATTGATTGGAGAGTGATTGATGGGAGTTAGCCTCCCAAGATCAACTATAAATACCTGGTAGTCTTAGTCGTGGTTATGTGAAGACCTCCGAGAGCTAAGCTTTATGCCATATCAAGGTGTGATTACAAGGCACACATATGTATTAGTAAGTCCGTTGTATTGTACAATCAATATACTTTCATTTTCATGATCATTTGAGTTCATATTTCCATGTTCTTGTGAAGTGTACTACTCACTACCATATCTCTCAGTTTTCTGAGTCAGGTTGCAGAGATGGTTTCTCTGAGCTTGGTACATCATTTTCAGTGATTTAACTTGGTAAAGTTAGCTTTATAAGTCTAATATATGCTCACCAATTTTCATTTTATTTGGGTATTGCAATCTGCAGTTATGTTCAGTTGAAGTCAACCCTATGTGTTCATTTTCACTTCTCTGTCAGGTACCTGACTTTTTTACTCAATTTGTCAGAGCTGTTTCTCAGTGTGTACTTACCCAAATTCAATGATTTGAAGCTTGTTGGATTCAGCATACTGTCTAGTATAAGAATACAAATATTTATATCATTGGATTCTTAAATCTTGAGTTATGGTCATTTTTGTACTCAATGGTCTCATTACTGTAGCAGCCCGTGAAAATCGGGATGATGTCATCACTTGTTAAACATCATTCTCAGTGTGTGGTTCATTATTTTTGATGAAATTACTCTTGAAAGTTAGCTCTTTAAGTTAACTAGAGTTGCCCAAGAGGAATTAAACTAATTAATGATGTGCTCAGAGAATTATGCAAAACACTGGATAGGTTTATGAACCAAAATAGCAAGTTCTTCTCCTCTGAGCTAACTCCAACTTATCTGTTTTGATCTATCTTTTTGAGAGTGATCCTCCAAGGTACATAGGGTGTCTAATACATCCATTGGCAAGCTAAAAGGGCCCACCACATACTCGTGGAGTTCATTTGGCTGGTGTAGATCAAGGATTTTGCAACACCTCTTCATCTTCAAGCACATACCTATCCATCTCTTCACAATATGGCTGCCTCTAGTCTCTATGATGAGAATGAGCATGTTTTGTTTAATGAAGCATAAAATTTTGAAAATTGGATGGCCGCTATGTAATCTAAATATGATATTATAATGAAGAATGGTACCTGGTCTTAAAGTGGCTTGCCTCCAGGCAAGAAGGCCGTTGGCACTAAGTGGGTATACAAATTGAAGCATAAGCCTGATGGAACAGTTGACATGTATAAGGCTAGGCTTGTTGCAAAGGGTTATGCTTAGGAAAGAGGCAATGATTTTGATGAGACCTTTGCTCCTACTTGCCTAATGACTACTGTTCATAGTGTCTGTGCACTTGCAGCTCAGCATGGTTGGAATGCACATTAGTTGGACATCAAAGCTGCATTTTTGAATGGTGACTTGCATGAAGAAGTGTATGTTTTTCAGCCCTGTGGCTTTGTGTAGAAAGGAAATGAAAACTTTGTGTGCAGTTTGAAAAAGGCATTATATGGTTTGAAGCAAGCACCGCGTGCCTCGTATGAAAAGATACATGCCTATCTTGTTGCACATGGTTTTGAGAATAGTCCAACTAAGAGAACCTTATATGTTAAGCATGCAAATGATGTGCTTCTGATCATTGTTGTGTATGTTGATGACAGGCTGCTCACTGGTCCTCATGAGAAACATATTGATGATATTAAGGCTGATCTGCATGCCTCATTTGAGATATCAGATTTGGGGCATTTGCATCATTATTTGGGCATTCAATTTATGCAAGTTGATGGTAGAATAGCTCTGTGTCAAACCAAATATATTGACACATTATTGTAGTGTTTTGGCCTTGAAGACTGCAAAACTATTGACGCTCCTATAGAGATAGGTTTACAATTGAGTCTTCATGATGCTAGAGATGCATTTGATGTTGTTCTCTATCAACAGACTATTCAATGCTTTATTTAATTATGCATTACTCGGTGAGGCTATCTCACAAATGAGCAGATTTATGCATTGGCCACGTGTCAAGCATTAGCAGGTGGTTAAGTGCATCTTTCGCTACTTGAGTGATAGCCGATTACTTGGATTGTTTTATCCCAAGGGGGGATCACTACCACCAGATTTACATGCTTTCTTTGACTTTGATTGGGCTAGTTGCTATGACACTTGTGTGTCCACTAATGATTTTTGATTCATGTTTGGTAGCTCATGCATATATTGGTTGAGCAAGAAGCAGCCTACTATGGTCACTTCCAGTTGTGAGGATAAGTATAGGGAAATTTTCACCACGACTATCGAGTGTGTGTGGCTCAGATGCCTTATGGCTAATTTGGGTGTTGCTCAGTCTTCTACCACCACTATCTTTAGTGACAGTCAGAGCACATTGGCAGTTGCGATGAACCCTGTGTTCCATGTGTGCACTAAGCACATTGAGGTGCACTATCATTATGTTAGGGAGAGGTTCTTTGTTGGAGAGATGAGCTTGGCATGTGTGCCCATGTTGGAGAGATGAGCTTGGCATATGTGCTCACAGTGGTATCATAGCAACAACAAATCAACATGGGAGATGGATTTCCTTCATCAATAGACAAGTTGGATCAAGGTAACTACTCAGCTTGGTCACTTTGAATGGAGGATTATCTTCAAGAGAGAAACCTCTATGGTTACATATATGGAGATGAGATGATGTCAATCCTCAAAATCAAAGGACAACCAACTCAAGAAGACCAAGAAAGGTTAACCACATGGTGCTCAAAGGATGCTCTAGCCATGTGTTGGCAGTCAAGGAACTGAAGGACTCACAAGACAAGGAAGTCAACGAAGGGAGTCGGAGCGAAGAGAAGGTACAAGCAGACAGAGTAGTCAAAGAAGATCTGGCAAGTAGGCCATCTAAATTTTTCATGCATCAAAGAGGTGGGCACACAAGAAGAAGGAGCAAGTAGGGAGCTCCAGGAAATGTATGTCAAAATGTTAGAAGAAATCCCTACAAAAATAGTGATTTTCATCACTAAAAACCATTGTAAATACCATTTCATATTTTTGTAGCTCCATTTTGTGCAAGCCAAGGAGTCCTTGAGCTTGAGGTGCTTTAGAAGTACCTACCTATCAGTTTTCACATTTTTTAGACTCCGTTTGAACCTCCAAATAGGCCAGAGAACCTAATTTTTAACTAGGCCGGACACTAGGTCTGGACAAGGCCAAAAACTAGTCAAAAACTATAAATAGAGCTAGAGAGCTCATTTTTGGGGGTAGCTTGTAATAGATTTGAACTTGTATGAGCATTTTGGAAGTAATCTAAAAGAACTCCATTGTCCCTCTCTTTGCTCTTGCATTGTGTACGCGTGTGTGTGTATGTGTGTGCATGTTAGTGTGCTTCTCACTCACGCACTTGTGCCTTCACTTTCTCGAGGTCATCATACCATCCTCACGTCTTCCCGCATTGACATTAAAGGAGGTGCTACTCATCACTGAGCTACACCAAATTTTGGCGCCGTTGCCAGGGATCGAGCTTTGAGGACGAGCGTGTGATGGTAAGATGTAGAGTTGTGACGTTCGTGTTGTAGGTAATCTCTTTACTTTTCCTTATTTTTCTCTTTCTTACCTCACCATCATTGTCACCATCATCATCCTCACCATATCCGATCTCCATCTCCATCATCGCAAAAATTTCAGTTTTTGATCATATCACCTTCTACCTCCCATTTCCCTCATTCCACTTGTGAGAGAGAGCGAGAGAGCGACTTGTGTGCTTGGATTTTTTGCTTGTTTCTTGAGCACTCTTGCAGGTTGTTGCTGTATCACCCTGTCCAGCAGGCTACGCAGGTATGGACAAGCTCGAAACTGTCTCTGTGTCGCCGACATTTGTCGATCTCAATCGACAAAAAAATCGCTTATTTGGTAAAACAAAGTACACCATAATGATACACATGGGGAGCACATCCTACATCACTAAACACAGTAAAAAAAATCCGTGTTTCTCTGTCAATCACGACTGACTGCCTCTGTCAATCGCGACTGGCAGCCTCTGTCAATCGCGACTGACAGCCTCTGTCAATCGCGACCGACAGACGTGTCGATCGCGACCGACAGACCCCACGACCGACCGACTGCCACGTAGGATTCAGTCAATCACGATTGACACTATCGATCGCGACCGACTGAAAATCCACGATTGATTGAATTTCTTGCATTGCCACATGTCCATCGCGATGGACACAACCCTGATCAACTAAAATCACAGCGAAATTCGCGGAAAAAGTGTCGATTACGATTGACTTCATAGAGATAGACCGGAGGTAAGCTTTGCCAACCTAGTGGGAAGAGAAAGAACGAGAACAGAAGCAAATAGAGTGGAACCTGAGGGACTTAGAGCCCCAAGGAACCAAAGGAATGCGGATGAATTTCCTCTACCAAGACCTAGACGGACTTTTGACTAACTTTGAGTGGGCTGATGAATGTGAAAACTCTTTCAAAAAGAAGATTGTGTTTAGCACCAATCTTGACCACACCAGACTGGAATAAGCCCTTTCATGTTCATGTAGATGCATCCAATTATGCTATTGGATGTGTGCTTGCACAACCTACGGGTGAAGGTAACATGGATCTTCCAATTGCCTATGCTAGTAGACAGTTGAGTGTAGCTGAACGAAATTATACCACCACTGAATGAGAAGGATTAGGCATGGTGTATGCGGTCAAAAAGTTTAGACATTACTTGCTTGCAAATAAGTTTAAATTTTTTACCGATCATCAGGCATTATTATACTTGATAAACAAACCATGCAATACAGGCCGATTAGTAAGATGGTTCCTCTTGCTAATGTAATATGACTTTGAGGTCATGGTGAGGAAAGGCAAGACTCACTTGAGAGCAGACCACCTCTCTAGGCTCACATCTGGAGAAGCCCCACAAGGAGTATCAGATGAACTTCCTGATGCTTACTTGTTTAATATGGAAGTTGTACCTTAGTGGGCTAAGCCATTAGTGCCAGTGTTGACATACGGGCCTAACCACCCAGTCATAAACACTCAAGATAGGGAGGTAGTAAAAGCCCAGAAGTACCATATCATGGCAGGAAGTATGTACAAGCATACAGATCAAGGGATCCTAGCTTGTTGTGTGGAAGAGGACGAGTACGCAAAATGGTTGCAATTAGCACATGTAGGTGCATTAGAGCAACACTACTCGAAGCAACGAACCCTATAGACACTAAGGAGACTCGGAGTGCATTGGCGGACGATGGAAGCTGATGTCCAAAAGTTGTGCAAGGAATGCCCAATCTGCTTCACTAAACCACTTGTGGAACATGCCACTCTTTATCAAGTGTCCATAGTGCCAGATTGGAGTGAGGCACTAGTAGCCTTCCTGAGGACGAGCACATTCCCTCCAGCTATGACCCTGATGAGGCAAAGAAGTTTAGAACAAGAATCCCTAGACTACTCACTTATTGGTGATAATTTATACAAGCGTGGTAAAGATGGGTACCTGAGGCTATGTGTCCATGAGAGCGAGTATCTTAAGATCTTGGAAACTGCTCACCAAGGTGTGGCAGGAGGACATTTTGGACCAAATCGAGTGATCAAGGCTATACTATTTGCAGGTCTTTGGTGGCTGTCACTCTAGCACAATGGTGAGTACCAACGTGAGGAGATACACCTCATAAATGTCAATCCGTGGAGACGTGAGGACCGGTATGAAGACCGCGAGCAAGTGATGGCACAAGTGCGTGAGTGAAAGCACACAAGCATGCACACACATACACACACACGCGCACAAGGTAAGAGCAAAGAGTGGAATAATGGAAAGCTTCGATTACCCAAGAGCTCTCTTACAAAACTGAAATCTACAACAAGCCCACCTCAAAAATGAGCTCTCCAGCCCTTTTTATAGTTTTTGAGTGGTTTTTGGCCCTGTCCAGACCTAGTGTCCGGCCTAGTTAAAAAATAGGTTCCAGGGCTTATTTGGGGGCTCAAACGGAGTCTAAAAATTATGAAAATTGGTAGGATGGTGGTTCTAATACTCCTCAAGCTCAAGGACTCCTCGGCTTGAACAAAATGGAGTTACAAAAATGGAAAATGGTATTTACAATGGTTTTTAGTGATAAAAATCACTATTTTTGTAGGGATTTCTTCTAAAAATTTGACAGGTGTTTTTTGGAGCTCCCTACTTGCTCCTTCTTCTTGTGTGTCCACTTCCTTGATGCACTTCCATTCTTTGTCCTTGATCTTGAGCTTCAACACTCCCCCCCCTCTTGAGTCTGTCGTCCCTGACAGACCTTTGTTGTAGTGGTCGTTCCATGTAGTACGTTGAGAGGTAGCGTCCTTTGCATCCAACAGGGGCGATCCCTCTTCCCAATGTATCCTGGTCGTTTGTCTGGTTCTTCACTTTGCCACTGTTATCTCTTGCAGTTTGTAGTCCCTTTGTACGTGCTTCTGCCTTGTATTCCATCTGGGTGGTGCATTTGTGAGTTTTCCAAAACTGCTAGCTGCTCAAAGGATGTGGTCAATGTTGATTGTGAGCAACTCTCGGTGGTGGATGGCTCCCTTGTTCTTGTAGTGGTCACCGTGATGTCCTCTGATTTTTCCAAAGATGGCTTTCATAGTTTTCGTGCCAAGTACTTGTAACCCATAATGGATGATGGTTAAGTGCATTAGTGCATGGGTTGAACAAATTATGTGCCTTGTGCATGGCCTTGTAATGTGGCCCTACATATGCGTACTTGGATAATGCATGGCAAGAAGTATGGTGCAAGAGATTGGGTCTTGAGCTAAGTGCTCAAGGGTATGCTGACGAAGAGGTTTCCTAATCTATCATGGTTACAGTGTTGTTGAAACATACACGTCTTACCATGGTGACGGGTCCGTTGATCTTCATCTCTTCATGTTGTGGTTCCCTCATGATGTTTGACCGTCGGCTTGTCCTTTTTGTTGAGGGATGTCCGTACTGGAAGTTCGCTGATGAGCACTTCCAAGCACAAGGTTTTTTTTTTTTTTTTTTTTTTTTTTTTTTTTTTTTTTGGAACAATGGCATCAAACAAGAAGAAAGAGGTTAGTATTAATAACATATTTTTCATGTGAAAATTGTGTCTCATGTGCCTGGGATTTCTCAATTGTGTCTATGCACGGCCATGTAAGGTGGCCCTATATTGATGCATACTTTGGAAATGCATGACCTGAATGGTGCAACGACAAGGTTATGCCAAAGGCACATGGTTGCTGCTGGTCGAGGCTTTTGATGTTACTTGTATACTTGATGAATTCTTTGATTGGGGGTGTCTATCGGATCTTGAAATGATGTAATTCTCCGGATTGGAACCCATTTCAGGATAGTATTTGGCCCTGTAGAGATCACCTCAGGCCAGTTTTTCTTTGGATGCTGTCGAAACTTTGGTATCCAGTGTGGTTGGCCCCTTGGTTCTGTGGATGTTGCTTGTGCTTTTGGCCTCCAAACCCATATCCTGGGTGAGTGCCTGCTTATTTTCGTAGAATGGTTGAGTTTATCTTCTTTTGGTCTTTGTGCTCTGTCCTTATCCTTGGCTTTCCTTGGCTTCTTTGTTGAGGCCTTTTGCATGGTGGGGAGCATAGGCCTTTGTACGTGTAAGAGCTTCTTGGGTACCCACATCTGTAATCGCCCTTGTTGAGCTGTAGCTAATTTTTTAGGCACCCAAATTTGTACCTGATTGTGGTCGGCCTTCATTGATAGCTTCGGTACCCAAATTTGATGGATTCTTCGTGCTTGACCCTGTCGTAGGTGCTTGGTTCTTCTTTTTTCATGGTCGATCTGGTTGGGTGGGAATCTTTGAGGTAACATCGATGGTTGCACTTCTTTCTTTACCCAGATCTGCTTCATGCCCCTAACTTCTTTTTGCTTGAAGGCTCTTTGTCTATTTGATAGACTGGCTATCTTGCACTGTTTTGCTTGCTTCTGAGGTTGAGCTCCTATGGATGCTTTGCTCTTTAGAAGACAAGAAGAAGGTTCATCTTGACTTTGCGACTGTCCTTCCGTGCTTGCATCCGTCTGGATCATAGAGCTTTTGACATCTACAACATCTTGTTCAAGAAGATTAGCCTTAGAGGAACAAGGAGAGTGTGTGGTGTCAGTTTCAGTGGGCATGTGATTCTCCAATTCTAATGTAATGCATTGTTCATGTGCCCAAACATGAAGAAGTTGACTTCTTAGGTTCAAGTTGACCGCATGGTCGTAAATCCAATCTTGACCCAAGACAAGTGGCTCTTTGAGGTCCTCATCATGACACACTAGCATTTTGACTTTTATCGGAACATCTTGAAGGTAGATGGGAAGTTCCACCTCGCCCAAACAGGGTGTTTCCACGCCTCCTAATCCTATGAGATAGGCTTCTATGGGCTTGATGTCCAAATGCAGGTCTTGGCAGTATGAAAGTCTAACTGCACTAGTTGCTGCTCCTGAGTCAACCAATGCTCTCACAGTCCTTACACTCTTTCCTTGTCCTACCGCTATAGTCACAAAGGGCCGTCGATCAATTATTCGAGAAGTAGTCATGCCCGATTTTTGGCACATGTCCATGTGATATTTTGGAGCTTTTGTGTTGACATCTAGGCCTAGCCGCCGTAACTTATTTCTTCTGATGCGCTCTCTAGCCTCTGCTTGTGCTTCTTCTCTAACCCTTAACTCTTCTTCTTTTCGCTTCTTAGCAGTGTTGAGTCTCGTGAGCATTTCCTCTGTAAGAGGTTCTTGATATAACTTGACTCGACATCCACTAATATAGTTTGGTAGGATATCACCTTCTAAAGTGGCCAATTGCACTGCACCGCTAGTGGAGAGTCTATTAATGATCATGGGTCCATATCCTCGTTTCTCCAATTTGCGGGCATGTTGCTTTAGCGTATAAACCAGCACTAGATCTCCTTCCTTCAATCCTTTATCCTTTACATGGGCATCAAAGTATGCCTTTTGCCTTTTCTTTGCAGCATAAATGCCTGCTGCTGCCCGTAGCCTCGTCTCACCTAAGCGTTCTAGATCAAAGATCCTGGAAGACAACTCATGTCCATTCCACTCATGCTCTTGTGCTACTTTCAAGGCTGGGATCAGGAAGTCCAATGGTAGCACAGCATTCTGTCCAAAGACCATCTGAAATGGGGTAGCATTGAGTACCGTTTTGTAGGCAACTCGGTATGCCCAAACAGCATGATGAAGTTGTTTGTCCCAATCAGAGCGTTTATTATCTACAAGTTTCGTCAACACATTACATAGGATCTTATTCGTGCTCTCGGCTTGCCTGTTGGCTTGTGGGTGATAAGGGGCAGACTTCTTGTGTATCACCATGAATTCTTGAAGGAGATGTTCAATGACCTCATTCAAGAAGTGCGTACCTCTATCACTAACCAACTCTATTGGTAACCCGTACCTAGTGAACACATTTTCGAATAAGAACTTAGCCGTCGTTTGAGCATCATTCTTTGTCGTGGCTTTTACTTCCACCCACTTTGTAAGGTAATCTGTGGCTACAATGATGTATTCTGCATGGGAGTTTCTAGCTGGGGGGTTAATAGGACCAACAAAGTCTATGCCCCACTTCGAGAATGCGCGTCCTCCCATCATTGGCCTTAAAGGCATCTCGTCTTTTCTTATCGGATATTGGGCACGTTGACATGTGTCACATTTCTTCACATAAGTATGTGCATCCATATGAAGAGTGGGCCACCAAAGTCCTGAGAATAAAATGGTCTTAATTACTCTGTCAGGCCCAAAGTGTCCACCTGCAGCACCGCTGTGTGCAGTTTCTAAGACTTTTAAATAGTCTGATTCATGAACGCACAGTCTTAGGTAACCATCCTTTCCTCTTCGATATAGGTTGTCTCCTACTAAGGCATAGTCTTGAGCCTCTTGCTCCATGCTCCGTTTTCTTGCAAGACTAGCCTGATGGGGTAATGTTCCCGATCTCATGAACTCAACCAATGGAGCACTCCAATCTGGGATTAATGACACATGATAAAGAGTGGCATGCTCCACTGGGGGTCTCTTCTGGCATACTGGACAATTTTGGATCCACTCCTGTATTTCTTTGTCCATGCTAGGCCAATACACTCCTAAACGTTTTAGATTCTGCAATGTTCGTTGTTTAGAGTAGTGATTTCCTAGCAATCCCTCATGGGCTTGTTGCATCCAACTAGTATGTTCGTCGTCCTCAACACAACAAGCTAGTACACCCTCTGGATCTTGCTTGTACATACTTCCGGCCAATATTTGATACTTTTGTGATTTTACAATTTCTTCTTTGCTTGTTTTCACATTCTTATTTGCAGGCCCGAAGGTTAGGACTGGCACCAACTTATTTGCCCATTTAGGAACAACTTCTAAATTGAACAGATAAGCATCGGGCAATTCATCAGACACTCCTTGCGGTGGCTCTCCTGAAGTGATACGAGAAAGATGGTCTGCCCTAAGATGGGTTCTACCTTTCCTGACAACAACTTCAAAGTCGTATTCCATTAGTAAGAGGAACCATCTTACTAAGCGGCCTGTATTGCAAGGTTTATTGACCAAATATAGTAAAGCTTGATGATCAGTGAAAAACTTGAACTTATTGGCCAATAGATAGTGTCTAAACTTCTTCACGGCATATACCATACCTAAGCCTTCTCTCTCTGTTGTGGTATAATTTCGTTCAGCTGCATTTAATTGCCTACTAGCATACGCTATCGGCAAATCTAGGTTTCCTTCACCTGTGGGTTGTGCTAGCACACATCCTATTGCATGATTGGAGGCATCTACATGGACATGAAAGGGTTTGCTCCAATCCGGAGTGGTCAGTATTGGTGCTGAGCACAAGCGTCGTTTCAGCTCGTTGAAGGAATTCTCGCATTCCTCGTTCCACTCAAAATTCGTTAGCAACCCGTAAAGAGGTTTAGCTATGATGGCATACATGTGGATAAACCTACGGTAATATCCACAATGGCCCATAAAGGCCTGTACCTCTTTAACATTTCTTGGTCTTGGCAACTCTGCTATCGCTCTTACCTTGTCTTCATCTGTTGAAATTCCATTCTTAGAAACAATGTGACCTAAGATTTTACCTTGTCGTACCATGAACACACACTTCTCTGGGTTCAGACACACTCGATAATCTCTACACTTGTTGAAGATTTGTCTGAGCTCAGGGATGTGGTAATTTCTCTGTTGGGAATGCGCACATAAATCATCCACATATACTTCCAAGCTCTTCCGCAAGAACTCCTTGAAGACATGACACATGAGCCTTTGGAATGTTGCAGGTGCATTGGTGAGCCCAAATGGCATCACACGAAATGCAAAGATTCCCCATTCTGTGGCAAAGGCCGTTTTGTGTTGATCTTCGGGGGCAATGGCTACTTGGTTGTAACCTGAAAATCCATCAAGGAAGCTATAAACTTCCTTGCCTGCAACACGCTCCAATAGATGTTCGGTGATTGGAAGTGGATAACTATCTCTGATCGTTGCGGCATTAACTTTTTTAAGGTTAATGCACACTCGCAATTTCCCATTCTTCTTGGGCACCACCACAATGGGGGACACCCATTCAGTGTGCTCAATCTCATAGATGAATCCAGCTTCAATCAGCCTGTCAATTTCCTCCTTTATTTTGGCTGCATAATTGTCATTATATGTGTAGGGCTTTTGTTTGGTGGGCTTGGCATCAGCGGTCATCGGAATAGTATGAGAGCAAATCTTTGGATCTACCCCTTTCAAGTCTCTATAGTGCCATGCGAACACATCCCTATATTCCCTTAATAGAGCTACAAGCTCTGCTTCTTCTTTTGCACTTAGGTCATCTCCTATGTACGTGCATCGCTCTTCGTTCCCTTCAATGGTCACTACAATTTTCTTGGTCTTTTCTTTATTGTCATATGCTTCTCCTATAATGGCCTCTCTCTTAGGCATTCGTACCAAAATTTTTCGGTCTTCCACTTCATATTTCTTGAAATTTTCTGGTACTTCAAACAATGATTCTTCCTCTTCTTGTTTCACTGCTTTTCTTTTCTTTTTCTTTTGACCTCCTTCACTTCCTTCCTTTGAATTTATTGTTTTAATACTCGTGAGGGGTTCTTCTTCTTTTTGAGTTAACCCTCCTATGTCTTCTAAATAGTGTTCCTCTGAGTCAAAGTAAGTATCCATCACAATGGATTCTAGATCATCGTCATTCTCTTCTTCTTCTATGAACTCACTAGGATCACACTCTTCCAACAGGGGCTGACACATGAACACTGAAATATCATAACCCTCCTCATCACAATGAGGTGTCCATTGTTCTTCATTGACTGCTATGTCCATGGTAGCTAAGATTTCTGCCCAACCATGAGGCTCAAATTCCTCATCTGGAAATATCATCGGTGTATAGGCTGGGTCTTTTATTGGTCTATCTCCTGGGGGAGTTCCTTCTTCTCTCGCTTTTAGGCGCTTTTCCTCTTCCTCTGCGACCTTGCACATCCACAAGTGAGTATCTTCATGCAGCCAGGATGGATCAGGTGAACTTCCGGAATGCACGGAGATAGAATCTTCTTTCACTTTGTGGATAGGATTCCATTGTAGGGGTGGTACATCTCTGAAGGTGTAATCCTTCAGATTGACCTTGGTGGTGACCCCTAAGTGCTGTAAGTACAAGGAGTTGGTTCCCCAATCCTGTACTATTTGCAATTGTCGTAGGAAGGGTCTTCCTAGGATCATCTCGTAGACATTATTTTTTTCAAAGTCACATATAGCAAATGTATGTTCAAACTCTACACCACAAGTGGTTAGAGTTATCCCTTCAAGCAATCCTAGAGGTCTTTCAAAATGACCATCTGCCATTTGAAGCTTCATTCTAGTTGGTCTTAATGTGGGTTTGCCCCATCGCTTCCACAAGGAGGTGGTCGCAATAGCAACACCAGCACCCGAATCTACAATTGCTTTGGTTGTGTAACCTTGATAGGTGATCGGAAGATAAGTGTTACCTTCTTCACCTTCGCTCATATCTCCTATCTTGTCGAGAGGTATCTCTGGAACTTTTTGCTTAGAGCCTACTTTTGGCATATTGGATTCAAGTTCTGGAACCTGATCCTTCACATGATTCCATAGCTCCGGTTTTGCCTTGAGCAGTTCCTCTACAGTGAGATGACACTGAACCTTAGTGTTCTTCACAACATCAGTGTTTCTTGGAATCACCGAGTCTTCATTTCTTACCAATATTGTGGGAGCTCTGATCTGGAGAGATTCAGATTCCCATGGGCCTGTGTAATGAGGCAACTCTTGTAAAGAATTAGATTCAAAATCTAATCTTTCATCTTCTTGTTGCTCTACTTGGTCTCCATAGATAGACGGAATGTCTTGGGGAAATTGATCATGAAGATCATCAATCTCAGGAATAGGAGGGGAATAACCCTTCTCCTTGGCCCATTTTTCTTCCTGTATTTCCCGCAAGAACTCTTGAGAGTACTGTTGAATTGAAGGAGGTATTCCAGCATCCGTAGAATTAGGAACATAAGCTCCCATTGGTGGTGAGCTTCCTCTTCCAATAACTGGTTGAGCCTGTGGAGGTAAAGAAACTTGTGGTTTGTTTACCAACTGCTCTAATCTTTCTAGTAAGCCTTGGAAATGCAAATCCGGTTTGACAGAGTTTGTCTGATTGAACTTTTGACTAGTCTCAAGTATAGCTTGAGCTTGTTCTACCATTTTCACGCACATTTTCATCCGTTCAATCTCTAAGTCTGCTCTAGGGTAACTCTTGTCTAGGTTTGCAGCTGTTGGCCCTTCTTGAAGACGAGCCTGGTAGGCCTTGAACATCATGTCCAAGCCTTCTGGGGTTGGATCTGCAAGAACAGACCCTGGTTGTGGATTATTTACAATGGGTGTTGGGGTGGAATGATGATGGAGAGTGTTAATCTCCAAAAGAACAACCTACTCTTGAATTTAGAACACCTCTATATCAAGAGTAAGTCAAAACCTTCACTTAATTAGAGGTCCAATCTCCAAATTATCAAAATTAAGGAAATCTGTGAAGAAGATGAAACACAGAAAAGTCTGCTGCAGAATTTCTTCACATTGACTTATCAAACGTGTAAAGTTTTTGATGAAACTTTGTACGAATCATCTCCTAGGGATTGCGCATCACCTCCAAGTTGAATCACTTGAAAAGATTTAGTATAACTTGAGAAATTGTCTTCACAAGTTACTTATGTCTGAATCTGCATCTCTGAGAAGTCGATTTAGACACCCCTAACTTCTTAACTTTGGTTCTCACAATATCTAACCCGTTTTGCCAAATGCTTTTAGCCACGAGTAGATCACCTTCCAACTTAAAGATTAAGTGCTTACTTGCACAAAACTTTAAACTATGGAGTGAGCACTGACCAAAAGATTAAACTCGAAATTTGCGCCTATTTCAGAGAACTGTAGACATTCAACACATATGAATGTTCCTACTAACAATTCTCCTAGCCTGATTACAATTAGACTCTGAAATTCAAGTCACAGGCTCATTAACTAACAACTTAGGTATCCTCAAAAGGATTTCACAAATGATCAAACACAGAAGGAGCAGACACGAAAAGATCGGGCGCAAACTTTCTTCATTAACTCAGAAATTTACAACTGAGTGATGAGAGCTAACTCAAACTAACTTTTCTTTATCTCTTGACTCCTAACTTCCTCTATCTTGGCTTCTACATATGCTCACATAAGCTCTCATACATGCCCCGACTTTTCTCAAAGTATTTATAGATAATTTGTACAAGATTCTTACTCAAACAAAGATCTGAGTCACCTATGACTATACTAATGTACATATGTGTACACTTCTCTTATCCTCTGAATATATCTTTCTTCCAAACTTCAATGGTTGATCCTTCCTTCAATCTTTAACTTTCCAAGTCTTCAATTGGTGATTGGTCTGCACCAACAGCTCCCCCTCAATCATCAATTGAGGTCTTCTTCTTTCTTCTTTATACCTGCCATGTCCTTAAACTTCTGTAGCTTTGGTCCATCCAAGCTCTTTGTAAGCATATCAGCTATCTGATCCTTTGTTGAAGTATGTATAACTTCAATCTCCTTATCCATCACTTTCTCTCTTAGAAAGTGATACTGAATCTCAATGTGTTTGGTCCTGGCATGAAAAACAGGATTAGCAGCTAAATACAATGAACTCATGTTATCTCCATATATGATTGGTACTCCATGCACAATGTCAAGACTCTTCATCAAGGTCTTAACCCAAATTACTTCTTTTGCAGCTTCAACCATGCCTTTATACTCTGCTTCTGTAGAGGATAAAGCAACTGTATGTTGCTTCTTGGAACACCATGAGATAAGTTTATCTCCCACATAACACATGTACCCAAATGTAGATCTTCTATCATCTGGATTACCTGCCCAATCTGCATCACTATAAATTTTGATATTTGTATCTGAGGTAAACCCATAATACAAACCTTCATTGAGTGTACCCTTAATGTACCTCAACACCCTTTGTCCTGCAATCCAATGTTCTTTCCTTGGGCAATGCATAAATTGAGACAAAACTCCTACTGCATATGATAAATCAGGTCTAGTTAGAGTAGCATAGATAAAGCTACCAACCAAACTCTGATATTGTCTCATGTCTTTGAATTCTTCACCTCCATACTTACTCAATTTGTGATTCACCTCCATTGGTGTAGGTGCTACCCTGCAATCATCCATTTTAAACTTGATTAACAAGTTCTTCAAATACCTTTCTTGGGTCACAAATACTCCATGTTGAGTATATGTTATCTCCATGCCCAAGAAGTATGATAAGTCTCCCAAGTCACTTATCTTGAACTCCTTTTCCATTTGCCTCTTGAGCCTTTGTATTCCTTCTTCATCTGTACCTGTAAGAATTATATCATCAACATATATGCACATGTATATTAAACCATTTTCACTTGCCTTAACAAGCAAGCTACTATCTGCTTTAGACACCTGAAAACCAAGTTCTTTTAGGAACTTCACAAGTCTATAGTTCCATGCCCTTGGGGCTTGCTTCAAGCCATACAAAGCTCTCTTGAGCTTGCACACATGATCTGGATACCTTTTATCTTTGAACCCTTGAGGTTGCTCCATGAATACATCATCTGAAATATAACCATTCAAAAAAGCATTTTTCACATCAAGTTGACATAACTTCCAACCTTTACATGCAGCAATAGCAATAAGTGTCCTTATGGTTGTCATCTTTGCCACAGGACTATAGGTCTCATCATAATCAATACCATATGTCTGAGCAAAGCCTTTGACAACAAGTCTAGCCTTGTATCTAGACACACTTCCATCTGCAAACCTTTTTGTCTTATAGACCCACTTGCATCCAATAATCTTCTGACTATTTGGTTTAGGAACCAAATCCCAAGTTTGATTCTCCAATAGTGCATCATATTCCTCCTGCATAGCACTTTCCCATTTTTCCTTACCTTTTGCCTCTTCATATGTAGAAGGGTCTTCATCTGTATTCACCATATAAGCATAATCTTTTGTGGCTAGAAATGAAGTATCATAACTATACCTTGTAGGTTGCCACCTATTTCTTGTTGACCTTCTGAGTTCTCCACTCCTTGAGGTTTCTGGCTCTTCACATTCAGGATCAAATCTTGGTGTCTCTTCCACCTCAACCTGCACTTCATTATTCTCTTGCTCATCAAATATCTGAACTTTTGATTTACCTTTTCTTTGACTCACTTCTTCTTCATCATCTGTATTGATTTTGATTGTACCTGCATACCAAGTGCTTTGTTCATCAAATGTAACATCTTTAGAAACCATAAATTGTTTTGTTGATGGACTCCACAATCTATAGCCCATCTGCTTGTCATCATAGCCAATGAAAACATACTTTTCAGCTTTGGGTTCCAATTTGTGTCTTAATTGTGATGGCACATATGCATATGCCACACACCCAAAAACTCTGCAATGATCCAAGGTAGGTCTCTTACCCCACCAAGCCTCATATGGTGTCATACCCTGCAAGGCTTTACATGGTAGCCTATTGACCAAATAAGTGGCTGTATTTACAGCCTCAGCCCACAAATAATTAGGGCAATTTTTCTCCTTCATCATGGATCTTGCAAACTCAACAATTGTTCTATTTCTCCTTTCTGCAACACCATTTTGTTGAGGAGAGTACCTGCAAGTAATTTCCCTTTTTATACCTGCATTCCATAAGTAATCACTGAACTCATTTGAGAAATACTCTCCCCCTCCATCTGACCTTAGTCTCTTCAACTTATGACCTGTAATTCTTTCTGCATATGCATGATAGTGTTTAAATGTATTAAACACTTCTGACTTATCTTTGATCACATAGATAGTGATCCACCTAGTAGCATCATCAACATAAATCACATAATACCTTGATCCATTTATACTGAAATCTTTTGATGGTCCCCACACATCTGTGTGTACCAACTCAAGCTTCTCTGAGTGCATAAAACCATGCTTGGAATATGAATGTTTATGAGCCTTACCTAATTGACATGCCTCACATTTGTATGTCATATGTTGACCTGCAACATTAGGCAATCCAAGCACTGAACCATTGTTAACCATATCTTTAATACCTCTTTCATTGAAATGTCCAAGCCTCTTGTGCCAAAGATCTAACTCAGAGATCTTATGTCCTCCATATGTGAACATAGCATGACCAATGTTGCCTTGAATCTTCAATGTAAATAGTCTTCCTTCCTTTTTCCCTGAAACAATCTGTTTATACCCTTGGCTAGGGTCTTCCACATATACTCCATCATTAGTGAACCTTACTTCATATCCCTTTTCAACAATTTGACCTACACTTATCAAATTCTTAGGGATTGTAGGAACATACAAGACCTTACTCAATAAGGTGCTTCCATCCTTGGCCTTCACTGATCCAATTGACTTCACATTGTGCTTTATGTTGTCACCTGTTTGAACAACATGATTAAAAACTTTACTTTCCAAATCAGTCATCAAAGATATGTTACCACTCAGGTGATTGCTACACCCTGAGTCAATGTAGAAGACTCTTTGATCTTCACTCTGCCTTTCACAAGTTGCATTCATTATCAGTGTTGAATCTTCCTTTTGATCTGAAGCATAATTGTAGTAGGTGTTGTTGTATTGTTGACTTTGGAATCCTCTACCTGCATTTCTTCCAAAGTAATTCCTTCCACCTCTACCTCTGTAATTACCTCTTTGATTTCTGCCACCTCTTCCTCTTGCATTATAGTTTTGACTATATCCATTATTATTCTGAGTATTATGCCAACAATCATTAGCTAAGTGATTTGTCTTACCACAAATCCAGCAAGCTTTGCCTCCATCTTTATTAGTCCTGCCTCTTCCTCTACCTTTTCCACCTCCTCTTCCTCTTAGGAAGTTGGCTTGAGTAGTTGTTCCTTCATCTTCACCTGCTTGTTGTTTTCCTTTGCTATTCTTCTTCTTGTCCTTTGAGTACATTGCATGTCCTGTACTCTTGTCACCATCTCCTTTAACATCCTGCTCAAATGTTAGCATATGACCTAACAATTGATTTAAATCAGGAGTGAAATGGTCAAGTGATAGTTCTGTAGACAAAATAAATGGCTTCCATTTGTCATCACCTCTCAACCCTGTAAGGATTTGCCTTACCAATTTATCTTCCTCAATGTCTTCATCAACAGCTCCTAAAGCATCTGCAATATCTTTCATCCTTGTTACATAGTCTGAAATAGATTGAGAGGCCTTCTTCTTGAAGGTAGTAAACTCTGCCCATAAAGATGCCTTCCTTGACTTTGTAGTGTTCTGAAAATGCTCCTCCAAAGCATTCCATATGTCAGTTGCACTTTCAAGACCTCTAATGTGAGGTAACAAGTAATCATTGACTCCCATGTAGATAATGCTCCTAGCTTGAGCATCTTTCTTCATCCAATTTTTCAAATCTGCTAACTCTTCCCTAGTTGGAACACTAGGATCTCTGAACTCTGGCTTCTCTTCTTCTCCTGTGATATAACCAATTAAATCTTTGCTCATAAGATGAGCTTCCATCCTCATTGACCATGCAGGATAATTTTCCCTATCCAATTTCTCTATCTGTAAAGCATCTCCCATCTTGTGTCCACCTGTGTATTGAAAACTTCAAGCTTTACAAGCAATGTATGTACCTTTACTTCGAATTAGGCTCCTTTTGCCTTTCTTGATGTCGAGTAGACTTCTCCTCAGCCTTTTGACTCCAAGCTTTCACTTCTTAGTTCTTCAAATGTTGAACTTCTTGAATCTGCAGCAGTCGGGACCTTCCTTTCCTTGATTTGATGTCTCCTGCTCTGATACCACTGATGGAGAGTGTTAATCTCCAAAAGAACAACCTACTCTTGAATTTAGAACACCTCTATATCAAGAGTAAGTCAAAACCTTCACTTAATTAGAGGTCCAATCTCCAAATTATCAAAATTAAGGAAATCTGTGAAGAAGATGAAACACAGAAAAGTCTGCTGCAGAATTTCTTCACATTGACTTATCAAACGTGTAAAGTTTTTGATGAAACTTTGTACGAATCATCTCCTAGGGATTGCGCATCACCTCCAAGTTGAATCACTTGAAAAGATTTAGTATAACTTGAGAAATTGTCTTCACAAGTTACTTATGTCTGAATCTGCATCTCTGAGAAGTCGATTTAGACACCCCTAACTTCTTAACTTTGGTTCTCACAATATCTAACCCGTTTTGCCAAATGCTTTTAGCCACGAGTAGATCACCTTCCAACTTAAAGATTAAGTGCTTACTTGCACAAAACTTTAAACTATGGAGTGAGCACTGACCAAAAGATTAAACTCGAAATTTGCGCCTATTTCAGAGAACTGTAGACATTCAACACATATGAATGTTCCTACTAACAATTCTCCTAGCCTGATTACAATTAGACTCTGAAATTCAAGTCACAGGCTCATTAACTAACAACTTAGGTATCCTCAAAAGGATTTCACAAATGATCAAACACAGAAGGAGCAGACACGAAAAGATCGGGCGCAAACTTTCTTCATTAACTCAGAAATTTACAACTGAGTGATGAGAGCTAACTCAAACTAACTTTTCTTTATCTCTTGACTCCTAACTTCCTCTATCTTGGCTTCTACATATGCTCACATAAGCTCTCATACATGCCCTGACTTTTCTCAAAGTATTTATAGATAATTTGTACAAGATTCTTACTCAAACAAAGATCTGAGTCACCTATGACTATACTAATGTACATATGTGTACACTTCTCTTATCCTCTGAATATATCTTTCTTCCAAACTTCAATGGTTGATCCTTCCTTCAATCTTTAACTTTCCAAGTCTTCAATTGGTGATTGGTCTGCACCAACAAATGAGGTGGAGTGGATGGAGCTTCGGCATGCGAGGGGCTTTGAGACGCGATGTCTTCTATTTTTGTTTTGGTATCCCGTAGGCTTTCTTCTATCTCGGATAGCTTTTTGTTCCACTTGCGATTAGCCTTCTCTCTGGTATCCTTCCATGTTCTTGGTTTCCTCTTACTAGGTTCTCCTGCCTCACTTGACTCCGACTGCTCAGATGGTTTTGCCTGTTGTGCAGCCTGTGCCCTAGTAACTGCCTGTACAGGAGCCACATTACTACTACTTGAACTTGAATCTGCCACTAAGCCTACCACGTTGATGGGTGTGACCTTGGGTGCACTAGAGGGATTCCTGGGACACTCTCTAGGAAGGTGTTCCTTACCACACTCAGGACAAAAGCCTTGTATTGTGATGTTTTGTCCTAGTCCCAGAGCTGGTTGGTGGGGACATTCACGAAGGAAATGATCACCCTGACATCTAAAGCATGGTCCTCTAGGGACTTGTGGTCTTAATTGTCTCAATTGGGGCCTAGGATTTGGATTCGTATACATGACATTGGAGTATTCTGGCTCCCAATTTTGTTCCATAGGTGGTGTCTCATATTGGCACTGAGAAATCTCACTTTGCTCAGGTGACTCTATATAGTAAGCATGTGGACTATCTTCTTGGACGTAGTCTGAACCATGAGCGTGAAAATCATTTTCTGGTATCAATGGGGTTAGTGGTACCAATGCTCTATTAGAGTTCTCCTCTGCCATCGTATATTTAACTGGGATCACACTGGCAGGAGCTGGCGGTTGGTTTCCTAGGACAGGTTGTGGCCTATATGGTGCTTGATATTGCTGCTGGTATTGCGGTTGATATTGTTGTGGCCTATAATATGGCTCTTGGTACTGATTCTGATACCTACCCTGTTGGTAAGGTTGCTGATAATTTTGTTTAACAGCCTGCCTGTTATAGGGACAATCTTGGGCCGTATGATTGGTGTATTTTCTCTCAATGGTGCAATACAGAGCATTAGGGTTTCCTTGGGGTTGAGTCATCAATGGACAAACATTAGCCATGTGATCTCCTCCACACGTATAACATCGCTTCACTGAGGTGACCCTTGGCATTTGTCTATTTTGGACTCCTAGCTTTTTGGCCACTTGCTCAGCTATCTCATCAATCTCAGTGGAGGCTCTAGAGGTATGACTTGTAGAACTATCAGAGTCCTTATAGAGTTTGGATAGTCCTAACTCCTCACCTAAGTTGTCTTCTATGTCAATGCACATCCGTATACACTCTTCTATGGATCTAGGCTCTTTCAAGTATACATATGACCTTAATTTGGTGCTCAATAGGCCATCTAAAAACAGTGCCACCTGTTTGGCTGATGTGGGTAATTCTGGTACAGGGCATCTTTCCAAGTACTGTCTAAACCTTCTTCCTGCGAGTCGCACTGTTTCTTGGGGTGTCTGCTTGAAGCTGTGGATCAAGGATGATGTGTTATGCCTGATACCACTCTTGGAAAATTCTACAATGAATTCTTCTAGCAGCTGACCTATCTCTCTATAGTTGCGACTGTTTAGAGGTTGAAACCAAGCTAAGGCAGTACCCTTAAGAGTCAAACCAAATGCCTCGAACTGGGTGAATAAGTCTTCAACCTGTTCAGCTCTTAGCACTTGTTTGAACTCTGCCACATGATCATAAGGATCTCCAAATCCATCAAAGTAGTTCTTCATTGTCTTAACCACTTGAGACGGTCTAAGGGTTCTTGAGTGCTCTCGTGGTCTAGGCAATGGGAAATCATGATCATCTCTTTGATGCCTATGAACTCTATGTCTCTCCCTTTCCAGTCTTTCCGTTCCATATCCTGATCTGTCTCTGCCTATAGTGTCTGCAAAGCTTACCTCCGGTCTCTCTCTAGTTCTTTCTCTCTGGGTTTCATGAGCCTTGGATGATCCGGCTCCTTGGAGGCCCTGGGAAACATTAGATCTTGGTGGAGGGAAAATGGATTCACCTTGCCAGGTGTAAGCATGTCTGTCATGATCTGATACTAAGAATAATTTTTGAGATGTGTGATCTAGATAGACAACTTTCCCTGGTGTCTCTGGATCCTTGAATTCATAGATGGTGACTACTGGGCTGGGTTGATCCGGCCTAAATCTCCAAAAGGCTTCCTCCGTTTCTCTATTCATGAATAGTTCTATGCTCTTATTATCTTGAGGAATCCATTCTGGAGTGAGCACTCTGGTTAAGACTGACTTACCTCTAGGGGTCTTGGGTTCTCCTCCTAGGTCTCCTTGCTCTAGGTCTCCTATCTCATTCTCAGTAATGATATTTCCAAACTCATCTGTCCTATCTGGTAAGTTGGTAACCACATACATGGTTCCTTCCTTATCAATGTAAGCACCCTCTTCAAACTTGACCACTGGGTGTTCAAGTCCACAGAGTTGGTCAGGATTTTTGAGTTGAACCACTGATCGCCTTAGACCATCCTCATAGATGCGAGCACCTAATTGGTTGGTCCTGATGTACTCCAATTGGGTCTTATAAGGACCTTCTGGTATCTGTAAATAGGCAATGCCTGAGCTACGTGTGGGTCTTTCCATGCTAAAAGACATTTCCGAGTCACTGGTTCCTGAACTTCGTGTGTAAGGATAACCACTAAGCTGTTGAGCCCAAGACTTGGCTGTATAGTTGACACTAGCCTCAGATGACCTAATGCTTTGTCTATCCTTGCCTAAGTGTCTGCCAGATCTCAGGTTCATAAGCCTTGGCTTCTAGTCCCAAAGTTCTCTTATATTGCTCAAAATCCTTTGGAACACCTTGATTTTCCAATTTTCTTATACTCCTCACGAGCTTTCCAACAAACCCAAAATCACTCCGAACGGATTTCGTATGAGAAAGTTATGCCAGTTCAGGGTTCTGGGGTTTAAAACAGGGAAACTGGATCTCTCTGGGATCTCAGAACACGCGATACGACACCAGATTCTCCACGATACGATACCTCTTTCTTACACGATACCACTTTAGACGACACGATACCACCGGGATTACTGAGATCGCAATACCCACATCACGATACGATACCAAGGGTTTGCCACGATACGACACCAAAAATGGTATCGCGATACACTTCCGGGTAAGGTAACGATACGACACCACTAGTCTTGGCGATACGATACTATTTCAAGTGTCGCGATACTACCTTGGGAAGTAGGCGATACGATACTAAAAACTTCGACGATACGATACGAGAGGACCAGGGCGATACGACCTCAGAATGGTATCGCGATACCCGTGGGAAAGTGGGCGATACGATACTGCTAGGTAAGGTAAGATCGCGATACCAACTTCAGGACACGATACCAGAATGGTATCGCGTTACCAAAATAAGTACCCGACGATACGATACTAGTTTGCAAACGATACGATACCAATGATGGCACGATACGATACCAGGTGGACCACGATACGATACCACCGGGGCGACCGCGATCGCGACACCAACACTTGACGATACGATACCAGAATGGTATCGCGATACCTCAAGTGGGCAGGCGCGATGCGATATCTCGACAAGTATCGCGATACACGGGAGTTCTGGTATCGCGATACCAAATCTCAACCGGACACGATACTTGGAGATTTTCACACCCAAATTCAAAAATTTTTGCAGGTTTGTGTACCTTGTGTCCTCCTTGTCCCTCCTATCAGCCTGTGGATGCAAAGTCACCCTCCAAAATCACAATATGATGCTCGCGATACCAGGCGCAGGTCGCTTCAGCCCACGCGATACTGAATTGAATTTTTGGAGTTTTGAAAGGTTTTCCAAGTGATTTTCTTCAGCGCTTTTGGTTCTCAGCTCCTCCTAAGCTTGTTTCTCATAGCCACAAGTAAAAAACGAGTGAATGTAGTGGCGAAAATGGAAAAAATCAGAGAATATGAAGAGGGAAGGAGATGGTGATGATGATGAAGGTGAAGAAGGAGAAAAACTCAGAAACTGAACTGAAAAATGGCGATTTTTCACCTTCCAACGTCGCTACTCCACGTCTTACCGTCACACGCTCGTCCTCCAAGCTCTCTCCCCGGCAACGGCGCCAAATTTGGTGTCACTCTAGCACAATGGTGAGTACCAACGTGAGGAGATACACCTCATAAATGTCAATCCGTGGAGACGTGAGGACCGGTATGAAGACCGCGAGCAAGTGATGGCACAAGTGCGTGAGTGAAAGCACACAAGCATGCACACACATACACACACACGCGCACAAGGTAAGAGCAAAGAGTGGAATAATGGAAAGCTTCGATTACCCAAGAGCTCTCTTACAAAACTGAAATCTACAACAAGCCCACCTCAAAAATGAGCTCTCCAGCCCTTTTTATAGTTTTTGAGTGGTTTTTGGCCCTGTCCAGACCTAGTGTCCGGCCTAGTTAAAAAATAGGTTCCAGGGCTTATTTGGGGGCTCAAACGGAGTCTAAAAATTATGAAAATTGGTAGGATGGTGGTTCTAATACTCCTCAAGCTCAAGGACTCCTCGGCTTGAACAAAATGGAGTTACAAAAATGGAAAATGGTATTTACAATGGTTTTTAGTGATAAAAATCACTATTTTTGTAGGGATTTCTTCTAAAAATTTGACAGGTGTTTTTTGGAGCTCCCTACTTGCTCCTTCTTCTTGTGTGTCCACTTCCTTGATGCACTTCCATTCTTTGTCCTTGATCTTGAGCTTCAACAGTGGCCTACCCTTCACATGGATGCACATACCTATGTGAAGAGATGTGATGTTTGTCAGCGAACTCAGTATCCTATACGCAAAGATGAGATGCCTCTAAAACCTATGATGGGTGGACGTGCATTCTCTAAATGGGGAATAGACTTTGTAGGTCCTATTAATCCCCCAGCTAAGGGTTCCCATGTTGCCACAGACTATCTAACCAAGTGGATAGAAGTAAAAGCTACCACAAAGAACGATGCTCAAACGGCAGCTAAGTTCTTATTTGAGAATGTGTTCACAAGATACGGGCTACCTATAGAGCTAGTCAGTGATAGAGGGACTCACTTCTTGAATGAAGTTATTGAAAATTTGCTCCAAGAATTCTTGGTTATACATAAGAAGTCTTCCCCCTATCACCCACAAGATAATCGGCAAGCCGAAAGCACAAATAAGATTCTGTGCAATGTATTGACCAAATTAGTGAATGATAAACTCTCTGATTGGGACAAACAGCTACACCATGTTGTTTGGGCATACCGAGTTGCCTATAAAACGGTACTCCAAGCCACTCCCTTTCAGATGGTATTCGATCAAAATGCAGTGCTACCATTGAACTTCTTGATACCTACACTGAAAGTAGCACAGGAGCATGAATGGACGGGTCATGAACTCTCTTCGAGGATTCTTGATCTGGAACGACTAGGTGAAACAAGAATAAGAGCAGGAGCGGGAATATATGCAGCTAAGAAAAGACCAAAGGCATACTTTGATGCCCACGTCAAGGATAAAGGTTTGAAGGTAGGAGATTTAGTTTTAGTCTACACTTTGAAGCAACATGCAAGAAAATTAGAGAAATGTGGCTATGGACCTATGATCATAAATAGGATCTCAACGAGTGGAGCAGTACAACTGGCCACCTTAGAAGGTGATATTCTTCCGAGCTACATCAGCGGGTGCAGAGTCAAATTATATCAAGAACCCCTGACTGAAGAGATGCTAAATCGACTTAACACTGCCAAGAAATGCAAGGAAGAAGAAAAGCGAATTCGAGAAGAGGCGCAAGCAGAAGCTTTAGAACGCATCCGAAGGATGAAGTTGGGAAGGAAGGGTAGAGATCAGCCTAGGACAAATGACTATGCAGCTCAAGGATATCATGTGGCTATGTGCAAAGTTTCAAGTAATAATTCTCATAGAATAATTGATCGACGTCCTTTTGTAACCTTAGAGATAGGACAAGGAAAGAGTGCAAGGACTGTAAGGGCCTTGATTGACTCAGGTGCAGCCACTAGTGCTGTTAAGTTTTCTTACTGTCAAAAGTTGAAATTAAATGTCAATCCTATAGAAGCATATCTTATAGGATTGGGAGGTGTGGAAACCCCTTGCATGGGCGAGGTGGAACTTCCCCTCTATATTCATGATGTTTTACTGACAGTTAAAGTACTAGTGTGTCAAGATGAGGATCTCACCGAACCTCTTGTCTTGGGTCAAGACTGGATCTATGATCATGCAATCAACCTAAACCTAAGAAGTGGACTCCTTCAGGTATGGGTAAATCAGAAACGAATTACAGTTGAGTTAAATAATGGAGCACTCAAGGAACTAGGAAAGGCACAAACTCCTGGTCCTTCCAGGGGTACACATGAAGCTGACAATGCTATTCTTGTCCAAAACTATGTGATGCAGAAGGATGGTTATCTCAACAAGCATAAATCAAACTACAAGCATAAGAGTACAATGGAACTCCCTTCTTTTCCAAAAGCCATAGGGATGCAGCAACCAAGGGTAGATCAAATGCAAAAGAAGCAGCCAACTTATGCTCGAGGCACAAAGAAAATACAAAGCACGGTGTCTCAACCACCAAAACAAGTGTGGGTACGGAAAGGCGAGCATCTGATTGCGGTCAAGCCACCACAACTGGCTCAACTTCCTATTAGTGCTCGACAACACGACACTAATAAGAAGCTGTCCAGAAATTCTTCTATGAAAGTGAGGTTTATTTGGGTACCCAAGAAGTCAATGAAGGCCCGCCCACAATCACGACAAATTTGGGTGCCCAAGGCTTGCTTGCGGGCTCAAATAGCTACACCGAAACCACACCCGGCACAACATGGTTCACTTACTCGAACATCGGATACCCATTCTTATACATCACGCAAGAACACATATTCTCCCATGAGCACACGTAGAATCACTTGTAAATGGGTCCCTAAAAAGCCTCATTTCCAAGAAAACTCTCTTATAAAGCCCTCCAGAGTCTCCACAAAATCAAGACCAACAACCATTCTGTTTGTTTGGCAGCCCAAAGCGTGTAACAAACCCCCCGACCACATTTCTAAATTCACCACCACCTACTAACTGCATCATTCGCACACTGCATCTCTCCATTTAGCTCTTAGGGCAATCCATCCACTAACCACACCCACAATCACCGAGCACTCACTGACTAACTAACATATCACTAAAACCTCTTGTTAATGTTGTAATGGGGACACGTGACCACTTGATGTCCATTTGCAATGTTAACATTCATTTGTATATTCTCATAGAACCGGTGACCAGTCCCATCAATATGGCCGAGGCTGCAGGAACTAGCTCCCAGGCAGGCACCAGCCCTCAAATCGTGGACATTGAAAGTCTTCCCATTGAAGAGGAATTGAAGGAACGTCCAGTGGCATTGAGAGCCTTACATGCCATACCAGTGCAGAATCCTCCACAGGGGCACACAATGCTAGTCAGCAAAAACTCACATTGGTTCAGTGACGTGGCACGACCTCTAGGAGAAGGCACTTACTTGTGGGAGGCAGAGATAGAGTTCAACGGGCGCTGGGGCAGGTATCACTTCTTCACCAAGGAGTTTGAGAGACTGCAAAATAATGAAGGGCTGAAACCGATATGGAAGAAGGCGGGACTGTACGATTACTTCAAAGCCCAATTGCCAAAGCCCGACTTTCTGAGGGGCTCATATTTGATTAGCACCCTCACTCCGAGCAAAGAGAAAAAGGGATACAACACTTTTGTCCTCCCATCTCTCACAAGGGGCAATGAGCTGAAATGGTTCAGACTGACGAACAACTTGGTGAGGGAAGCTCTCGACATGAAAGGTATGCATATTCCCACCGAGAAAGAGACTATGGTCCCCGACAACATGAAGAACAGGAATCTGACAAAACTAAAGGACATGGTGGCAATGACACCTACTATTGCCGTTCATCTTCGGATGTGCATGCAGCATATCGCATTCCCCGTGCAAGAGAGGTTCACAATGCCACCCAAGAAGATATGGTTCAGTTTATATTTAGCAGATGCCTTCGATTTGACAATCAACATGCCTCACTCGATTATTGACCAAATCCACTTGGCTCATCAACGGTGGTATAAGAAGCAAAAGTCGGTACTGTATGGATGTTCTACTCTCACAAGGATTGTTTACAGATGCTTGCATATGATGTGCCAGTTCAAAGGGCACTTATTTGGACCAGGGTGTAAGAATTCCAACGTAGACTATCCACCGCAGGGCCTCCATCAAAGAAAATGAGAGGTGCAGTTCAGATGCCCTGTGCACAGGCCCGCGGTGCGACACTGACACCAGAGATAACTCCATGGCTTCCACGACATGTGCAACCCTTCACTATCAGATTACCAAGACATTGCACAGATGGACCGAATCTGGTGTTTCCACCTATACCAACCGACTTAGAGTTTCCTCATTGCTTTACATTGGAAGATCTAACTGATGAAGAGGTAGCTAGAATAATCAATGCTACGAATTTAGAAGTGGAGGCAGAGCAGGCAAGCAGGCAGTAGATAGTCGCAGACCAACCCCACCCCGTCCAACTAGAAGTAGTCGAAGTGCAGGATGATGAAGAAGACGAGCAAGAGGACGAACAAGAGGGATTATCAGACGAAGAAGAGCAGGAATATGAGCAAGAAGTTCTACAGGAACTTGAGGGTGCCCCGACTTATACGAAGCAATTGAAAAAGCTGTATGATACTATCAACCGAGTTCAAGAACAGCACAAACTGTCCCTGGCAGCAGGAAAAGCCCTCATGAACCAAATCCTTGAGGAGGAAGGTGTGGATGAGCAATACCGAGCAACCCTTGACATGATATCTGATGCATTGGGGGTACCTGAGACAGTGCATACTGCTCTCGCATATTCACGACGAGCGGAGAGACGATACGGCAGACACCCCCCTCGATGAGGAAAACAAATGAATGTATTAGCATCAAAACCACAGGGTAGCACATCCACAACCACAGGCACAGATCATACCATTCATGACACTGAGGAAGCCCATACATCCAGTGCACCCCCGTCACCCCCCTTACCCCCTCTCCCTCCAACTCTGCCACTTTCACCTCCCACAACCAGTGAAACCACTAATGTCACCGCTTCAGGATCCACTTCCCATACCGAAGCACAAACCGTTAGTCAACCCACACAACCTACACAACCGCTCACCACCTCTCTTGTTTACACTACTACTGACTCTGTAATTCTAACTGTAGCCACAGAAAACCCCGTTCCCCCGATCACACTTCCTGGCGGTTCATATTCACAACTACACACACCACTTTACACCTTCACCACCATCACCGCACCCACAATTCCCATGTTCACAATCACTCCCACGCCTACATCCACTTTTGATCTCATGGACATATCACCCACCTCCGCACCTCTCCCTCCCCCCATACATCCACAGTCTCCCATTCCCCCACCACCAACTTCACCCTTTTCAAGCACAACATACACGCTCCCATTCCCTTTTCCCTTCCCTTCTGCATTCAACACCTTTCCCGCATCCACTCCCATTAATAATGTATTTAATAACATGTACTAGTGTATGTCTCATTTACAACAACATTATCAACACCTAGATGCTCAGCATACAAGTCTGTTCAGAAGCCATGAAACATTACAAGGAAGATTCATTGACTTGGAGAGGGAAAAGCGGCTACTACAACAACAGTATGCCACTTTGCAAGAACAACATGAGCAGTTAGTAGCCAATCCACCCCAGTCAGATACTGAAGAAAAACAACAACTCGATGACATGTTGACATAGTTTGCACCGGATGATATCCCTGCAAGTGCTAAGCAGGGAAGTATACATCAACCTACTTGGAGGATCTGCCTGCTTGAAACCTACCCTGAGATGGTACACACGTGGAATAACATGCCTCTATATATCAAGTATAATCCCTGCTACTGCCCTGTCTTTCGAAGAAGGTCTTGGCCGGAGTACACCAAAACAGTTTTGACGGTTAAAGGATGTGAAAAGTGGTTAAATTATGTGTACCTAGCACCTCCTCATGGCCAACCCACAGTCAACTACATGATTTCAACCATCCGACAGTGGGTAGTCAGGTTCAAGAATGTCCTAGATGTCATGGCATAGATGTGCCTAAAAATTTTTGAACTCATGCTGCTTACATTCAGGACATTTAAAAACATCAAAGAACCTCATCTTTCGGCTATTGGATTTAATGAAGGGAATCAAGACCTTGTCTACGATATGAGCACCACACCATCCATTAATGTCGTATACGCGTGGCATGCTCGTATAAAGTATCTACCTGCCTGCTTCAAACAGACGTTTGAAGAAATGTTCATCACCGGGTTCTGGGAATATCATTCCGAGATATTCATTCCCAGACCATCTCATCTATTAGAGTTATTTGCGGTGGAACAAGCCCTACATTCAGAAAAGCTACGTATGCCACATCAAGAAGTTCCAGGGCCAGTAGACTGGGATGCCCTACTCACTGATTTGGCCAAAGGGTTGAGAATAGCAGAACATCATTTAGCCACCAACGTTGTGCAGTACTACATCCAACGACCCACTCAACAAGGGTCTGTCAGAGACGACGGTCGCGAGAGAGGGGGGGGGTGTTGGCAGTCAAGGAACTGAACCACTGACAAGACAAGGAAGTCAACGAAGGGAGTTGGAGCGAAGAGAAGGTACAAGCAGACAGAGTAGTCAAAGAAGATCTGGCAAGTAGGCCATTGTTGGCACACAAAGCAACAGAGGAATCATGCACAATACGGCAACAAGGCCAGATCATTTTTTCCATGGATTATGTACAACTCAAGTGATTTTAATCACTACACAAACATTGTAAATCCCGTTTTTGGTAGATTAGATTCCATTTTGTGCAAGCCGAGGAGTCCTCGAGCTTGAGGAGTATTAGAAGTACCATCGTACCAATTTTCATAATTTTTAGACTTCGTTTGAGCCCTCAAATAAGCCCTGGAACCTAATTTTTAACTAGGCCGGACACTAGGTCTGAACAGGGCCAAAGCTAGTCAAAAACTATAAAAGGAGCTAGAGAGCTCATTTTTGAGGTTAGATTGTAATTGAAACGAACTTGTAAGAGCTATTGAAAGTAATCTAAAGAACTCCATTGATTCTCTCTCTTTGTCTTGCCGTGTGTGCGCGTGTGTGTGTATGTGTGTGCATGCTTGTGTGCTTCTCACTCACGCACTTGTGCCGCCACTTGCTCGAGGTCTTCATACCATCCTCACGTCTTCCCGGATTGACATTAAAGGAGGTGCTACTCATCACTGAGCTACACCAAATTTTGGCGCCGTTGCCGGGGATCGAGCTTTGAGGACAAGCGTGTGATGGTAAGACGTAGAGTTGACGCGTTGGAGTTGTAGGTATTTTCTTCACTCTCATCGATTTTCTTTTACTTTCTTCACCATCTTCATCACCATCATCATCATCACCATCTCCCACCTCCATCTCCATCATCACGAAAATTTTCAGTTTTGATCATATCACCTTCCCCACCTCATTTCCCTCATTTCACTTGTGAGAGAGAGCGAGAGAGCAATATTGTGTGTGCGTATTTTGCATGTTTCTTGAGTTTCATTGCAGGTTCTTGCTGTACCATCATCCCCAGCAGTGTGCGCAGGTACGACAGGCTCTACACAGGTCCCGGGACGACGACCTCTGTCTGTCGCGACAGACAGAAAATCTTAAAATTTTGTGAATGCATGATTAGCACGGTCACCTACACCTTGAGGGCACTCTAGATCACTAGAAGTTTCTCAAAAATTTGCGTTTTTTCAGTCTATCGCGACAGACACCGTCTATCGCGACAGACACTGTCTATCGCGACAGACACCGTCTATCGCGACAGACAGAGACCCACGACAGACAGTGTCTATCGCGACAGACACCGTCTATCGCGACAGACAGAAACCCACGATAGACACCGTCTATCGCGACAGACACCGTCTATCGCGACAGACCGAAATTTCGCGACAGACACCGTCTATCGCGACAGACAGAAATCCACGATAGACCCCGTCTATCGCGACAGACACCGTCTATCGCGACAGACCGAAATTTCACGACAGACACCGTCTATCGTGACAGACACCGTCTATCGTGACAGACACCGTCTATCGCGACAGACCGAAATTTCACGACAGACACCGTCTATCGCGACAGACCGAAATTTCACGACAGACACCGTCTATCGCGACAGACACCGTCTATCGCGACAGACCGAAATTTCGCGACAGACACCGTCTATTGCGACAGACCAAAATCCACGATAGACCCTGTCTATCGCGACAGACACCGTCTATCGCGACAGACAGAAATCCACGACAGACACTGTCTATCGCGACAGACACCGTCTATCGCGACAGACAGAAATTCACGACAGACACTGTCTATCGCGACAGACACCGTCTATCGCGACAGACAGACATTTTCGGCAAAAATTAAGGGGTAAATTTTGGGAAATTTAGGCTAAATTTTGGGCATATTTGCACTCTCAAGTACTCATATACTTACAAAGGCCTTAGAAAATGCATTAAAACCCCTGAAAGGTTCTGTTTGTCTAGTCAACCCCCTAAACCCTGAACGGTCATAACTTTTTCATACGAAATCCATTTTCTGAGCTCTAGGGCTTGTCCGAAAGCTCGTGACACATACTAAACGCCCTCAACTGTTTTTTATAAGAATACCGCGTTGATTTTCAGATAGGATATTTGGAAGTTGACACACAAAGGGGTAGAAACACCAAGGGAGCTCTAGAGGAAATTTCTAGCAATACAAAAGGGGGAACAAGGGTCATTAAAAAAGTGTTTGAAATAAATTGTTTGTCAATTGAAAGGTCTACTTGGAGCTAATCTTGGGACTTATGCAGGTCTATTGAGAAGCAATTAAGAGCGTCCAAGCAAGGGATTTGCGCAAGCTTGAGAATTAACTTCTCGAGCATTAAAGAGCAAGGTTCGGCAAGAAAGGTCGGAATATTCTCAACTCCTCTTCGTCAATTCCTAGCTTAGGCTAAGAACGATTAGAAGTAGGAGTAAGTCAGGGCGACGATAGGCCACTATCAAGTTGAAGCATACCTAAACTTTCAAGCTCAAGCTAAGGGCATAATCCTTGTACTGTCGAGAATTTTAAAGGGAAAGAACTTAACGTGGAACGATCAACTGTAAGTGCGAAACAACATTCAAATATTCCTGACGACGTGATATCAGACAAGACCATAAACACGATAAAATAACTAAAAAAGAACCAAGCGACTATTATAAAGTAACCAGCAACGAGGTTGTACTCTGGACAAAGAATTGGGCTACTTAGTTAGGCATATGAACCTTAGATCAGGACGACATCTAGTAAGGGAGAGACAGAGCCTTAGATCTTCAGAGGCTAGTGTTAACCACACTGTTGGGTCCTGGGCCCAGCAATTGAGCCACCACTCGTACTACCCTAGCTCGGAGACCAGTGAGTCAGAGATGTCTCAAGGCATGGACAGACCTACGGGAAGTTCAGGAGTGCCTTACCTGTACAGGGTAGAAGGCCCTTACAAAACGCAGTTAGAGTACCTTAGGACCAACCGATTAGGTGCTAGCATCTATGAGGACGGCCTAGGAAGATCCGTGGTCCAGATTAAAAATCCTGATCAATCCATTGGACTAGAGCACCCAGCCGTCAAGTTTGAAAACGGTGCATACATGGACAAAGAAGGAACCATATACGTAGTCACCAGTCACCCAAATAGGACAGATGAGTTTGGAAATGTAATCTCAGAAGCGAACTTAGGTGACTTGGAACAAGGGAACATGGGCGCGGAACCTAGAACACCCCGAGGCAAGTCTGTTCTCACTAGGATTATCACACCTGAGTGGGTCCCCCAAGACAACAAGAGCATAGAATTACTCCTCAATCAAGACACTGACGAAGCCTTTTGGAGGTATAAATCTAATCAGCCAACTGATATAGGAAATATCATGATCTATGAGTTTAAGGATCCTGATAGCCCAGGTAGAGTGACCTACTTAGATCGCACCTCGGAAAGGGTCTTTGTGGTGACAGAGAATGATAGGCATGCTTACACTTGGAAGGGTGAATTCGTTTTCCCCCAACCAAGAGCGAATGTATCCTATGGTCACCCTGGAGCTGGAACATCCCAAGCTCATGGAACTCAAAGAGACAGAAGTAGAGATAGACCAGAAGTAAGCTTTGCCAATCCAGTGGGCAGAGAAAGAACGAGGACGGAGACGAATAGGGTAGAACCTGAGGTGCTTAGAGCTCACAGGAACCAAAGAAATATGGATGGATTCCCTCTACCGAGACCTAGAGAGCACGCAAGAACTCTGAGACCGACTCAGCTAGTTAAGTCCATGAAGAATTACTTTGATGGCACAGGAGATCCCTATGATCATGTGGCGGAGTTCAAGCAAGTCTTGAGAGCTGAACAAGTGGAGGATCTATTCACGCAGTACAATGCCTTCGGTCTAACCCTTAGGAACACAGCACTTACATGGTTTCAGCCATTGGATGAGCGCCAGTTCAGGAGCATAGACCAACTCCTAGAAGCATTTATTATTGAGTTCTCCAAGAGTGGCATAAGACACAACACCTCCTCACTGATTCACAGCTTCAAACAAACCCCTCAAGAGACTGTGAGACTTGCAGGAAGAAGATTTAGGCAATACCTCGAAAGATGTCGTGTTTCGGAGCTACCCACATCTGCCAAACAAGTAGCCTTATTCCTTGACGGATTGCTGAGTACGAAATTGAGATCCTATGTGTATCTGAAAGACCCTAGGACTATAGAAGAGTGTGTACGCATGTGCATTGACATTGAAGATAACCTAGGGGAAGAACTAGAGCTTTCCAAAATCTACAAAGATTCAGATAGTGCATCTAGTCACTCTTCCACGCAATCCACATCAATTGAGGAACTCGCAGAGAAAGTAGCTCAGAAATTAGGGGTAACTAGTAAACAAATCCCAAGGTTTGCCCCTGTGAAAAGGTGCTACACGTGTGGTGGCGACCACATGGCGAACGTCTGTCCCATTATGGCTCAACCCCAAGTTAATCCTAGTAGCCAGTATTGCACCATAGAACGGAAGTACACCAATCACACTGCGCAAGATTGCCCATACAACAAGCAGGCAGTTAGGCAACCCTACCCTCAGCCATACCCGCAGCAAGGAAGATACCAGAACCCGTACCCTCCACAACCATATGGCAGGCCACATCAGCCGTATCAGCAACCCTACCAAAACCAACAAAGGCCTCAACCAGTGTTAGCTCAACAACCCCCAGCCCCAGCTAATGTGATTCCGGTAAAGTATACTGCTGCTGAAGAGAACCTGAATAGAGCTATAGTCCCTGTAACATCCTTGCTTTCTGAAAGTGACCCGAGTGACCATAGCTTTGATTCTACACATGTTGATAGCCCCCAGGCCTACTACATGCAGTCTCCTGAGCATGGTGAGTCCTACTATAGTGAAGAGCCAAATGAAATAAGTTGGGAGTCGGATTACACGAATGTCATGTATGCAAACCCACCAACCCTAGGCCTCAACCTAGGCAAGTAAGACCTCCATTCCCTAGAGGACCGTGCTACAGATGCCAAGGAGATCACCTCATTCGTGATTGCCCCTTGCCTCCACCTACACAACCCCAGTCAGTGACAATCCAAGGATTTTGCCAAGAGTGTGGAAAAGAGCATCTCTTACGAGATTGCCCTAAGAACCCCAATAATATGCCAAAAATCACGCCCATCAACGTTATTGAGTTAGTGGTAGATTCCAGCGGAAGTATTACTTCCACTGCACCCGTACAGGTAGTCACGAGGGCTCAAGCATTGCAGCAAAACCAAGGGGTAGGCCAGGAAAAGAGCCCAGATGCTAGCGATACTGAGAGCCAAAATAAAAAGAGAACAAGAGCTTGGAGAGATAGCCGCGAACGCATGAAAAGGCAATGGGCAAAGAAGATGAGTGAACTTGAGGAAAGTCTACGAGAAACCAAGGCTAAAATCATAGAGATCACATCTCAACCGCACTCTCACACATCCCCACCGCTACCATCCCCATCACCTTCCATCCCTCCACCCTCTAAGACACCCCACGTAACCCACCCACCACCCCAAACAGGATCAGTATTAGCTGATCCCACTCCTGAAGACATAGACATGATGCTTAAAGCATATCAGGCCAGAATCCAAGAAGGGCCAAACGTCACGGATCATGACAAGTGCTATCCTAGAGCTGACCTAGAGATAGAAAGAACCAAACTGTGCGCGAAAATGGTCGCATTGGCTCAGACTATGTTTGAAGCCAGTCTCCTTTTCAATTACTCGGGCTCAGCCAAAACGCAATTACACTTGGATGGATTCCTAGAGAAGTTAGAGAGGATAATTGCAAGATCTGCCAAGGAAGAAAAAAATCAAGAGAAAGAGAAAGCAAGCAAAAACATGAACCATTCCCCATCGGAAGTTTATGCGGCCAATTCCACTAAACCAGACAACTTCCCCTCCTTAGAAAGAATAGAGAGGCTAATTGCACAATCAGAAAAGGAACCTACCCCTCAAAGAAAGGAAAGGGCAAGGGAACGGATAAGCCAGCCTCTTCAGGAAGCCCATGTGCCTCCTCAAGAAGCTTATCTCCCCCCCCAAAAGGCACATGAGCCTCCCTCGAAAGCTTACGTACCTCCACCAGTTGCCTACATTCCTTCTCAGGGAGCGTATGAGCCTGTCCGGAAAAGTAATAGAATGAGTAACCCTCCCCAGGGAGCTTGCGCTCCAGCCATCCGTGAGAACGAGGAGAGAGCCAACGATAGAATAAGCCCTCCTTCCCAGGTTGCTTATGCGCCTAATTCTACGGAGCCAGACACTTCTTCTTCTATGAATCGGTTTGCACCAGACTTCCTACGAGAGATTCAAGAAGACAAATGGGATAACGAAAGTGAAGTCGCCCCTCCCTTTGAACTTGTGGATGATGCACACGACCAATTCCCACAAGACATCCCATCTATTTACGGGGAACAGGAGAGTACTCAATCTCACGAGAGATTGGACTTTGAATCTAATTCCATACAAGAGTTACCCCACTTCACAGGACCATGGGAGGCAAAGTCCACCTGTATGAGAGCACCTATAGTCATGGTGAGAAACGAAGATTCAGTCATACCTAGGAACACAGAAGTAGTGAAGAACACTAACGTGCAGTGTAATCTCAAGTTAGAAGAACTACTCAAGGTTAGACCTGAATTATGGAAACATGTAGCCAAACAAGTACCAGAGATAGCAAAACCTCGTTCCCAGGTAGGATCCCATAGGACAGTGCCAGAAATTCCCTTGGATAAGATAGGAGATATGTGTGAAGGTGAAGAAGGGAACACCTATCTTCCCATCACCTACCAGGAATACACCACCAAGGCAATTTTGGACTCAGGTGCAGGAGTTGCAATTGCCACTACTTCCCTATGGAAGTGTTGGGGCAAGCCAGCACTCAGGCCAACGAGAATGAAATTGCAGATGGCCGATGGTCACATAGAGAAACCCCTAGGATTGCTAGAAGGCATAACTCTCTCCACTTGTGGTGTTGAGTTTGAGCATAGCTTTGCTATATGTGACTTCAGCAAAAATCATGCCTATAAGATGATTTTGGGAAGACCATTTATGCGACAATTGCAAGTGGTACAGGATTGGGGAACCAACTCCTTGTATTTGCAACACTTGGGTGTTACGACCAAAGTCAATCTCAAGGATTATTCTTATAGAGATGTCCCTCCTATCCAATGGAATCCCATCCATAGAGCCAAAGATGATACAGAATCGGTGCGTTCCATAGGGTCAGGATCCTCATGGATGCATGAAGACACTCACTTATGGATGTGCAAAGTAGCAGTAGAGGAAGAGAAGAGAGAAAAAGCCAGAGAAATAGGTGCAAAAGAAACACATAGAGCAATTCAAGACCCAGCCTATGCACCTGTAGTTTTTCCTGATGAGGAATTTGAACCCCATGGCTGGGCAGAAATTTTAGCAACAATGGACGTAGCCATCAATGAAGAACAATGGACACCTCACTGTGATGAGGATGGCTATGACATTTCAGTCTTCTCCATAGAGCCAATCATGGGAGAGGCAGTTCTAGAAGAATGCGAACCTAGCCCTGATGCATTTGAGGATGCAAGTGACTCCGATCTAGAGTCAATCATTATGGACCCACCATTTGCATCAGATGAAGAATACTTCCATGAAGTAGAATTTCAACCCCAGAGACATGGAGAGGTTACAAATGATGTAAGATTAGCAACGCATATGACCCCGAAGGAAGAAGGAAAGAAACGAAAGAAGAAAGAAGTCTCACCAGAGGAGGAAGAATCTTTGTTTGAGGTCCCAGAAAATTTTAAGAAATATGAGATAGATGACAGGAGAGTCATGATAAGAATGCCTAAACGAGAGGCACAATCAGGAGAGGGCTATGATAACAAAGAAACTACTAAGAAAATAGTAGTGGCCATAGAAGAAGGAGAGGAGAGATGTACGTACATAGGTCATGACCTAACAGCGGAAGAAGAGCATGTGTTGATAGCCTTGCTAAGAGAATACAGGGATGTATTCGCTTGGAGTTACAAGGATTTGAAAGGCGTTGACCCCGATATATGCTCACACACTATTCCCATGACCTCAGAGGCCAAACCCTCTAAGCAAAAGCCCTACACATACAATGATAATTACGCTGCTAAGATCAAAGAAGAGATAGATAGATTGGTCGAAGCTGGATTTATCTATGAAATTGAGCACACTGAGTGGGTATCACCCATCGTAGTGGTGCCCAAGAAGAATGGCAAACTGCGCGTGTGCATTAACTTGAAGAAGGTTAATGCAGCCACTATTCGAGATAACTATCCGCTTCCCATCACCGAACATCTCTTAGAAAGAGTGGCAGGCAAGGAAGTGTACAGCTTCCTTGATGGATTTTCGGGCTACAATCAAGTAGCCATAGCCCCAGAGGATCAGCATAAGACAGCCTTTGCCACAGAATGGGGCATTTTTGCTTTTAGAGTAATGCCATTTGGGCTTACCAATGCACCAGCTACCTTCCAGAGGCTGATGTGCCATGTGTTTAAGGAGTTCCTGAGGAAGAGTTTAGAAGTCTACGTTGATGATCTTTGTGCTCATTCCAACATTAGACAAACCCATATTCCTGAACTCCGACAAATCTTTGACAAATGTAGAGAATATCAAGTCTGCCTGAACCCAGAAAAGTGCGTTTTCATGGTCAGGCAAGGCAAGATTCTAGGACACATAGTGTCAAAGAATGGTATATCTACTGACGAAGAGAAAGTGCGAGCCATAGCAGAGCTACCTAGGCCAAAGAATGTCAAGGAAGTACAAGCTTTCATGGGGCATTGTGGTTATTATCGACGATTTATACACATGTATGCTGTCATAGCAAAACCCATGTACGGGCTTCTGACTAACTTTGAGTGGACGGATGAATGTGAGAATTCCTTCCAGGAGCTTAAACGAAGATTATGTTCAGCACCAATCTTGACCACCCCAGATTGGAATAAGCCATTCCATGTTCACGTGGATGCATCCAATTACGCTATTGGATGTGTTCTTGCACAACCTACTGGTGAAGGTAATATGGATCTTCCAATTGCCTATGCCAGTAGACAGTTGAATGCGGCTGAACGAAATTACACCACTACAGAGAGAGAAGGCTTAGGCATGGTATATGCAGTTAAGAAATTCAGACACTATTTGCTTGCAAATAAGTTTAAATTTTTTACTGATCATCAGGCATTGCTGTACCTCGTAAATAAACCATGCAATACAGGAAGATTAGTAAGATGGTTTCTCTTGCTCATGGAATATGACTTTGAAGTGGTGGTAAGGAAAGGTAGGACTCATTTGAGAGCTGATCATCTCTCTAGGCTCACATCAGGAGAAGCCCCACAAGGAGTGTCAGATGACCTTCCTGATGCTTACTTGTTTAATTTGGAAGTTGTACCGCAGTGGGCTAAGCCATTGGTACCAGTATTGACATACGGGCCTAACCATCCAGTGGTAAACACACGGAATAGAGAGGTTGTAAAAGCCCAAAAGTACCACATCATGGCAGGAAGCATGTACAAGCACACAGATCAAGGGATCTTGGCTTGTTGCGTAGAAGAGGATGAGTACGCTAAATGGTTGCAATTAGCACATGTAGGTGCGTTAGAGCAACACCATTCAAAGCAACGAACTTTACAGACTCTAAAGAGATTCGGAGTGCATTGGCCAACTATGGAAGCGGATGTCCAAAAGTTGTGCAAGGAATGCCCAATCTGTTGCACTAAACCACCAGTGGAACACGCCACTCTTTATCAAGTATCCATTGTGCCAGATTGGAGCGAGCCTCTAGTATCCTTCCTGAGGACAAACACATTCCCTCCAGACATGACTCTGGCTAGGAAAAGGAGTTTAGCACAAGAAGCCTTGGATTACTCACTCATTGGTGATAATCTATACAAACGCGGTAAGGATGGTTACCTGAGACTGTGTGTCCATGAGAGTGAATATCTTAAGATCTTGGAAACTGCTCACCAAGGTGTAGCAGGAGGACACTTTGGACCAGATCGGGTGATCAAGGCGATACTATTTGCGGGCTTCTGGTGGCCTACCCTTCACATGGATGCACATACCTATGTGAAACGGTGTGATGTCTGTCAAAGGACTCAGTATCCTATACGCAAAGATGAGATGCCACTGAAACCTATGATGGGTGGACGTGCATTCTCTAAGTGGGGAATAGACTTCGTAGGTCCTATTAACCCCCCAGCCAAAGGTTCTCATGCGGAATACATCATTGTTGCAACAGATTATCTCACCAAGTGGGTAGAGGTAAAGGCTACAACAAAGAACGATGCTCAGACAACTGCTAAATTCTTGTTTGAGAATGTATTCACGAGGTATGGATTACCTATAGAGCTTGTAAGTGATAGAGGCACTCATTTCTTGAATGACGTGATTGAAAATCTACTCCAAGAATTCTTGGTAATACACAAGAAGTCTGCCCCTTATCACCCTCAAGCTAATGGACAAGCTGAGAGCACTAATAAGATTTTATGCAATGTACTGACGAAATTAGTGAACACTAAACGCTCTGATTGGGACAAACAGCTACACCATGCTGTTTGGGCATACCGAGTTGCCTACAAAACGGTACTCCAAGCCACCCCCTTTCAGATGGTATTCGGCCAAAACGCTGTGCTACCCTTGGATTTCCTGATTCCTACGTTGAAAGTAGCACAAGAGCACGAATGGACAGTTCATGAGCTCTCCTCTAGGATCTTTGACCTTGAACGATTAGGAGAAACAAGACTGAGAGCCGCTGCAGGGATATATGCAGCCAAGAAGAGACAGAAGGCATACTTTGATGCCCACGTGAAGGACAAAGGCTTGAAAGCAGGAGATCTAGTCTTAGTCTATACACTAAAACAACACGCGAGGAAGCTAGAAAAGAGAGGCTACGGACCTATGATCATCAATAGGATTTCCACGAGTGGAGCAATACAATTGGCCACATTAGAGGGTGATGTTCTCCCAAATTATATTAGCGGTTGTAGAGTCAAGTTGTATCAGGAACCCCTCACGGAGGAAATGCTCAGCCGACTCAACACTACTAAGAAACGCAAAGAGGAAGAAAAGCGAATTAGAGAAGAAGCTCAAGCAGAAGCTTTAGAACGCATCAAAAGGATGAAGTTACGAAGGCAAGGTAGAGATCAGCCTAGAGCGAATGACTATGCAGGTCAAGGATATCCCATGGCCATGTGTGAAGTTGCAGGAACAAGCTCGCATAGAATAATTGATAGACGTCCTTTCATAACCCTAGATATAGGACAAGGAAAGAGTGCAAGGACCGTAAGAGCCTTGATTGACTCAGGTGCAGCCACTAGTGCTGTTAAGTTGTCTTACTGTCAAGAGTTAAAGTTACATGTCAATCCTGTGGAAGCATATCTCATAGGATTGGGAGGCGTGGAAACCCCTTGCATGGGCGAGGTGGAACTTCCCCTCTACATTCATGATGAGAGAATGACAGTTAAAGTACTGGTGTGCCAAGATGAGGATCTCACTGAACCTCTCGTCTTGGGTCAAGATTGGATCTATGACCAAGCAGTCAATCTAAACCTAAGAAGTGGACTTCTCCAGGTTTGGGTCAATCATAGTCGAGTTACAGTAGAATTAGACAATGGAGCACTCAAGGAACTAGGAAAGGCACAGACTCCTGGTCCTTCCAGGGGTACACATGAAGATGACCATGCTGTTCTTGTTCAAAACCCTGTGTTGCAGAGGAATGATATTTGCAAAAAAGGAGTCAGGGATGCAACGGAACTCCCTTCTTTTCCAAAGGCCAGAAGGAGGCAGCAACCAAAGATGGATCACAGGCAGAAGAAGCAGAGTACTACCTATGTCCAAGATCAAAAGTACCTGCGCAGCAGAATGTCCCAGAAAATAAACCAGGTGTGGGTGCGGAAAGGCGAACAACCGGTTGCACCACCGTCAACTACACGGGCAAAGCCTCTTATTAGTAACCAACAACACGACGCTAATAAGAAGTCTTTCAGAAATTCTTCTGCTAAAGTAAAATCTATTTGGGTGCCCAAGAAGTCGATGAAGGCAAGCCCACAATCAAGACAAATTTGGGTGCCTAAGGCTTGCTTGAGGGCACAAGTAGCTACGCCAAGGCCACAACCTATGCGGCATAACCCAACTACGAGTACAACCAGTATTCACTCGTTCTCAACACTTAGGAACACACCAAGAACCAAGAGCACGCATGTAATCACTTATAAATGGGTCCCTAAAAGGCCCCATTCCCAAACCGCGACACCGAGACAGCTCTCTAAAGTCTCTACGAAACCGAAAGCAAAGCCCATCCACTGCATTTGGCAGCCTAAGACCTGTAATAAATCCCCCGACCCCAATTTGTAAATTCACCCCACTTACTAACGGCATTAGTCTCCTAGGAATACCCAAACATTAACTACACACACTGTCTTCGTGCACTTACTAACCACTAACTCACCATCTACCTCATGATTAATGTTGTAACGGGGACAACAACGGATTTATTCTGTCCATTACGATGTTAACACATGACTCTATATTCTCACAGAATCAGAAGGCAAGCAGTAAAATGGCAGAAGCGACAGGTTCGGGCTCACAAGTAGGGATACTTACTGCAGGAATTGATGTGGATAGTCTACCTGTGGATGTGCCACCAACTGAACGACCAGTGGAGCTGTAGCACCTTCAGCAAATCCCGGTGCTGGATCCACCCACAGGGATCACAGAAAGAGTCCACACCAATTCTCATTGGTTCAATGGCATGCCAGGTCCATTAGGTGAGGCCAAGTATATATGGGAGTCTAAGTGCGAGTATGACAGATCATGGGTGCGATTCCAATTTTTCTCCAAGGAGTTCGAGACTTTACAGAACACCGAGGATCTCCAGACCATATGGCAACGAGCAGGGCTGGCAGAATACTTTGAAGCCCCACTACCTAAACCCGATCTCCTCCGATGTTACTATCTGGTCTCCACATTACAAGCTAATGAAGAAAAGGACAAACCCGGATCATTTGTTCTTCCCTCATTGCTGGGCAACAACGAGTTAAAGAGGTTTGAACTCACTGTGGAGTTGGTAAGCGACGCTTTGAATATGCACGGCACGCATGTACCCTCTGAAAAGGATGCTCTTGTTCCCACTAACATGAAGGATAGGAAACTATTGAAGCTTAAAGACATGGCAGCACTCACCCCGAATGTGTCCATCCCTCTCCGCATGTGCATGCAACATTTCGCCTTTCCCGGCCAAGACCGATTCACACAACCACACAAGAGAATCTGGTTCGCTCTCTACTTAGCTGAAGCAGGTGCGTTACCCATTAAGCTACCGGTATGGATTATAGATCAGTTGTATGAAGCCAACAAACGGGCTTCTAGGAAATTAGTGGTGAACGGATGCTGTGCAATCACACACATTATTTACCGATGTCTAGCATATGATGTCCCCATTGAACGTGCCTTAACTTGGGCACAATTACAAATGTTTAAAAGGCTCAAGATGTCCACACATCAATCCAAGCGCATGAGGGGTGCGATCCCTTGTGTCCAGACAAGGGAAGTTCTGACTACTCCTGAGGCATCACCACTAAGGGAGGCCACTGTACCTCCCTTTACCATTAGGATACCCAGGTCGGAATCTGACACTACGACACAAGCTACCCCATCGGCTCCTCCTGTTCCACCTGAATTCGAATTTGCTGCCACTGGAGACGCTGAAGGACTGGACCCCCAGGATTTCGAAGCATTCCTACAAAGCACACAATTCTCTGATGTGGAGTTTTATTCAGAGGCAGAGGAGCAGGGCACATCCTCACGAAGAAGAAGAAAGTCTACAGACGGTCGACATGTACATTGGAGTGACGCTCAGCAAAGTCAACAACACGGACACCCGGAAGAAGAAGAAGCATATGAAGAAGAGACCACTGAAGCCCCAGCCTATACAGCAGAACTCCGAAGGCTGTATCAGATTATGGAAAGAGTGCGATCGCAACAAATACTAACTGAACAGAGTAGCAGAGTACTCATGACTCAGTTGTTGGAAGAAGCGGGAGTTGACTCAGAGTACAGGAAAGGTCTCTTATTGATGGCAGAAACATATGGGGTAGTAGAAGCAGTGCGCACTGCCATTCAGAGGCCTCCAGTTCAATATGACCCACGAAGGTTCCTGACGCGACCACGATCAGGTAAGAACATCCAGATTCCCATTACAGTTGCAGAAGAGCCAACTACTACATCTGAAACTATCAGGACCACCTCCCAAGCAGCTAGCCAACAGCACCCAGTCACCCATGAGGAGTCCACCGAACCACTACCACCCACACTCCCACCATCACCTCCTAGAACAGAGATAGTGGAAATCACATCGACCACTCAATCCACTGACCCAACCTTCATCTTCCGTACTCCCATCTCTAGCGCCACCCTATTCTCTACCACTGATAATCCAATCTTTGAAGCAAACCCCAACACTACACAATCCGCCGAACCCCTCCTAGAGCCTGCCCTAGGGCAACCATCCCCAATGCCCTCAGCCATGGGTCATCCTGACCCTAGATCCACATTCATGGGCTTCCCTGCTACCACGCAAACCTTTCAGCCCTTCTCAAATTTACGACCCCAACCCCCGACATCCCTCTCTCCATTTCTACAATCCCTCCATGACCTCTTTGCTAGGGCTTTTCAACCAGGCTCTCAACCATTCCCTGTCTTTTCAGCTCCCCACCCCACTTCGCATCTATTCACCATTTCCACACACACCCCACCTACCATCCCAATGTATATGGCAGACCCCACACTCACACCCACTCCTGAAGGTATGGACATTTCACCACCCACGGCACCTCCACCCACGGTTTCACCTCCTCCCATTCCCCCTCCACCAATTTCACCCACACACACAACTTCCATAGACACATCATTCACTGTCTCCCTTCCCCAATTCCCTTCCCATGCATCTCCCACAGTAAACACCACCCATTCATCTATAGGAAATGCATTGGACACCATGTTGGCTTGTATATCAAATTTAAGAACAGATTACATTCAGCTCCAGCAACAAAACGAACGCCTGCACGAGCACTCAGAGACACTACAGCACCGCCTTGCGGCACTAGAAGAGGAGAACACTCGCCTCCACACACAGTTCCAAACCCTCCAAGAAGCCCATAACATATTGGAGGTACAGTTACAGAACGTAGATCAGGAAGCGGTGCAGGTGGTAGAAGGTCACCTACAGACACAGCTGGAACGCAACTCAAAACTTCAGCGAAATATGGCACTACTCAAACGCCATCTTGCGGCTGCTCAGGAAGAGAATAGACACCTGCAAATACAAAATCAAGAGAACCTGGAGGCAGCTATTGAGAGCACACCGGGGGCACCAATCAGCCCATCCAAGTTTCAAGCAGTGACCCCCGATAATATCAAGATTATATTGGAAGATTATGCCATGCTGCTCGAAGCACATGATAAGCTATCGGAGGAGCTGGGACAACTGAAGCAGGAACACCAACAAGGACCAACAGCAGCCCCTCCGACCACCCCCTCTGCGACTTCACTTCTCACAGACGCAGAGGCCATAAAAGAACTCCAGAAACAGGTCACTGAATTGCAAACACGCCTACTACAATATGAGAGACCATCTTCCCCTCCAGAGGCTCCCACGGACGAAGAAGTTGTGCAAATTCCTGTGGAACAAACGTTTGACGAAGAATACGATCCGCAACCATTCCCAGGAGGCCAACAAACAGAAGAAGCGCAGGACACATTCGAGGCACCACGGCCCCCATGGCTACGTCAAGTGGAGGAAATCGGGACTTCGCACGAAGAGCGCACAGTAGTGCAAAATCAGGCCATGAGGGTCATAGAGGAAACTGTGTTACAATCAGCTTACTTTAAGAACCTGTCATCGAGACGCCTGATTCTCTCATCTGAACTCCAATACAGGCCGTATTATATTATCTTGGCTGATTATAATGCAGAAATACAAAGAGTCACGGGTCAGATTCCTACCTTTGCGACCCAATTTCAACCCGAAGACCTTCCTCCAGAGGTGCAAAAAGGCAAAATTCGTCAACCAACATGGCGGCAGAAACTTCTAGAGACATATCCAGAAATGCTACGCACATGGAATAACGCGCCTTTGCACCTCCTATATAATCCATGCTACGGTCCAGTCCCCTGCCGCAGGTCGTGGAAGGCATTCAATATCAAGGTACAGAACAACGCGCAATGCAAGGAATGGCTGAACTACCCGTACATTGCGCCACCACAGGGACCACCATCAGTAGCATATATGATGGGAACCATTCGCCACTGGATGCCGCGCTTGAAGCCCATGCAAGATGTAGCAGCGCAAATGATGCTTAAAATTAGACATGATGCAAGTAGTCCTGAAGACCTTTAGAAATGCAGCCGCACCACAGGTACGTCTCCCGGGGTTTAGCAATGGAAATTACGACTTGGTGTATGACATGAGCACCACCCCCAGCACTCGTGTGGCTTACGCTTGGCATGCACGCATCAAATACCTCCCCGCTTGCTACAAACAGACCTTCGAAGAAATGTTCAGATCAGGTTTCTGGGAGTATCACTCGGAGATTTTCGCACCAAAGCCAACACATCTGCTCCAACTGTTTGCTTGTGAACAAGCAATGTATTCAGAGTACTACACCACCCCGCAACCAGGAACCCCTGGTGCAATAAATTGGGATGCATTGGAAGCTGATCTAGCAAGAGGCTTAAGGATAGGAGAACATGAACTGGCCACCAATTTCATCCAATATTACATCGACCACCCGAGAGAACAAAGGTCTGTCAGGGGCGACAAACGCTAGGAAGGGGGGAGTGTTGGCACACAAAGCAACAGAGGAATCATGCACAATACGGCAACAAGGCCAGATCATTTTTTCCATGGATTATGTACAACTCAAGTGATTTTAATGACTACACAAACATTGTAAATCCCGTTTTTGGTAGATTAGACTCCATTTTGTGCAAGCCGAGGAGTCCTCGAGCTTGAGGAGTATTAGAAGTACCATCGTACCAATTTTCATAATTTTTAGACTTCGTTTGAGCCCTCAAATAAGCCCTGGAACCTAATTTTTAACTAGGCCGGACACTAGGTCTGAACAGGGCCAAAGCTAGTCAAAAACTATAAAAGGAGCTAGAGAGCTCATTTTTGAGGTTAGATTGTAATTGAAACGAACTTGTAAGAGCTATTGAAAGTAATCTAAAGAACTCCATTGATTCTCTCTCTTTGTCTTGCCGTGTGTGCGCGTGTGTGTGTATGTGTGTGCATGCTTGTGTGCTTCTCACTCACGCACTTGTGCCGCCACTTGCTCGAGGTCTTCATACCATCCTCACGTCTTCCCGGATTGACATTAAAGGAGGTGCTACTCATCACTGAGCTACAGCCATCTAAATTTTTCATGCATCAAAGAGGTGGGGACACAAGAAGAAGGAGCAAGTAGGGAGCTCCAGGAAATGTATGTCAAAATGTTAGAAGAAATCCCTACATAGTAAGAACATTGCATTGTTCAATTATGGTAGTGAAAACTTTTCAGAATTGGAAATTTGGCACAAAAGTTTAGCTCATATAGGTGAAAGGGCTCTAAAGCAAATCAATAGAGATCAAAGTGTGCTTGGTGTCACTCTAGCAAAATGGCAAGTACCAGCGTGAGGAGATCCACCTCATAATTGTCAATCCGTGGAGATGTGAGGACTAGTATGAAGACTATGAGCAAGTGATGGCACAAGTGCGTGAGTGAGAAGCACACAAACATGCACACACATACACACACGTGCACACAAGGCAAGAACAAGGAGAGGAACAATGGACTTCTTTGCATTAGCCAAAAAGTCTCTTACACAAGCTCAAATCACTAACAATCTACCCTAAAATATGAGCTCTCTAGCTCTTTTTATAGTTTTTTTACTAGCTTTGGCCCTCTCCAGACCTAGTGTTCAGCCTAGTTAAAAATTAGGATCTAGAGCTTATTTGAGGGCCCAAACGGAATCTAAAAATTATGAAAATTGGTATGTAGCTAATTCCAATACTCCTCAAGCTTGAGGACTCCTTGGCTTGAAACAAAATGGAGTCTATTCTACCAAAAACGGGATTTAGAATGTTTGTGTAGTGATGAAAATCTTTCTTAATTGGAAGAAAGTTTAGAAAAAATGATTAGGCCTCTTTACCGGATTGTGCTTGACTACTCTTTGTGCGTGTATGCACTTCTTATAACTTGTATGCCAACACTGCCCCCTCTCTAGCATCTATCACCCCTGATAGACATTTGCTCGGTAGGGTGGTTGAAAGTATGTTTTAACATGTCGGGAGGTACTTGATTCGTGCATGCCAAGCATAGGCAATTCAAATGCTTTGGGTGGTGTTCATTTCATAGATTATGTCGTAGTTGTCGTTGGTGAAGCCCGGTAGAGCCACTTGGGATGCTTGTGTATTACATAAGGTCTTGAGGACAACTTGCATCATATCCAAAATTTTCAGCATCATTTGTGCTCCAACATCTGGCATGGGGTTCAGCTGAGGCATCCAGTGTCAGATTTTTGCCATCATGTAGTGCACTTTAATATTGAATGCTTTCCATGATCTACATCATGGGACTAGACCATAGCATGGATTGTAAAGTAGATGTAGAGGAGCGTGGTTCCATGTACAAAACATTTTAGGGTATGTCTCCAAAAGCTTTTGTCGCCATGTCAGTTGATGGATCTTGCCTTTCTGTGCTTATGGGGGGAGGTCCTTGGGTTGAAACTGGATCACGAAGGAGGGAATCTTCCCCATGACTCTCTGTATTTCTGCATTGTAATCTACAAGAATGCCATAATAGGGCTAGTATTGGAGTTTTTATGATGTGATGAGATGTCTAGGTGCCATGTTTTTGAAATAACTAGATTGTAACACTGTTTCTTCGATGATGCTCATGGATTGATTTTGCACCACAGTGCAGTCTCCATGAGAACGCCCAATTTCTTCCACCTATTTTAACAACAAGGGTCGTGGTGCTTCAAATGTGTCTTGGCCTTTAGCTGTTTTTAGTCCGCCTAGAATGGGTTGTGGCTCATAGTCTTCTTCAAATGCTTGTTCCATAGGAATGGATACTATTTCTTCATTTGTGGGAGCCTTGGGTGGGGAAGATGGCCTTTCATACTGTAGTAGTCACGAATGCAATTCTGTGACTTGTTTTTGTAGGTCCTGTAGGGTTTCTGAGTCAGTGATAAGCCATGAGGTTGAGGCTCTGGCTTGGGGGACCACTATTGTGTCCTTCCATTGTTTCTGCTTCAATTGATCCAATTCTTTTGATAGCTGGTCATGTGCCTCGAGTAGAGTAGCATAGTCTTCAAGAACAATTTTGATGTTTTTTGGGGTGACAACTTGAAATTTTGAGGGACTGATGGGTGCCCTTAGTGTGCTTTTGATGGCTGCCTCTAAGTTCTCCTGGTTTTGTAGTTGTAGACATTGATTTTCCTCTTGAGCTATTGCAAGGTGTCGTCTGAGTAGTGCCATATTACGCTGGAGTTTTGAGTTGCATTCCAGCTATATTTGTAGATGGCCCTCTACCAATTGGATTGCTTCTTGATCTACATTCTGTAACTTTTCTTCCAACATGCTATGAGCCTCCTATAAGGTATGAAATTGTGTTTGGAGACTGGCATTATCCTCTTCTAGTGTAGCGAGACGATGTTGTAGTGCTTCAGAGTGCTCTTGTAATCACTCGTTATGTTCTTGTAGCTGATGGTATTTTGTCCTTAATTATGACATACACACAAACATGGTGTCAAATTCATTACCTATAGATGAAGGTGTAGTTTGCACAGTGGAGGATGCAAGGGAAGGGAATTGGGGAATGGGAAGTGTGAATGTTGTGTCTACTGAAGATGTGGGTGTAGGTGAAATTGGTGGAGGAGGGATGGGGGAAGGTGGAAGTGTGGGGTGAGGGGGAGGTATCGTTGGTGGTGAAATGTCCATGCTCTCGGCCGTGGGGGTGAGAGTGGTGTCTACCATATATATCAGAATGGTAGGTGATGTGTGTGTGATCGTGGTGAATAGGTGTTGTGTGGGTGTTGGGAATGAGATCGACGAGAAGGGTTGAGCGGTGGTTGGAAACATTCTAGAAAGCAATTCATGGGCAGGTTGAAGGATTGGTGGGATGGGGGGTGGGAAGTGCTAGCCTGGAGGTGGGAAGGCCATGAAAGGAGGCATGGTGGCAGGGAATCCGAGAGATGTGGATCTAGTATCTGGATGGCCTATGACAGAGGCTAGTTGTCCTATGGTTGGCTCCATGAGGGATTCCGTTGTGATGGTGGTGGCATAATATATAGGGTTCTCAAAGGAGGAGAACAAAGTTGAACTGGAAGTGGGACTATGGAAGATGAAGGTTTGCTCGGTGGTGTGAGTAGTTGAGATGATATCCAAAGCTTCTGTTCGAGGAGGTGATGGTGGGGGGGTTGGTGGTAGTGGCTCTGTTGACTCTTCATGGGTGACTGTGGGTCCTTGGCCATGAGTTCCTACTGCTTGAGAGGTTGTCTTGATTGGTTCAGATGTGATGGTGGGTTCTTCCACAGTGGTGATGGGAATCTGAATGGTTTTGTTGGACCGTGGTCGTGTTTGGAATCTTCGTGGATCATATTGAATGGGAGGCCTCTGTATTGCTGATCGGACTGCTTCCACTACACCATATGTTTTTGCCATCAATAGGAGAGTTTTGTTGTATTCAGAGTCAACTCCAACTTCTTCCAAGAGCTCGGCCATGAGCATTCTATTGTTCTGTTCAATGAGTAACTGTTGTGCCCACACTCACTCCATGATCTCATACAACCTCCGGAGTTTTGCTGTGTATGCTCGGGCTTTAGTGGTTTCTTCTTCTTCTGCTTCTTCTTCTTCCTCTTCTTCACCCTCTGGGCATCCTAGTTGTTGAGATAAAGTTCTCTGCTGATCATCATTACAATGTACATGGCGACCTTCTGTGGATTTCCTTTGTCTTTGGGAAGGGCTGTCGGGTTCTTCTATGTCTGAAAAGAATTCTACATCGGAGAGTTGCGTATTTTGCAAGAAGGACTCAAAACCAAAGGTATACATCCCTTCAATGTCTCTAGTTGTAGCAAATTCAAATTCTGATAGGATGGGAGGAGCCGATGGGGAAGCTTGTGATGTGCCTTTAGATCCAGATCTGGGTATTCGTTTGGTAAAGGGAGGCACGGTGGCATCCCCTTGTGGTGAGACTTCTAGAGTCGTAAGAACTTCACATGTTTGGACATAGGGAATGGAGCCCCTCATGTGCTTGGATTGATGTGTGGCATTTTTGCGTCTTTTAAACATCTGTAGTTGTGACCCGGTTAAAGCGCATTCAATGGGTATATCATATACTAAGCATTTGTAGATGATGCGTGTTATTGCACAACAACCATTCACCACTAGCTTCCTAGAAGACCTTTTATTTGCTTCATACAGCTGCTCCATAATCCATATAGGAAGCTTCATCGTGAGTGCACCTGTCTCTGCCAAGTAAAGACCAAACTAGATCCTTTTGTGGGGTTGACTGAACCTATCTTGACCAGGAAATGCAAAATATTGCATACACATACGAGGAGGGATGGACACATTTGGTGTGAGTGTCACCATATCCTTTAGCTTTTGTAGTTTCCAATTCTTCATGTTATTGGGTATTGAAGCATCCTTCTCGGAGGGCACATGTGTGTCATGCATGTTCAAAGCAGAGCTCACCAATTCCAAGGTAAGTTTGAAATTTTTCAACTCATTGTTACCCAATAAGGAAGGAAGAACGAAGGATCTTGGTTTTTCCTTTTCCTCGCCTACCTGTAATGTAGATACCAAATAGTAACACTGTAGAAAATCTAGTTTGGGTAAGGGTGCCTCAAAGTATTCCGCTAGCCCTGCACATTGCCATATGTTTTGAAGTTTTGGTGTGTCCTGAAGAGTCTCAAACTCTTTGGAAAAGAATTGAAATTGTACCCATGCCTTGTCATACTAACACTTGGACTCCTACATATACTTAACCTCTCCTAAGGGCCCTAGCATGCCATTGAACTAGTGAGAGTTTGCATGGACTCTCTCCATTATTCATGTGGGAGGTTCTGGTATGGGTATTTTTTGGAGGTGACGCAGCTCTACAGGTCATTCAATTGGTGGCACTTCAATTGGTAGATTTTTTGCATCAAAACCCGCAATACTCACTCATGCTTGTGAGCTAGGGCTTGTTGTTTCTACCATGATACCGCTTGTAGATCCTAATGCTTATCTGCTAGAAGAAGAGAAGCATATTAGCATTGCCTAGGAAACATGATGTTATGGTGTTCCCTCCACAATACTTACATGATATCCAAAGTGGTTAGGGGTTAGTTGTTGGAGTGCCCATGATGTGTGTGAATGTTGGTTAGTAGGTTAGTGATTCCCCTAGATGCATACTTTTGGATGTGCATTGTACTTAGAATGCACCTACATCATAGTGGATTGATTTACAAAATTGGGTCAGGGGGTTTGATACGGGGTTTAAGTCTCCAAACTTTGATCATGGGAACGTAGATTTTATTGGGGATGACATGTAAGGGTTTGTGGATTGAATTGTGTTGGATTTAGGACTTTTTATGTACCCATTTCCCAACATTCCTAGGTGTGGCCAGAGATGTAATGGTGTGGAGTGTAGATGTTTGCCTTGAGATTTGTGCCAAGAGTGCCTGTGGCTGTTGATTCAAACTTATGACCAGAGGTGAAGCTATTTGATCTCGTAAGCAGGTCTTGGGCACCCATATCTGTTTAGCATTTGGGGTAGCCCTCATTGACTGCTTTGGGACCCAAATAGAAACGATCTGTCTAGATTGATGCTTAGGATACTCCCTTGTTGTAATCCTTGACTGTGTAGCTCATTTGGTGCATCTTTGGGATCCTGTCTCTAGAGCCGAGGGTTGTTCACCCTTGTGTATCCAGATCTACTTGATGCCAAGAGGTACTTTATATTGCATTGGTCGTTGCTCCTACTTCTTGATTATCAGCCTCCTCTATGTTGTGTGTTGTCCTGCTTGCTTTCCTGGGATCCTCATTGGAAAAGAGGGCAACTCATCATTGACTTCAATCTTCTACACCATAGAACTTTGGACAAGAATAACATCATTATCTTCATGTGGCTTCCTAGAGGGACTAGGATTTGGTGCCTTTTCTCGTGGCCTGAGTGCTTGAATAGTATTGCCTTGATCACCCTATATGGTCCAAAGTGTCCTCCTTCTACACCTTGGTGAGCAGTCTCCAAGATCTTAAGATATTCACTCTCATGGACACATAGCCTTTGGTATCTGTATCTTCCACGCTTGTATAAGTTATTTCCAATGTGGGAGTAGTCTGGTGCCTCTTTTTCTAAGCTCCTTTGTCTCACCAAAGTCATCTCTTGAGGGAATGTTTTCGTCCTTAGAAAGGCTACTAATGGTTCACTCCAACCTGGCACTAAAGACACTTATATAGAGTGGCATGTTCTAAAGGTGGTTTAGTACTGCAGATTGGGCATTCCTTACAGATCGTGGGATGTTTAGGTCCAAAGGTTAGAATAGGCATTATAGTTTTGGCCCATTCAGGCACTACTTCTAGATTGAACAAGTAGGCATCAGGAACTTCGTTTGATACACCTTGAGGGGACTCTCTTGAAGTGAATCGAGAAAGGTGATCCGCCCTAAGTTGTGTTATACCTTTCCTAACCACAACTTCCTGTATTACAAGGTTTGTTCACTAGATAGAGTAAGGCTTGATGGTCTGTAAAAAATGTAAACTTATTTGCAAGAAAATAGTGTCTAAACTTCTTAACCACATATACCATGCCTAGTCCTTCTCATTCAGTAGTGGTATAATTCCGTTCAGCTACATTCAACTGTCTATTGGCATAAGTGATTGGAAGATCTATATTGCCTTCACCAGTTGGTAGTGCAAGTATGTTGATGTGTAAAACACCACAAGAAATGAATAAATGTGACACTAGAACACCTCTATGGTCACCACTAAGTCATTGCCACTCCAAACTTTGAGACATGGTAGCCAAAACCAAGACCTTTACTTCTACAGAACTTTCTAGTCACTAAAATGACATACCTTCAGTATTTTGCTAATTTCTCTTAGCTCAAATATTATTTTTCCAAGAACTTTTGATGGATGAAAGTAAAAGAGTAGAGCTTTCCAAGAAGCTATCATATGATGAAATGGATCTCTAGAACTCAAGTTATGACCTTCACAAGATGACCCTGTATGACTTCCAAAAATGGAATTTTTACCTATTTTAGTAGTCTTGAGTGTCTAAAAATGAAAATTCGATGCCTATCATCAACTTGCAACCAAAAGTCGATGCCAAGCATCGACTTTGTACTTTTTTTAGCTATTTTTTGTTCCTGAAATAGGCGCGTTAACCACAGGTGTGAAGGAAACCACTTTTATGTGGGAAGTCGATGCCAGGCATCGACTTTATGCTGAAATTCGATGCCAGGCATCGAGTTGCTCCACAAACATCATCTTTTCAAGAAGATTTAGCAGGAGTTAGAACTCAGAGAATAAAACACAGACTTATCAGCACAAACTCAATGCCAGGCATCGAGTTGCTTGGAAAAGTTGAACTTTTGAAATCATTTCATAGTAGACAAGCATGGAGATGATGGAGAGAGTCTCATACACAGAACTTTAACTATTTCTTCTCATAGCTATGAAAACTCAGAAGTTTTACAGGTGCTTTCTCACTAAGAGAAGCCCGACTCTATTCAGTCATACAAAATGAACTCCTTCTCACATTCTATCACTCTCTTCTACTTCTTCTCTCATCGCGTCAATTGATACAAACTAACTTATATAGATTTTCTCTTCCTCGTGACTTTTAAAAAACTTCTAGAACTAAAGTGAACTAACTTTACAAATATAATACGCTTGTGAATTTGTCGCTTCACATAGGCATGTGGTTTTCTTTCTAAAGCTTTGACCTTCAAATATATGTCCAATTAGTGAGTGTTTCTCCAACAGCTCCCCCTCAATCACTAATTGACATTCCCTGTTTCTTCATATCATCTTCTTTTCTTTTACTCCTGCCATGCTTTTGAATCTGCTGGTCTTCACACCATCCAAGCTCTTTGTCATTATGTCTCATATCTGATCTATTGTAGAAATGTACTCCACTTCTATTTCTTTCTCCATTACCTTTTCTCTCAGGAAATGATAATGTATCTCTATATGTTTTGTTCTTGCATGAAATACTGGATTCGCTGCAAGATAAAGTGAACTCATATTATCTCCATGTATTGTAGGTATACATTGATCAATGCCCAAGCTTTTGAACAATGTCTACATCCATATGACCTCCTTAGCTGCTTCCACTAGTCCTTTATACTCAGCTTTAGTTGATGATAATGCTACTGTATGTTGTTTCTTTGAACAGCAACTTACAAGCTTATCACCAATGTAAATCATGTATCCATGAGTTGATCTTCTATCATCCTGGTTACCTGCCCAGTCTGAGTCACTGTAGGCTCTCAACTTCAAATCTGATGTAAAAGGATAATATAATCCTTCCTTTACAGTTCCTTTGATATATCTGGGAACTCTTTGACTTGCAATCCAATGTGGGTCCTTTGGACAATGCATGAATTGTGACAAAACTCCCACTGCATAACTAAGATCATGTCTTGTTAGTGTAGCATAAATCAAACTACCCACAAGAGATTGATACTTCCTCATATCTTTGTATTCTGCACCATCATATTTACTGAGCTTGTGATTAACTTCAAGTGGAGTTGAAGCTTCTCTTCAATTTTCCATATCAAACTTCTTCAATAGATTCAGAAGATACCTTTCTTGTGATACATATATGCCATTATCTGTATAAGTGACTTCCATTCCAAGAAAGTATAATAACTGTAGCTCAGTGATGAGTAGCACCTCCTTTAATGTCAATCCGGGAAGACGTGAGGATGGTATGATGACCTCAAGCAAGTGAAGGCACAAGTGTGTGAGTGAGAAGCACACTAACATGCACACACATACAGACACACGCGCACACATGGCAAGACAAAGAGTGAGAAGCAATGGAGTTCTTAGATTACTTTCAAAAAGCTCATACAAGTTCAATTCAGTTACAAGCTAACCCCCAAAATGAGCTCTCTAGCTCTATTTATAGTTTTTGACTAGGTTTTGGCCTTGTCCAGACCTAGTGTCCGACCTAGTTAAAAATTAGGTTCTCTACCCTATTTGGAGGTTCAAACGGAGTCTAAAAAAGGTGAAAACTGATAGGTAGGTACTTCTAAAGCTCCTCAAGCTCAAGGACTCCTTGGCTTGCACAAAATGGAGCTACAAAAATATGAAATGGTATTTACAATGGTTTTTAGTGATGAAAATCACTATTTTTGTAGGGATTTCTTCTAAGATTCTGACATGCATTTCCTGGAGCTCCCTACTTGCTCCTTCTTCTTGTGTGCCCAACTCTTTGATGCCTGAAAAATTTAAGTGGCCTACTTGCCAGATCTTCTTTGACCACTGTGTCTGCTTGTGCTTTCTCTTCGTTCTGGCTTCCTACGTAGGCTTTCTTGTCTTGTGACTCCTTTAGTTCCTTGACTACTGCCAACACCCCCCCCCTCTCTCGCGTCTGTCGTCTCTGACAGACCCTTGTCTAGCTGTGCGTTGGACATAATATTGAACAACATCGGCAGCGAGGTGGTGTTCTTCTAATCGTAGCCCCCGTGCTAGGTCTGTTAGCAATGCATCCCAATTCACTGGTCCTGGTATGTCCAGATGTGGCACCCGCAATTGTTCTGAATGAATGGTTTTTTCCAGAGCAAATAAGTGGAGGAGATGTGAGGGCCTGGGTACAAATATTTCTGAGTGATATTCCTAGAATCCTGTTATGAACATCTCCTCGAATGTCTGTTTAAAGCAAGCTGGGAGGTACTTGATTCTGGCGTGCCAAGCATATATTACCTCTATTGATGGGGTGGTGCTCATGTCGTATACCAGATCTTGGTTTCCTGTAAGAAAGCCGACTCCTGAGAAGTGGGGGTCTTTAATATTCTTGAATGTCCTGAATGTGATTAGCATTAGTTCAAAGATTTTCATGCACATTTGGGCCATCACATCGGGGGTATTCCGTAGTCGAATGCTCCAGTGACGGATGGTAGAAATCATATAGTTCAGAGTGGGAGGTCCTTGAGGAGGTGCTAGATAAACATAGTTTAACCACTTTGCGCAACCTTTGATGTTCTTGACAGCAATTGTAAACTCGGGCCAGGTGCGCCTGCGGAAGACTGGAACATAACAGGATTGTATTTAATAAAAAGTGGCATGTTAGTCCAAGTACAAACCATCTCTGGGTAGGTCTCAAGAAGACGGATCCTCCAGGTGGGTTGGTGAATGGATCCTTTTTTAGCACTCTCTAGGATATCATCAGGCCCAAATTGTGTGGCGAAAGTTGGGGGTTTGCCACATCTGCGTTGGATCTCCGCGTTGTAATCTGCAAGGAGTACACAATATGGCACATACTGATTGTTGACAGGACGCGGGAAGAAGCAAGTATGGACACACATGCAGATCTAGCACTGAGGCAACCCTTCATTTTTTTCAAAAAAACCTCATATCATTTTTAAGTGATTCTCATCACTACAAACCCTTGTAAATATCATTTCACCTTTTTGTAGCTCCATTTTGTACAAGCCGAGGAGTCCTCGAGCTTGGGGAGCCTTAGATGTAGTCGCCTGTCAATTTTCATAATTTTTAGATCTCGTTTGGGCCCTCAAACAAGCCCCGGGACCTAATTTTTAACTAGGCCGGACACTAGGTCTGGACAGGGCCAAAGCTAGTCAAAAACTATAAATAGAGCTAGAGAGCTCATTTTTTGGGCTAGCTTCTTGTAGTTTAAACTGGTATGAGAACTTTCTTGCAATAGAAGTGATTCCATTGTCTTACTCTCTTTGTTCTTACTGTGTGTGCGCGTGTGTGTGTATGTGTGTGCATGCTTGTGTGCTTCTCACTCACGCACTTGTGCTTCCACTCGCTCGTGGTCTTCATACCATCCTCATGTCTTCCCGGATTGACATTAAAGGAGGTGCTACTCATCACTGAGCTACACCAAATTTTGGCGCCGTTGCCGGGGATCGAGCTTTGAGGACGAGCGTGTGATGGTAAGACGTAGAGAGGACGCGTTGGACTAGTAAGTAGTAGGTAAATTTCTGATTTTTCTCCATCTCCATTTTCATCTTCACCTCCTTCTCCATCTCCACCTCCACCTCCTTCCCCACTACATATCCCCTCTTCCTTTTCATTCCCTCATTTGTTGTGTGCAAGTTTGAGAGAGAGCGATTGTGCGTGCTTGTTTTTGTGTGTTTTTTTTGCATGTTTCTTGCAGGTGGCAGCTCCATCATCATCTCCAGCAAGCTCAGCAGGTACAGAAATTGTCTGCACAGTTCCCGAGGCGTTGAGCTCGAGCTATCGCGACACTCCGAAAATTCCACCTTCTCACGATTCTGAGTGCACCACGACACTGCGCAGGCCTAGAGCTCCTAGGAACCCTAGATAGAACAGAAAAATTCACCATATCCCGAGCTATCGCGACACTCCAAGGTATCGCGACACCCCGTGAGCTATCGCGACACTCCAAGGTATCGCGACACCCCCAGCTATCGCGACACTCCGTGACCTATCGCGACACCCCCAGCTATCGCGACACTCCGAGGTATCGCGACACCCCGTGAGCTATCGCGACACTCCAAGGTATCGCGACACCCCGTGACCTATCGCGACACTCCAAGGTATCGCGACACCCCCAGCTATCGCGACACTCCGTAACCTATCGCGACACCCCCAGCTATCGCGACACTCCGTGACCTATCGCGACACTTCGAGCTATCGCGACACCCCCAGCTATCGCGACACTCCGAGGTATCGCGACACCCCGTGACCTATCGCGACACTTCGAGCTATCGCGACACTCCCCACCTATTGCGACACTCCGAGCTATCGCAACACTCCCAGCTATCGCGACACCCCGACCCGACCTATCGCGATACCCGGCCATTAACGCATGAAAATTGAGAGTTAATTTTTGAGTGATTGAAAGGGTAGTTGAGCTTGAATTTTGACATATTGGTATAACTTAGAACCTTGGAAGTGGGCAAAAGGCCTAGAAACCAGAGATAGGTGGAACTAAGTGATTCTCAGAGACAGGGGGTACAGTGAGCCACTCCAAGGGGGCTAAAATTATTGAAGTGTGTCTTTCAAATACCTGTGGCACTAAAGCTATACTAACTGGTGAGTTTTTGCAGGAACTTTGTGTGCACTCAAGGCAATCCAAAGCAAGCTAGCAAGGGTGAGTACCGAGCTTGGGAGAAGGCTTCTTGGGCTTGTGTAGCAGTTTGGTCAACCAGCTAATTGAGGTTGGAAGATCTCTCAACCCTCCTTTGTCAATTCCTAGCCTAGGCTGTTGGAGCAAACCAATCACAAATTGGTGATTATACAGATCTTGGAGAATGCTTATGGTCAGAATGAAGCAAAGGAAGACATTTGCAAAAATGAAGAAGAAGTCAGAATGTTGTCTTGTACACATATGTACATTAGCATAGTCATAGATGACTTAGATCTTTTGTTCAGTAAGAATTATGTACAAATTATCTATAAATACCTTGAGAAAAGTCGGGGCATGAATGAGAGCATTTGTGAAAATAGTTACAAGTCAAGAATTAGGGAGATAGAAGCTATGAGATAGTGGAAAGTGATTTTGTGTTTGCTCTCATCACTCAGTTGTAATTTTCTGAGTTAATGAAGAAATATTGCGCCCGATCTTTTCGTGTCTGCTCCTTCTGTGTTTGATCATTAGCAAAATCCTTTTGAGGATATCTAAGTTGTTAGTTAATGAGCCTGTGACCTGAATTTCAGAGTCCAATTGTAAACAGGCTAGGAGAATTGTGAATAGGAACATTCATATGTGTTGAATGTCTACAGTTCTCTGAAACAGGCGCAAATTTCGTGTTTAATCTTTTGGTCAGTGCTCACTCCATAGTTTAAAGTTTTGTGCAAGTAAGCACTTAATCTTTAAGTTGGAAGGTGATCTACTCGTGGCTAAAAGCATTTAGCAAAACGGGTTAGATATTGTGAGAATCAGAGTTAAGAAGTTAGGGGTGTCTGAATCGACTTCTCAGAAGTACAGTTTCTGACATAGGTAACTTGAGAAGTTGATTTCTCAAGCTACACTTAATCTTTTGGAGTAATTCAACTTGGAATAGTTGCGCAATCTCTAGGAGATGATTCGTACAAAGTTTCATCAAAAACTTTACACGTTTGATAAGTCAATATAAGGAAATAGTGCAGCAGACTTTTCTGTGTATCACCTTCTTCACAGATTTGTTCATTTTTTGATAATTAGAAGTTAATCCTCTAAATGTGTGAAAGGTTTTGACTTATTCTTGGTATAGAGGTATTCTAATCACAAGAATAAGTTGTTCTTTTGGAGATTAACATTCTCCATCAGTGGTATCAGAGCAGGAGACATCAATTTGAAGAAAAGGAGGATCTCGACTGTTGCAGATTCAAGAGATTCAACATTTGAAGGATCAAGAAGTGAAAGCTTGGAGTCAAAACTCGAGGAGAAGACAAATTGACATCAAGAAAGGCAAAAGGAGTTCAATCCGAAGTAAAGGTACATACATTGTTTGTAAAGCTTGAAGATTTCAATACACAGGTGGATACAAGATGGGAGAAAGCTTGCAGATTGATAAGCTAGATAGGGAGAACTATCCAGCATGGTCCATGAGGATGGAAGCACACCTCATGAGCAAAGATCTTATATCATTCATTACAGGAGATGAAGAAAAACCAGAATTTGCAGATCCAAGTATTCCTACTAGGGAGGAACTTGCAATGTTGAAGACTTGGATGAGAAAGGATGCTCAAGCAAGGAGCATCATCTACATGGCTGTAAATGATTACCTTCTACCTCACATCAGAGGTTTAGAAAGTGCTACAGATGTTTGGAATGCCTTGGAAGAGCATTTCCAAAATACAACTAAGTCAAGGAAGTCCTCACTATGGGCTGAGTTCATAACTTTCAAGAAGAAGAGTTCACAATCAATTTCAGATTATGTGGCAAGGATGAAAGATATTGCAGATAGCTTGGGAGCAGTGGATGAAGATATTGAAGAGGAAAAGTTGGTAAGACAAATACTTACAGGTCTAAGAGGTGATGAGAAGTGGAAGCCTTTTATATTGTCCATAGAATTGTCACTTGATCACTTTACTCCTGACCTTAATCAATTGCTAGGACACATGCTAACCTTTGAGCAGGATCTTAAAGGAGACAATGATAGAAGTACAAGTCAAGCTATGTACTCCAAAGATAAGAAAAAGAATGGCAAGGGAAAGCAATCAAATGAGGATGAAGGGAACTCAAATCAAGCCAACTTCACAAAAGGGAAGACAAATTTCAGAGGTAAAGGAAGAGGAGGTAAGAACAAAGATAATGCTAAAGCTTGTTGGATTTGTGGCAGAACAAATCATTTGGCAAATGATTGTTGGTATAACAATCAAAGTGGAGGATACAACAATCAGAATTATAGTCAAAGAGGTAGAGGAGGCAGAAACCAAAGAGGCAATTTCAGAGGAAGAGGTGGTAGGACATCATATGGTAGAGGAGGTGGAAGAAACTTCCAATCTCAGTCCTACAACAATAATTATTACAATTATGCATCAGATCAGAAGGATGACATGACTCTTATCCTGAATGCAACTCATGAATCAATGGGAGAAGATCAAAGAGTGTTTTATATTGACTCAGGATGTAGTAACCATCTGAGTGGGAACCTATCCTTGATGACTGATATGGAAGCAAGGGTGAATGGACATACAGTTCAAACAGGTGACAATACTAAACATAAAGTGGAGAGCATTGGATCAGTGAAGACAAAGAGTGGAAGTACACTTCTGAGCAAGGTACTTTATGTCCCTACTATTCCTAAAAATTTGATAAGTGTAGGGCAAATTGTGGAGAAAGGATATGAGGTAAGATTTACAAATGATGGTGTCTATGTACAAGATCCAAATCAGGGATATAGAACCATAATTGAAGGTAAAAAGGAGGGAAGATTGTTCACTCTCAAAGTCCAAGGTAATGTAGGACATGCATTGTTTACCTATGGAGGTCAAAAGGTATCTGAATTAGACCTATGGCATAAAAGGCTAGGTCATTTCAATGAGAGAGCTATAAAGGAGATGTCAAAGAATCAGATAGTGCTTGGATTGCCAAATATTGAAGGGCAACATATGGTGTACAAGTGTGAAGCTTGTCAATTAGGTAAAGCACATAAAAGTTCTTATAACAAATCAGGGTACAAGTATTCAAACATGCTTGAATTGGTTCATACAGATGTTTGGGGTCCCTCAAGGGACTATAGCATAAATGGATCCAGATATTATGTGTTGTTTGTTGATGATGCAACCAGGTGGATTACTTTGTATGTAATCAAGGACAAATCAGAAGTCTTCAAGACATTCAAACATTTCCATGCTTATGCAGAAAGGATCACAGGACAAAAGCTAAAGAGGTTAAGATCAGATGGAGGGGGAGAGTATTTCTCAAAAGAGTTTGATGATTATTTGTGGAATACAGGTATCAAAAGAGAAGTGACTTGCAGGTACTCCCCTCAACAAAATGGAGTAGCAGAAAGGAGGAATAGGACTCTTGTAGAGTTTGCAAGAGCCATGATGAAGGAAAAGAATTGTCCAAATTACTTATGGGCAGAGGCCATTAACACTGCAACATACCTTGTGAATAGGTTGCCTTGTAAAGCTTTGGATGGAGGAACCCCTTATGAAGCATGGTGGGGTAAGAAACCTAGTCTTGATCATTGTAAAGTATTTGGATGTATTGCATATGCTTATGTTCCTTCACAATTAAGACATAAGCTAGAACCAAAAGCAGAGAAGTATGTGTTTATTGGATATGATGATAGACAGATGGGTTACAGGTTGTGGAGTCCATCCACAAAGCAATTTCTTGTTACTAAAGATGTAACATTTGATGAGCAAAACATGTGGTATACAGGATCACCAAATGAGTATGCAGGTGTTGAAGAAATTCAAAGGAAAGGAAAGGCAAAGGTAAAGGTATGTGAAGAAATTGTTGATGAAGTTGACTCTAGATGTAGAGTGCAGGATCATGTAGAAGAAGGGCCAAGATTTGATCCAGAATCAAATGAGGCTGAAACTTCAAGAAGTGCAGAAATCAGAAGATCTACAAGGGAAAGGAAAGAGCCTATAAGGTATAGCTATGATACATCTTTCCTAACAACAAGAGATTATGCTTACATTGTGAAAACAGAAGAAGATCCAATCACTTATGAAGAAGCCAAAGGTAAACAGAATTGGGAGAAGGCAATGCAAGAAGAGTATGATGCTCTACTTGAAAATGAAACTTGGGAATTAGTACCAAGACCAAAGAATCAGAAAGTCATTGGATGCAAGTGGGTATACAAAACAAAGAGGTTTGCAGATGGTAAGGTGTCTAGATATAAGGCTAGACTTGTGGTTAAAGGTTATGCCCAAACTTATGGGGTAGATTATGATGAAACCTTTAGTCCTGTTGCTAAGATGTCTACAATTAGGACATTGATTGCTATTGCTGCTTGCAAAGGATGGAAATTATCACAATTGGATGTGAAGAATGCATTTCTTAATGGTTACATTGCAGATGAAGTATATATGGAGCAACCAGAAGGCTTCATGGAGTCAATTGGATCAGATTATGTGTGTAAGCTCAAGAGAGCTTTATATGGGTTGAAGCAAGCCCCAAGAGCTTGGAATTACAGATTGGTCAAGTTCTTGAATGAATGTGGATTTCAAGCATCAAAGGCTGATAGTAGCTTGCTAGTGAAGGCAAGTGAAAATGGATATATTTACATGTGCATTTATGTTGATGATATTATTGTTACAGGAACAGATGCTCAAGGAATCAATGAACTCAAGAAGCAAATAGAGAAGGAGTTTAAGATAAGTGACTTGGGAAACTTATCTTATTTTCTAGGAATGCAGATTGTGTATACTCAACATGGAGTATATGTTTCACAAGAAAGATACTTGAAGAATCTTTTGATCAAGTTTAACATGGAAGATTGCAAGACCTCAACCACTCCATTGGAGGTAAATCATAAATTAAGCAGGTATGGAGGTGAAGAGTTCAATGACATGAAGAAATATCAGAGTTTGGTAGGTAGTCTAATCTATGCTACCTTGACAAGGCCAGATCTATCATATGCAGTAGGTGTGTTGTCACAATTTATGCATTGTCCAAAGAAGACTCATTGGATTGCAGCCCAAAGGGTACTCAGATATATCAAAGGAACCCTAAGTGAAGGTTTGTATTATGGTTTCACTTCTGACACAAGAATCAAAGTGTTTAGTGATGCAGATTGGGCAGGTGACTCAGATGATAGAAGGTCTACTCATGGATATCTATGTTATGTTGGAGACAAGTTAGTGTCTTGGTGTTCAAAGAAGCAACACACAGTTGCTTTATCATCCACAGAGGCTGAGTATAAGGGAATGGTAGAAGCTGCAAAAGAAGTTATATGGTTGAAGACCTTGATGAAAAGTTTTGAGACTGATCATAGTACTCCAATAATTTTTGGAGACAATATGAGTTCTTTGTATTTGGCAGCTAACCCTGTTTTTCATGCCAGGACTAAGCATATAGAGATACAGTATCATTTCTTGAGGGAAAAGGTACTTGATAAAGAGATTGAAGTGATGTACACTCCAACAAAAGAACAAGTGGCAGATATGATGACAAAAAGCTTGGATGGACCTAAGCTACAGAGATTCAAGGAGATGGCAGGAGTGAAGAAGAATGGAATAATCACAATTAGTGATTGAGGGGGAGCTGTTGGAGCAAACCAATCACAAATTGGTGATTATACAGATCTTGGAGAATGCTTATGGTCAGAATGAAGCAAAGGAAGACATTTGCAAAAATGAAGAAGAAGTCAGAATGTTGTCTTGTACACATATGTACATTAGCATAGTCATAGATGACTTAGATCTTTTGTTCAGTAAGAATTATGTACAAATTATCTATAAATACCTTGAGAAAAGTCGGGGCATGAATGAGAGCATTTGTGACAATAGTTACAAGTCAAGAATTAGGGAGATAGAAGCTATGAGATAGTGGAAAGTGATTTTGTGTTTGCTCTCATCACTCAGTTGTAATTTTCTGAGTTAATGAAGAAATATTGCGCCCGATCTTTTCGTGTCTGCTCCTTCTGTGTTTGATCATTAGCAAAATCCTTTTGAGGATATCTAAGTTGTTAGTTAATGAGCCTGTGACCTGAATTTCAGAGTCCAATTGTAAACAGGCTAGGAGAATTGTGAATAGGAACATTCATATGTGTTGAATGTCTACAGTTCTCTGAAACAGGCGCAAATTTCGTGTTTAATCTTTTGGTCAGTGCTCACTCCATAGTTTAAAGTTTTGTGCAAGTAAGCACTTAATCTTTAAGTTGGAAGGTGATCTACTCGTGGCTAAAAGCATTTAGCAAAACGGGTTAGATATTGTGAGAATCAGAGTTAAGAAGTTAGGGGTGTCTGAATCGACTTCTCAGAAGTACAGTTTCTGACATAGGTAACTTGAGAAGTTGATTTCTCAAGCTACACTTAATCTTTTGGAGTAATTCAACTTGGAATAGTTGCGCAATCTCTAGGAGATGATTCGTACAAAGTTTCATCAAAAACTTTACACGTTTGATAAGTCAATATAAGGAAATAGTGCAGCAGACTTTTCTGTGTATCACCTTCTTCACAGATTTGTTCATTTTTTGATAATTAGAAGTTAATCCTCTAAATGTGTGAAAGGTTTTGACTTATTCTTGGTATAGAGGTATTCTAATCACAAGAATAAGTTGTTCTTTTGGAGATTAACATTCTCCATCATAGGCTAAGTACGACTTAGGTGCGGTAATTAATTAGGGCAACGTTAGGCACGAATCAAGTCCAAGAATATTAATCAACAAAGTGCAAGAAGTAAATAGGTCTTAAGTGCAAAAACCCTAAGGGACAAAAGATAAACGGGAATCGATCACTCATCAAGTGCGGAAATTCACTTACGTACTCCTGACGACGCAATTTCAGACAAGACCATAAACACAATATTCAACTAAAAAGAACAAAGTGATTGGTGCAAAATCAGCCTGCAACGAGAGTGTGCTTGGGTTCCAGGGGGTGAATAAATCAGGCTTATGAACCTTAGATCAGGCAGACACTTAGGCCGAGACAGACAAAGCCTCAGATCTTCTGAAGCTAGTGTCAATCACACTGCCAGGTCTTGGGCCCAGCAGTTGAGTGATTACCCATACACTGCCAGATCAGAAACAAGTGATTCTGAGATGTCCTATCACATGGAGAGATCAGTAGGTAGTTCAGGGTTGGCTTACCTAGAGAAGCCAGAAGGGCCTTATAAGACGCAATTGGAATATATCAGGACGAATCGTCTAGGTGCTCGCATCTACGAAGACGGACTGAGAAGATCGGTGGTCCAGATTAAGAACCCCGATCAACCCCATGGATTAGACCACCTAGTAGTCAAGTTTGAGAATGGAGCATACCTAGATAAAGAGGGGACTATTTATGTAGTCACCACTCTTCCTGATAGAACTGATGAGTTTGGAAATGTGATTGTGGAGACCGACATGGGGGATATAGAGCAAGGGAACTTAGAGAGAGAGCCAAGAACTCCCCGTGGTAAATCTGTCTTGACCAGAATCATGACCCCAGAGTGGATTCCACAGGATAATAAAAGCATAGACCTGCTTTTAAACCGAGAAACCGATGAGGCTTTTTGGAGATATAAATCTTCTCAACCTCAGGAAGTGAGTGCCCTCACAATCTATGAGTTTAAAGATCCTGATAGCCCAGGCCAAGTAACCTACCTAGACAACGCATCAGAGAGAATCTTCGTGGTCACTGAGCATGGCAGACATGCCTACACATGGAAGGGTGAATTTGTTTTCCCCCAACCTCCTCGGACTAATGTGTCTTACAGTCACCAAGGAGCTGGGACCTCCCAAGCTCACGGAGCTCAAAGAGATAGAAGCAGAGACAAACCTGAGGTAAGTTTTGCCAACTCCCTGGGACGAGAAAGAACGGGAACAGAAAGGAATAGAGTGGAACCTGAGAGACATAGAACCCCATGGAATCAAAGGAATATTGATGATTTTCCTTTGCCAAGACCGAGAGAACACACCAGGACCCTGCGACCAACTCAACTGGTGAAGTCCATGAAGAACTATTTCGATGGCACGGGAGACCCTTATGACCATGTGGCAGAATTTCGACAAGTGTTGAAAGCTGAACAGGTGGAGGACCTATTCACACAATATAATGCTTTCGGTCTAACCCTTAGGAACACTGCCCTTACGTGGTTCCAACCACTGAATGAGAGGCATTTCAGAAACATAGACCAACTCTTAGAGGCATTTATTGTTGAGTTTTCTAAGAGTGGAATCAGGCATAACACCTCCTCACTAATTCATAGCTTCAAACAAACACCTCAAGAGACGGTCAGACTAGCTGGAAGAAGATTTAGACAGTACCTGGAGAGATGCCCTATGCCGGAGTTACCCACACCAGCCAAACAAGTGGCCTTGTTCCTAGATGGATTGTTGAGCACTAAGCTCAGGTCATATGTGTACCTGAAGGACCCTAGAACGATAGAGGAGTGCGTGCGCATGTGCATAGACATTGAGGACAATCTAGGTGAGGAATTAGAACTATCAAAAATCTATAAGGATTCTGATAGCTCTAGTAACATGGCATCTGGTCAATCCACATCCATCGAGGAACTTGCAGAGAAGGTAGCCCAAAAACTAGGTGTCTCTAGCAAGCAAATTCCAAGATTTGCCCCAGTTAAGCGGTGTTACAATTGTGGCGGTGAACATATGGCAAGTGTATGCCCCATTATGGCCCAACCTCAGGTGAATCCTAGTAGCCAGTACTGCACCATAGAGCGCAGGTACACCAATCACACGGCACAAGACTGCCCATATAACAAACAAACTGTTAGGCAAAATTATCCTCAGCCATATCCACAACATGGTAGGTACCAGAATCAGTACCCATCACCACAATACAACAGACCACAACAAACTTATCAGCCACCTTATCAAGGGCAGCAGAGACCTCAACCAGTCCTAGTGCAGCAACCCCCTGCTCCAACCAATGTGATCCCAGTGAAATATGCATCTACTGAAGAAAATCCGAATAGAGCCATAGTTCCAGTCACCCCATTGCTATCACACAGTGATCCAAGTGACCATAGTTTTGACTCCACACATATTGATAGCCCACAGGCTTACTACATGCAGTCACCCGAGCATAACGAGTCATACTACTATGAGGACCCAAGTGAAAATAGTGGGGAACCGGAGTATTCTAATGTCATGTACACAAACCCCAACTCTAGACCTCAACCTAGGCAGGTACGACCTCCATTTCCTAGAGGACCATGCTTCAGATGTCAGAGAGATCACCTTATACGTGATTGTCCACTGCCTGCCCCTACACAGCCTCAACCAATAACCATTCAGGGCTTCTGTCAAGACTGCGGGAAAGAACATCTCCTACGAGATTGCCCAAAGAACCCTAATAACATGCCTAAAATCACTCCTATCAATGTTGTTGGGTTAGTTGTAGACTCCACAGGGAGTGTGACTTCCACTGCACCTGTGTAGGTGATCACAAGAGCCCAGGCACTTCAACGACACCAAGATGTTGTTCAGGAAAAGAGCCCCGAGGTGAGTGCAACAGAGAGCATACCCAAAAAGAGGACTAGCGCCTGGAAGGATAGTCGTGAAAGAATGAAGAGACAATGGGCAAAAAAGATAAATGAACTTGAAGAAAGCGTGAGGGAAACCAAGGCAAAAATCACAGAAATCACAGCTCAACCGCACTCCCACACACTTCCACCACTACCATCCCCATCACCCTCCATTTCTCCACCCTCTAACACACCCCTCGTAACCCACCCACCACCCCGAGTAGGATCAGTATTAGCTGACCCCACTCCTGAAGGCTTGGACATGATGTTCAAAGCCTACCAGGCTCGACTTCAAGAAGGGCCAACAGCTGCAAACCTAGACAAGAGTTACCCTAGAGCAGACTTAGAGATTGAACGGATGAAAATGTGCATGAAAATGATAGAACAAGCTCAAGCTATACTTGAGACTAGCCAAAAGTTCAATCAGACGAACTCTGTCAAGCCGGATTTGCATTTCCAAGGCTTACTAGAAAGATTAGAGCAGTTGGTAAACAAATCACAAGTTTCTTTACCTCCACAGGCTCAACCAGTTGTTGAAAGAGGAAGCTCACCACAAATGGTAGCTTATGTTCCTAATTCTACGGATGCTGGAATACCTCCTTCAATACAACAGTACTCTCCAGAGTTCTTGCGGGAAATACAAGAAGAGAAATGGGCCAAGGAGAAGGGTGATTCCCCTCCTATTCCTGAGATTGATGATCTTCGTGATCAATTTCCCCAAGACATTCCCTCTATCTATGGGGATCAAGCAGAGCAACAAGAGGATGAGAGATTAGATTTTGAATCTAATTCTTTACAAGAGTTGCCTCATTTCACAGGCCCATGGGAATCTGAATCTCTCCAGATCAGAGCTCCCACGATATTGGTAAGAAATGAAGACTCAGTGATTCCCAGGAACACTGATGTTGTGAAGAACACTAAGGTTCAATGTCACCTCACTGTAGAGGAACTCCTCAAGGCAAAACCGGAGCTCTGGAATCATGTGAAGGATCAGGTCCTAGAACTTGAATCCAATACACCAAAAGTAGGCTCTAAACAAAAAGTACCAGGGATACCTCTCGACAAGATAGGAGACATGAGCGAAGGTGAAGAAGGTAACACTTATCTCCCGATCACCTACCAAGGTTACACAACAAAAGCAATTGTGGATTCGGGTGCCGGTGTTGCTATTGCGACCACCTCCCTGATGGAGAGTGTTAATCTCCAAAAGAACAAGTTAACCTTGAATTTAGATCACCTCTATATCAAGATCAACTTTAGACTCCACCTAATTTAGAGAATCTTCACCAAATTATCAAAAAATTGATTATTCTGAAAATTTCAGTTTCTTCAGAAAAGTCTGCTGCAGATTAGTCACTCATTGACTAATCAATCCTGTAAAGTTTTTGATAAAACTTTGCACAACACTTCGCCTTAAGGTTGCGCAACTTTGCCAAGTTAAATCTCTCAAAAAGATTAAGTACACACTGAGAAATGTGTGAAACACTTTACCTATGTCTGAAAGTGCTTCTCTGCAATGGCGACTTTGACACCTGCAACTTCTTAGCACTGGTTCTCCCAAAGTAAATCCCGTTTGATCAAGATCTTTTAGCCATAGATAGCTTACCTTCCAACTTAGATTTTAAGCCCTCATTTGTGTAAAACTTTACACTGTAGACTGAGCAATGATCATTTCATTGAAGATGAGATGTGCGCCAGATTTCTCGACTGTTAGAACATTCTTACATATGAATGTTCCTAATCAAAATTCTCACAGCCTGATTACAATTAACCTCTCAAATTCTAGCCATAGATAGATTAGCTATGGACTTAGATACGTGCAAAAGGATTTCTCAAAAGATTAAACACAGAGGGAGCAGACAGCAAAATATCGGGCGCAAAATTTTTCGATTTCTCAGAAAATTTACATCTAAGTGAGGATGGACAATTCACTCACTCTTCATGTGTCTAATGACACTAATTTCTCTCTCCCTATTCTCAAATCTCTTTTGCTCTACTTGCCCGACATTTTCAAACATATTTATAGATGAATATATACAAGTGTATGACTTAAACAAGGGTATAAGTCAGCTAATGTACATATGTGTACATATCTTTGAGTTTTCTGAAAATGTCCTTCCTTCAACCATCTGACTTTGTTTCCTTCTTGACTCCTTGACTTCATTTCTCCATAATCCTTCAATTGATGATTGTCATGCACCAACAGCTCCCCCTCAATCATTAATTGAGGTTCTTTTCTATCTTCTTTACTCCAGCCATATCCTTGAATCTTTGTAGTTTTGGTCCATCTAGACTTTTAGTCATCATATCTGCAACTTGATCTTTTGTGGGAGTGTGTATGACTTCAATCTCTTTCTCAATGACTTTCTCTCTCAGAAAATGATACTGTATTTCAATATGCTTAGTTCTAGCATGAAATACAGGATTAGCTGCCAAGTATAATGAACTCATATTGTCTCCACAAATAATAGGAGTACTCTGAATCACATCAAAAACTTTCAAAAGTGTCTTTAGCCATATTACCTCTTTTGCAGCTTCCACCATACCTTTATATTCTGCCTCTGTGGATGACAAAGCAACTGTATGTTGCTTCTTGGAACACCATGAAATCAATTTGTCTCCTACATAGCACAAGTATCCATGTGTTGATCTTCTATCATCCACATTACCTGCCCAATCTGCATCACTATATATCTTGATTCTTGTATCTGAAGTAAACCCATAGTACAACCCTTCTTTGAGTGTACCCTTGATGTACCTAAGTACTCTTTGTCCTGCAATCCAATGTTCCTTTCTAGGACAATGCATGAATTGTGAAAGCACACCAACTGCATATGACAAGTCAGGCCTTGTCAATGTAGCATAAATCAAGCTACCAACCAAACTTTGATAGAGTTTCATATCTCTGAACTCTTCTCCTCCAAACCTAGACAATTTATGGTTCACTTCCAAAGGTGTAGGTGCAACCCTGCAATCTTCCATTTTAAATTTGGTTAGCAAATTTTTAAGATACCTTTCTTGGGTCACATATACTCCATGTTGAGTATAAGAGATCTCCATTCCCAAGAAGAATGATAGGTTCCCCAAATCACTGATTTTGAACTCTTTCTCCATCTGCTTTTTGATCATTTGTATCCCCTTATCATCTGTTCCTGTAAGTATTATGTCATCAACATAAATACACACATAAATAAACCCATCTTCACTTGCTTTGACTAGCAAGCTACTATCTGCCTTTGATGCTTGAAATCCAAGATCATTCAAGAATTTTACAAGCCTATAATTCCAAGCCCTTGGGGCTTGCTTCAACCCATACAAAGCTCTCTTGAGCTTACACACATAATTTGGACTCACTTGATCTTTGAATCCATCTGGTTGCTCCATGTAGACTTCATCTGAAATGTAACCATTCAAGAAAGCATTTTTAACATCTAATTGAGACAACTTCCAACCTTTACAAGCAGCAATTGCAATGAGTGTCCTGATGGTTGTCATCTTTGCCACAGGACTATAAGTCTCATCATAGTCCACTCCATATGTCTGTGCATACCCTTTCACAACAAGTCTAGCTTTGTACCTAGACACACTTCCATCTGCAAATCTTTTAGTCTTGTAAACCCACTTACATCCAATGATCTTCTGACTATTAGGTTTAGGAACCAAATCCCATGTTTGATTCTCTATCAATGCATCATACTCCTCTTGCATAGCATCTTCCCAATTCTTCTTCCCTTTGGCTTCTTCATATGTAGAAGGGTCTTCATCTGCTTTTACCAAATAAGCATAATCTTTAGTAGTCAAGAATGAAGTGTCATAGCTATACCTTGTAGGTTGCCATTTGTGCCTAGATGATCTCCTAACTTCTGCACTTCTTGAGGTCTCTGGTTCATCACATTCTGGATCAAACCTTGGCCTCTCTTCAACTTCAATCTGCACTTCATTACTCTCACTTTCATCAAGTAATTGAACCTTTGCTTTACCTTTTCTTTGTTCCACTACTTCTTCATCATCTGCATGTACATTATATTTACCTGCATACCAAGTACCTTGCTCATCAAATGTAACATCCTTGGATACAATAAATTGCTTTGTGGATGGACTCCACAACCTGTATCCCATTTGCTTATCATCATAACCAATGAATACATACTTCTCTGCCTTAGGCTCCAACTTATGCCTCAATTGAGATGGCACATATGCATATGCCAAGCATCCAAATATTCTGCAATGATCCAAGGTAGGTTTCTTACCCCACCAAGCTTCATATGGTGTCATACCCTGCAAAGCTTTACAAGGCAATCTATTAACCAAATATGTAGCTGTATTAACAGCCTCAGCCCACAAATAATTTGGGCAATTCTTCTCTTTCATCATGGACCTTGCAAACTCAACAAGAGTCCTATTTCTTCTTTCTGCTACCCCATTTTGTTGAGGAGAGTACCTGCAAGTAACTTCTCTCTTTATACCTGCATTCCACAAATAATCATTGAACTCATTTGAAAAATACTCTCCCCCTCCATCTGACCTTAGTCTCCTCAATTTTTGACCTGTAATCCTTTCTGCATATGCATGATAGTGTTTAAATGTATTAAACACTTCTGACTTTTCCTTAATCACATAAATTGTGATCCACCTGGTAGCATCATCAACATATATGACATAATATCTTGAACCATTTATACTAAAGTCCTTTGAAGGACCCCACACATCTGTATGCACCAGTTCAAGTCTTTCTGAATACATAAATCCATGCTTGGAATAGGATTGCTTATGAGCCTTACCTAATTGACATGCCTCACATCTGTATGTCATGTGTTGACCTGCAATGTTAGGCATTCCAAGCACTGAATCATTGTTAATCATTTCTTTGATACCTCTTTCATTAAAGTGTCCAAGTCTTTTGTGCCAAAGATCCAATTCTGACACCTTCTGCTCTCCATATGTGAACATAGCATGTCCAACATTTCCTTGTACCTTCAATGTGAAAAGCCTTCCTTCTTTCTTTCCTGCAATAACTTGTTTATACCCTTGACTAGGGTCTTCCACATAAACTCCATCATTTGTGAACCTTACCTCATATCCTTTTTCCACAATTTGACCTACACTGATCAAATTCTTTGGAATTGTGGGAACATAAAGTACCTTACTCAGAAGAGTGCTCCCATCCTTAGCTTTGACTGAACCAATTGACTTTACCTTATGCTTTGTATTATCACCTGTCTGCACTGTATGATTAATTGCATTATGATCTAGGTCAGTCATCAAAGCAATATTTCCACTTAAATGATTACTACATCCTGAATCAATATAGAACACTCTCATGTCCTCATGTGAGGTTTCACATGTATTCATAATGAGAGTCGAATCCTCCTTTTGATCTGATGCATAGTTGTAGTAGGTGTTATTATAGGATTGACTTTGGAAGTTTCTTCCACCACCTCTTCCAAAAGAATTCCTACCACCTCTACCTCTGAAATTTCCTCTCTGAAATCTACCTCCTCTTCCTCTTTGATTAAAGTTCTGATAATTACCATTGTTTTGATTATTATGCCAACAATCATGAGATAGATGATTGGTCTTACCACATATCCAACAAGCTCTTGCATTCTCTTTGTTGTTTCTGCCTCTTCCTCTACTTCTGCCATTTCCTCTTCCTCTTATGAAGTTTGCTTGGTTTGATGTACCTTCTTCTTCACCTGATTGTTGCTTCCCTTTGTTGACTTTCTTCTTGTCTTTAGAATACATTGCATGACCTGCACTCTTATCAACATCTCCTTTGATATCATTCTCAAAAGTTAGCATATGACCTAACAATTGATTCAAATCAGGAGTAAAGTGATCTAATGAAAGTTCTGTAGATAAAATGAAAGGCTTCCATTTCTCATCTCCTCTTAGTCCTGTGAGTATTTGTCTTACCAATTTGTCTTCTTCAATATCTTCATCAACTGCACCTAAAGAATCTGCAATGTCCTTCATCTTTGTCACATAATCAGAAATTGATTGTGAGACCTTCTTCTTGAAGGTAGTAAACTCTGCCCATAGTGAAGCCTTCCTTGATTTGGTTGTATTTTGGAAATGCTCTTCCAAAGCATTCCAAATGTCACAAGCACTTTCAAGTCCTCTAATGTGAGGAAGCAAATAGTCATTGACTGCCATGTAGATGATGCTTCTTGCTTGAGCATCCTTCTTCATCCAATTCTTCAAATCTGCAAGCTCCTCCCTAGTTGGAACACTAGGATCTCTGAATTCTGGCTTTTCTTCATCTCCTGTGATGTATCCTATCAGATCTTTGCTCATAAGGTGAGCTTCCATCCTCATAGACCATGCAGGATAGTTCTCTCTATCCAATTTTTCAATTTGGAGACTATCTCCCATCTTTACGTCACCTGTAGCTTCAAATCTTTAACCTTTACAGATAATAAATGTACCTTTACTTCGAATGTTGCTCCTTCTGATCCTTTTGATGCTCTTTGTATGTCTTCCTTTGATCTTTCTTCAACCTTTACCCTTCTGCACCTTCAAAATGTAAAGTTTTGTATTTCTGCAATAGTCGGAGTCTTCTTCACTTCAATTTTGACACAACCTGCTCTGATACCACTGATGGAGAGTGTTAATCTCCAAAAGAACAAGTTAACCTTGAATTTAGATCACCTCTATATCAAGATCAACTTTAGACTCCACCTAATTTAGAGAATCTTCACCAAATTATCAGAAAATTGATTATTCTGAAAATTTCAGTTTCTTCAGAAAAGTCTGCTGCAGATTAGTCACTCATTGACTAATCAATCCTGTAAAGTTTTTGATAAAACTTTGCACAACACTTTGCCTTAAGGTTGCGCAACTTTGCCAAGTTAAATCTCTCAAAAAGATTAAGTACACACTGAGAAATGTGTGAAACACTTTACCTATGTCTGAAAGTGCTTCTCTGCAATGGCGACTTTGACACCTGCAACTTCTTAGCACTGGTTCTCCCAAAGTAAATCCTGTTTGATCAAGATCTTTTAGCCATAGATAGCTTACCTTCCAACTTAGATTTTAAGCCCTCATTTGTGTAAAACTTTACACTGTAGACTGAGCAATGATCATTTCATTGAAGATGAAATGTGCGCCAGATTTCTCGACTGTTAGAACATTCTTACATATGAATGTTCCTAATCAAAATTCTCACAGCCTGATTACAATTAACCTCTCAAATTCTAGCCATAGATAGATTAGCTATGGACTTAGATACGTGCAAAAGGATTTCTCAAAAGATTAAACACAGAGGGAGCAGACAGCAAAATATCGGGCGCAAAATTTTTCGATTTCTCAGAAAATTTACATCTAAGTGAGGATGGACAATTCACTCACTCTTCATGTGTCTAATGACACTAATTTCTCTCTCCCTATTCTCAAATCTCTTCTGCTCTACTTGCCCGACATTTTCAAACATATTTATAGATGAATATATACAAGTGTATGACTTAAACAAGGGTATAAGTCAGCTAATGTACATATGTGTACATATCTTTGAGTTTTCTGAAAATGTCCTTCCTTCAACCATCTGACTTTGTTTCCTTCTTGACTCCTTGACTTCATTTCTCCATAATCCTTCAATTGATGATTGTCATGCACCAACACTCCCTGTGGAAGCGATGGGGCAAACCCACCTTAAGACCAACAAGAATGAAACTTCAAATGGCAGATGGTCATTTTGAAAGACCTCTCGGATTGCTTGAAGGGATAACTCTAACCACTTGTGGTGTAGAGTTTGAACATACGTTTGCCATATGTGACTTTGAGAAGAATAATGTTTACGAGATGATCCTAGGAAGACCCTTCCTACGACAATTACAAATAGTACAAGATTGGGGAACCAACTCCTTGTACTTACAGCACTTAGGGGTCACCACCAAGGTCAATCTGAAGGATCACACCTTCAGAGATGTACCACCCCTACAGTGGAATCCTATCCACAAAGCGAAAGAAGACTCTATCTCCGTGCATTCTGGAAGTTCACCTGAACCATCCTGGTTGCATGAAGATACTCACTTGTGGATGTGCAAGGTCGCAGAGGAAGAGGAAAAGCGCCTAAAAGCGAGAGAAGAAGGAACTTCCCCAGGAGATAGACCAATAAAAGACCCAGCCTATACACCAATGATATTTCCAGATGAGGAATTTGAGCCTCATGGTTGGGCAGAAATCTTAGCTACCATGGACATTGCAGTCAATGAGGAACAATGGACACCCCATTGTGATGAGGAGGGTTATGATATTTCAGTGTTCATGTGTCAGCCCTTGTTGGAAGAGTGTGATCCTAGTGAGTCCATAGAAGAAGAAGAGAGTGACGATGATCTAGAATCCATTGTGATGGATACATACTTTGACTCAGAGGAACACTACTTAGAAGACCTAGGGGTGTTAACCCAAAAGGAAGAAGAACCCCTTGCGAGTATTAAAACGATAAGTTCAAAGAAAGGAAGTGAAGGAGGTCAAAAGAAAAAGAAAAGGAAAGCAGTGAGACAAGAAGAGGAAGAATCATTGTTTGAAGTACCAGAAAATTTCAAGAAATATGAAGTGGAAGACCGGAAAATTTTGGTACGAATGCCTAAGAGAGAGGCCATTATAGGAGAAGCATATGACAATAAAGAAAAGACCAAAAAAATTGTAGTGACCATTGAAGGGAACGAAGAGCGATGTACGTACATAGGAGACGACCTAAGTGCAGAAGAAGAAGCAGAGCTTGTAGCTCTATTAAGGGAATATAGGGATGTGTTCGCATGGCATTATAGAGACTTGAAAGGAGTAGATCCAGAGATTTGCTCTCATACGATTCCGATGACCGCTGATGCTAAGCCCACCAAACAAAAACCCTACACTTATAATGACAATTATGCGGCCAAAATAAAAGAGGAAATTGACAGGCTGATTGAAGCCGGATTCATCTATGAGATTGAGCACACTGAATGGGTGTCCCCCATTGTAGTGGTGCCCAAGAAGAATGGGAAATTGGGAGTGTGCATTAACCTTAAAAAAGTCAATGCCGCTACGATCAGAGATAGTTATCCACTTCCAATCACCGAACATCTTTTGGAGCGTGTTGCAGGCAAGGAAGTTTACAGCTTCCTTGATGGATTTTCAGGTTACAACCAAGTAGCCATTGCCCCCGAAGATCAGCACAAAACGGCCTTTGCCACAGAATGGGGAATCTTTGCATTTCGTGTGATGCCATTTGGGCTCACCAATGCACCTGCTACATTCCAAAGACTCATGTGTCATGTCTTCAAAGAGTTCTTGCGAAAGAGCTTAGAAGTATATGTGGATGATTTGTGCGCTCATTCCCAAGAAAGAAGTTACCACATCCCTGAGCTCAGGCAAATCTTCAACAAGTGTAGAGATTATCGAGTGTGTCTGAATCCAGAGAAGTGTGTGTTCATGGTACGACAAGGTAAGATCTTAGGTCACATCGTTTCTAAGAATGGAATTTCAACAGATGAAGACAAAGTGAGAGCAATAGTAGAGTTGCCCAGACCAAGGAATGTTAAAGAGGTACAGGCCTTTATGGGCCATTGTGGATATTAACGTAGGTTTATCCACATGTATGCCATCATAGCTAAACCTCTTTATGGGTTGTTAACAAACTTTGAGTGGAACGAGGAATGCGAGAATTCCTTCAACAAGCTGAAAAGACGTTTGTGCACAGCACCAATATTGACTACTCCGGATTGGAGCAAACCCTTTCATGTCCATGTAGATGCCTCCAATCATGCAATAGGATGTGTGCTAGCACAACCCACAGGTGAAGGAAACCTAGATTTGCCGATAGCATATGCTAGTAGGCAATTGAATGCAGCGGAACGAAATTACACCACAACGGAGAGAGAAGGCTTAGGCATGGTATATGCTGTGAAGAAGTTTAGACACTATCTATTAGCCAATAAGTTCAAGTTTTTCACTGATCATCAAGCTTTACTATATTTGGTCAATAAACCTTGCAATACAGGCCGCTTAGTAAGATGGTTCCTCTTACTAATGGAATACGACTTTGAAGTTGTTGTCAGGAAAGGTAGAACCCATCTTAGGGCTGACCATCTTTCTCGCATCACTTCAGGAGAGCCACCGCAAGGAGTGTCTGATGAATTGCCCGATGCTTATCTGTTCAATTTAGAAGTTGTTCCTAAATGGGCAAATAAGTTGGTACCAGTCCTAACCTTCGGGCCTGCAAATAAAAATGTTAAAACAAGCAAAGAGGAAATTGTAAAATCGCTAAAGTATCAAATATTAGCCGGAAGTATGTACAAGCAAGATGTCGAGGGCGTATTAGCTTGTTGTGTCGAGGATGATGAACACGCTAGTTGGTTGCAACAAGCCCATGAGGGACTGCTAGGGAATCACTACTCTAAACAACGAACATTGCAGAATCTAAAACGCTTAGGAGTGTATTGGCCTAGCATGGACAAAGAAATACAAGAGTGGATCCAGAGTTGTCCAGGGTGCCAGGAGAGACCCCCAGTGGAGCATGCCACTCTTTATCACGTGTCATTGATCCCAGACTGGAGTGCTCCATTGGTCGAGTTCATGAGATCGGGAACATTACCCAATCAGGCTAGTCTTGCAAGGAACCGGAGCATGGAGCAAGAGGCTCAAGACTATGCCTTAGTAGGAGACAACCTATATCGAAGAGGCAAGGATGGTTACCTAAGACTGTGCGTTCATGAATCAGACTACTTGAAAGTCTTAGAAACGGCACACAGCGGTGCTGCAGGTGGACACTTTGGGCCAGACAGAGTAATTAAGACCATTCTATTCTCCGGACTTTGGTGGCCCACTCTTCATATGGATGCACATACTTATGTGAAGAGTTGCGACACATGCCAACGTGCCCAATATCCGATAAGAAAAGATGAAATGCCCTTAAGGCCAATGATGGGAGGACGTGCATTTTCAAAGTGGGGTATAGACTTTGTAGGTCCCATCAACCCCCCAACTAGGAACTCCCATGCAGAATACATTATTGTAGCCACAGATTACCTTACAAAGTGGGTGGAAGTAAAGGCCACGACAAAGAATGATGCTCAAACGACGGCTAAGTTCTTATTCGAAAATGTGTTCACTAGATATGGGTTACCAATAGAGTTGGTTAGTGATAGAGGTACGCACTTCTTGAATGAGGTCATTGAAAATCTCCTTCAAGAATTCATGGTGACACATAAGAAGTCTGCACCCTATCACCCACAAGCTAACGGACAAGCCGAGAGCACGAATAAGATCCTATGTAACGTATTGACGGAACTTGTAAATAATAAACGCTCGGATTGGGACAAACAACTTCATCATGCTGTTTGGGCATACCGAGTTGCTTACAAAACGGTACTCAATGCCACCCCATTTCAGATGGTCTTCGGACAGAATGCAGTGCTACCACTAGATTTCCTAATCCCAGCTTTAAGAGTAGCACAAGAGCATGAGTGGAATGGACACGAGTTGTCCTCTAGGATCTTTGATCTAGAACGTTTAGGTGAGACGAGGCTACGAGCAGCAGCGGGCATCTATGCTGCAAAGAAACGGCAAAAGGCATACTTTGATGCCCATGTGAAGGATAAGGGCTTGAAGGCAGGAGATCTAGTGTTAGTCTACACATTGAAACAACACGCAAGAAAGCTGGAAAAGAGAGGCTACGGACCTATGATCATTAATAGGATCTCCACGAGTGGAGCAGTACAACTAGCAACTTTAGAGGGGGATGTCCTCCCAAACTATATTAGCGGTTGCAGAGTCAAGCTGTATCAAGAACCCCTCACGGAGGAAATGCTAAGTCGACTCAATACTGCTAAACAACGTAAAAAGAAGGAAAAACGAATTCGAGAAGAAGCACAGGTAGAGGCCTTAGAGCGTATCAGACGAATGAAGTTGAGGAGACAAGGAAGGGACCAGCCTATGACTGACACTCAAGAGTCTCCAGGCTATCACATGGCCATGTGTGAGGCTTCAGGTGAACGTACCCATAAGATAGTGGACCGACGACCTTTTGTGACCGTAGAAATAGGACAAAAGGACAGCACAACAAGCGTGAGGGCTTTAATTGATTCAGGAGCAGCCACAAGTGCAGTTCGGCTTTCTTATTGCCAGCAGCTGCAATTGGAAGTAAAACCCATAGAAGCCTATCTGATAGGATTAGGAGGTGTGGAAACCCCTTGCATGGGAGAGGTGTATCTTCCCCTCTACATACAAGAGGTCCTCATGCCAGCAAAAGTGCTAGTGTGTGAAGACGAGGATCTGACCGAACCTCTTGTCTTAGGCCAAGACTGGATCTATGATCACGCAGTCAACCTCAACCTAAGAAGTGGACTTCTTCAGGCTTGGGTAGGCCAAAGTCATCTCACGATTGAATTAGAAAATCAAGCGCTCAAACCAATAGAACAGGCACCAACTCCTGGTCCCTCCAGGAATCCACATGAAGATAACCATGTTGTGCTTGTCCAAACTTCTATGGTGCAGAGGAATGTCAATCTTACTGAAGGTTCAGGAGCCAAGAAGGAGTTCCTAAATGATCCAAAGAAGATTCTAAATGAATGGACCAAACATCACCCTACACAAAGGAGGCCGCTGATCAAGAGGCAGGAGCGCCAACCCGCGCAATATGGAGCATCTCGTGGCGTGAAACAGATCTGGATACGCAAGGATGGAAAACCCACAGCTCCAATAGCAGATTCTCAAAGAGACAAGAAACGAGCCTCACCATCAAGGAACAAAGTGAAGAAGCCCCCTAGGATAACCCCTAGGCATACCATTTCTATTTGGGTTCCTAAGCGGTCCATGAAGGCCACCCCTAATGCTAGACAGATATGGGTGCCCAAGGCTAGCTTACAAGCCCAAATTACTTCACCTACAGGCACTAGGATGAAGCAGCTTTCACAAGCACTCTTGGCCAACAACTCAGAAAGTGACAAGATACCTACACCTCTCACTGTCCCCACTCCCATCAACCCCAGGAATGTCTGGAAATGGGTACCCACAAGGTCCCACATACATCACATTCTCAGACCGAAATCTTCACCTGTCCTTAGCTCTAAGAGCTACGACTCCTGTATCAAAGTGTGGAGAATTAAACTGTGTACTAAACCCCCTGACCCTATTCTGTAAATCCGTCCACACTAACACAGAAGCATTCCGAGCCCATTGCATAACCAAAGTATGCATCTAGGATGACACTGACCTTTAATCACCACTCACACATATCATAAACACCTCACCACTAACCACTGACCTCCGGGATTGTCATGTTAGTATTGTGAAGGGAACACCATTACATCTTGTTTCCTATGCAACACTAATGTGCCTTTCGTCTTCCAGCAGATAAGCAACCTACTCTCATGGCAACAGCGGCAGGCACAAGCTCTCAGGCAGGATCTGGTGCTCCTATCAATTGGGATGCCATGCCAGTGGAAGCTCCACCAACAGCTAGGCCTGAAGAATTCTTGAATGTGCGAAGGATTCCTATTCCAGATCCACCCAGTGGACTAACCGAAAGAGTAAAAGGGCACTCCCATTGGTTCAATGAAATGCCAGGGGATTTGGGAGACGCAGATCACATATGGGAGTCCAAGATGGAGTGTGGAGGGGTTTGGTGGACCTTCCAATTCTTTTCAAGAGAATTTGAGACCTTATAGAATGCAGCTCCACTTCAGGATATCTGGCAAAAGGCAGGACTACAAGCTTACTTCAGTGCAGCTCTACCCAAACCTGACTTCCTCAGGTGCTACTACTTGATTGCTACGTTGAAACCTACCGGGGATAAAGATCATTCAGGCACATTCTGGGTGCCCTCCTTATCCAATCTGGAGGAGATGAGGAAGTTTGAATTAAATGTAACGTTAATCAGGGAAGCCCTTCAAATGTATGGAACTCATGTGCCTTCAGATCGCAACCCTTTGATACCAGAATCAATGAAAAGCAATAGAGTCAAGAAGCTCAAAGAAATGTGCGCCCTCACCCCCAACATCGCCATACCTCTGCGGATGTGCCTCCAGCACTTCGCATTTCCCGCTCAGGACCGTTTCACTCAACCTCACAAGAAGATATGGTACGGGTTGTATTTAGCAGAGACCGGAAGCTTGCCCATCAAGATGCCGGTATGGATCTTAGATCAGGTGTATGAGGCAGGCAAGCGGGGGGTGAGGAAGCCCACTTTACATGGGTATTGTGCGTTGACGAGAATCATCTACAGATGTCTGGCATATGATGTGCCAGTTGCTCGAGCCGTAAAATATGCACACCTGGAGCTGTTCAAAGGGCGAAAGTCAGGGAGTCAACCTGCAAAAAGAATGCGTGGATCCCTTTCACAGGTCCTGATCCCTCCAGTAACCACCGCCGAAGTCTCCACTAGAGAGGAAGCCCAGGTGGCACCTATCATAATCCATCTCCAGGAGTCTCAACCAAGAGAGGTGGTACAGCCCACTCCTTCTGCCCCTCCGCTACCTACCGATGCAGAATTTGCAGTGATGGCCACCTTCACCGACGACCCAAATTTTGATTTTGAAACATTTCTGCAGACGGCTCATCTATCAGACAGTGAAGGTTGCCCTGACAATGTCGATCCGGGGGCATCAACCCAAAGAGAACATGCACGAAACGAGACAAGTAGTGTACAGGAGATAGGAGTGGCACAACTTCCTCAAAGACTAAGCACACAAGCTCAGGAGAAGGCACCAAGAGATAACCCGGAAGAGAGTGAAGACGAAGCCCCCGCATATACGGCACAGCTCAAACGACTATACCAAACAATCAAGCAGGTACAACGACGCCATAAAATGTCAGAAGAAGCAAATAGGGCCCTAGTAAACCAGATGTTACACTCAGAGCATATCGACCCCCAGTTTGTAGAATCGCTAAATCTTTTGGCGGACACCTGTGGCATCAGTGAAGCAATGAGAACCTTGGTCTATCAAGAGAACCCTGCTTATGATCAAAGAAGAATTGATACACGGCCGCGACAAGGAAAGATGATTCAGATGGAAGTATCTACCGCGTTAGCTACGTCCACATCAGAAGATGTTCACATGATTAGCCCTAGGCCCAATGATGAACCGGAGGACATTACGCATGCACCATCCCCCCCATCTTCTCCTATCCCACCCTCAGAGCCTCTCTCCACGTGTCTTTCTACACAACCATTCTCCTCCTATAGTGAGACCATTGTACACACCCCCGTGTCCACTTTCCTTCCTTCACCCTCATCCATCTCTGTCACTCAGATTTTTGAACCCCAATTAGGTCACCCTTCCTTCCCCCATGCCTTTGGACAACCATCTGTCACTAGTCAGACTCTTTCCATATCTTTACCCTCCACCCCTCCATTTCCTCCCTCCCAAACTCTACCTACCCCATCCCTTGTAACTGCCTCGGGCACCACACTAATCACCCAACCCTCCTTCTGGACCCAACTTGTAAACATTCTTCAACAGGTTGATGAACATAAGAAAAAGTCCCTTCCCCAAATTCACTTCCCCACATTCACAGCCACCACTATCACACCACCCACCATCCCGGTGTTCACATTTCACGAATCACACTCTCTCATGTCTGATCCCATGGACATCTCACCATCCGCTGGGTCACCCACTACCACTGTTCTCACAACACCATCACAGGTTATTACACTCACATCACCACTTCCACACACGATAGGCACAACATCCACTTTTCCCATTCCCACTTCCCAACCCCCTGCATCTTCCATCCTTACCCCCGCATCCACCTCATTTAGTCTTGCACTCGACACGACGCTCGAAGCTGCCACTCAGCTTAAGCAGGAATATACATTATTGGAAGAAAATAACAAAGAGCTTTGCACCCTCTCAGCAACTCTCCAAGAGCGTGTCAATGCTTTGGAGTTCGGTCATACGGAGTCACAAAGCAAGATATCCGCCCTCGAACAGGCAAATGCGCAACTCGAAGCGAGGCATATGGAAGAGAGCAAAGCCATGGAGGAAGAGCTGCGAGATCAAATGGGCCACAATGCAAGGCTTCAACGAAACATGGCTTTGCTACGACGACATCTGGCAGCAGCGCAAGAAGAGAACAGACGGCTTCAACAACAAAACCAAGAGAACCTCGAGGCGGCCATGGAGAACACCCCGGGAGCACCCATAGACCTGGTTCAATTTCAAGCTGTTCCCTCAGAAAGCATACAACAAATCTTGGAAACTTATGCCAATCTTTTAGAAGCACATGATCAGCTTGCCGATCAGCTGAAGGACCTACAGAGACCCCAAGAGTCTACACCACACCGACATGAACCTAAAGAAATGACCAACGCTGCTACTTCAACCGAACCTGAACACTCAACGACCAACGACGTACTGGAGTTACGGCAACAGATCGCAGAATTAAAATTGAAGTTGATGCAGTACGAACGACCTCCTTCCCCACCAGAGCAACCGTTAGAAGAAGAAGCAGTTACTATTCCAGTGGAGGAAGCATTCGACGACACCTACGAGCCTCAACCATTCCCAGGAGGACGCGTAACAGAAGAAGGTCAAGATACCTATGAGGAACCCCCATCGGCATGGATGAAACAGGTAGAGGAAATGGGGCAAACTCATCAGGAACGGATATCCACTCAGATGCTGGCAATGAAGGCCATTGAGGACACCATCCTTCACTCAGAGTACTTCAGGCACATTGCCCCTAGACGCCTTATCACTAGCTCAGAATTACAATACAAGCCCTATTTTGTATTGTTGGCCGACTACAATGCAGAAATCAAAAGGGTCACCAACAAGTGCCCAACATTTGCCACACAGTTCGAACCAGAAGATATACCAGAAGCGGCACGAAAAGGGGCCATATTCCAACCAACTTGGAGGCAGAAGTTACTCGAAACTTACCCAGAAATGCTTCGAACATGGGATCACGCCCCCATGCATTTGAAGTACAATCCGTGTTTTGGGCCAGTGCAAAGACGCAGATCATGGAAAGCTTTTGCCATCAAGGTTCATAATAACGCAAACTGTAAAGAATGGCTCAATTACCCCGCCATCACCCCCCCAACCGGTACTCCCACAGTGTCATACATGATTGCAACCATCAGACATTGGATACCACGCCTCCACCCTATGCCAGATGTGGCTGCCCAGATGATGCTCAAGATCTTCGATATGATGCAGGTCGTACTCAAAACTTTTCGCAATGTATGCCGTATTCAACCTCCTATTCCCGGGTTTATTAATGGTAACTACGACCTGCTATATGATATGAGCACAACCCCGAGCATACGAGTGGCTTACGCATGGCATGCACGCATAAGATATCTCCCTGCCTGCTACAAGCAAACATTCGACGATATGTTCACCACGGGGTTTTGGGAAGCACATTCAGAGGTATTCGCGCCACGGCCTACGCATTTACTCCATCTCTTTGCATGCGAGCAAACAATGCATTCCGAGCTTTACACGATGCCACGACCTGACATGCCTGGTATAGTTGATTGGGAGGCTTTGCAACAAGACCTAATCAGAGGGTTAAGAATCAAAGAACAAGAATTGGCAACCGACCTCCTGCAAAAATACATTGATCAAACGGTGGAAAAGAGGTCTGTCAGAGGCGACAGACCCTAGGGGGGGGAGAGTGTTGACAGGACGCGGGAAGAAGCAAGTATGGACACACATGCAGATCTAGCACTGAGGCAACCCTTCATTTTTTTCAAAAAAACCTCATATCATTTTTAAGTGATTCTCATCACTACAAACCCTTGTAAATATCATTTCACCTTTTTGTAGCTCCATTTTGTACAAGCCGAGGAGTCCTCGAGCTTGGGGAGCCTTAGATGTAGTCGCCTGTCAATTTTCATAATTTTTAGATCTCGTTTGGGCCCTCAAACAAGCCCCGGGACCTAATTTTTAACTAGGCCGGACACTAGGTCTGGACAGGGCCAAAGCTAGTCAAAAACTATAAATAGAGCTAGAGAGCTCATTTTTTGGGCTAGCTTCTTGTAGTTTAAACTGGTATGAGAACTTTCTTGCAATAGAAGTGATTCCATTGTCTTACTCTCTTTGTTCTTACTGTGTGTGCGCGTGTGTGTGTATGTGTGTGCATGCTTGTGTGCTTCTCACTCACGCACTTGTGCTTCCACTCGCTCGTGGTCTTCATACCATCCTCATGTCTTCCCGGATTGACATTAAAGGAGGTGCTACTCATCACTGAGCTACACTGATAGTCATTGGTGCCGATCCATCTATGATGAGACATACTGCGGAAATATTCTGACTTTATGATGGTGTCTTCTAATTTTGCCATTAATTGGATATGAATTGCCACTCGATCTTCATGGGTTGTTGATGTTTTTTCTAGTGTCTCGAGCCATTCAGGTACTTCGACTTCTAAGGTGTCCATTCCTTCAGAGGTCTGTTCACCACCTGGCATCGGCATAAGAACATATGGTTCCTCATACGTTTCGTCCACCTCAATGGGTACCAATTCCTCAGGCTCTAGTTCTACAACTGGAGATGGCTGCCTTTCATATTCCAATAACTTCTTCTGCAGTTCTGCCACCTGCTCTGTCAATGCCTTTACTTCCGCTGAAGTCGAGGTCGTTTCTATGACTTTGGGTTGTGCCTCCTGTTCCCTGAGCTGGTGACGTAGTTCATTCCGTTCCCTTTCCAAATCGTCATGTGCTTCTAATAAATCCGCATAGCTTTCCAAGATTGTTTTCATTGTTTCTGAGGGAACTGCTTTGAATTGTTCTGGGTCGATTTCATGGGGAGAGCCTTCCATGGCAGCTTCCAGGTTTTCTTCGTTTTGTTTCTGTAGACGCTTGTTTTCTTCAAGGGCTATAGCCATGTGTTTTTGGAGTAGAGTTAAATTTCGCCAGACTCTCAGATTATCTGTTTGGTAAACCTCCAGTAAGGCTTCGAGTTTTTTGACATCTGACTCTTGTGATGGTTGGGTTGTCTCCAGGAGGGTTTGATGAGCTTGCTCGAGAGTGGTGTAGCGTTGATTGAGGTCTGCATTTTCTTCTTCTATACTTGTAAGCCGTCTCTATAGTTGTTGATGATTCGTCCTCAGTTGGTGATGACAGTCTTGGAGAGCCTGATACTCACTCTGAAGTTGATACATGCATTGATGTAATGTCATGAATATACTATTTACATTAAATGATGTAGGAAAAGATGAAGATGCAGGGGGAATGGGGAAGGGGAAGGGAGTTGTGAATGCTGTGGAGTCAACTGGTGAGGTGGGTGGAGGGGGTATGGGAGATTGAGGTTGTGTGGGGGGTGGGAGTGGTGCTGTGGCTGGTGATGTCTCCATTGTGTCGAACGTGTGTGTGACTGTATAGATGGGAACAGTGGGTGGGGTGGAGGTGATATTTGTGAAGAGTGTTGTGTAGGTGGGCATGGTAACTCCTCCGAATTGGATGCCGGGAGAGAGAGGAATTCCCATGAGGACTGTGGTAATGGCAGAAATAGGTGTGGTAGTGCCAGGTGGTGAGGTGACTTGTGTAGTGAGAGGTGAGGTTGGTGGTGAGAGTGGTTCCTCCTGATGTTCGTCTGTTTGTGTGTTACCTCCTGGTTCTGATACATTGATGTGTATTTATTTGCCAGATCGCATGGGACGGGTAGGCACACGTTTCTCAAATCGATGAATATAAGTCATGGCTGCATGAACAGCCTCATCTAAGCCCACTGCGTCAGCGTGCAGGTTCATTGATTCGATGAACATGTCATCCACACCTTCATCGGCTAACATTTGGCTCGTGATCATCTTTCCTGTTTCGAGCGACAGTTTGTGTTGCTCTTGGACCCGCTTCATGGTTTCGTATAATCTTTTTATTTGGGCCGAGTATGCCGGGGCACTTACTAGTTCTGAAAGTTCTTCATATTCTTGATCATACTCTTCGTGTGCCTCTTGTTCTTCTGTCTCTTCTTCATCGTCTTCTACTTCTACTACTCCCGGTTGGGTCGGGGTTGAAGTTGTAGTCGTGGGTTGTTGTCCTTGGGTCTTCTCTGCTTCTGTCTCCAGGTTAGATTCATTGATCAAACGGGCGATTTCTTCATCTGTTAGATCAGCAAGGGTGTAACCTTGAGGGATCTCCAAGTCTGAAGGAATAGGAGGGAACACCAGGTTGGGTCCTTCTGCACTTGGTATGGGTAGGCGAATGGTGAATGGTCGGACACGCCTTGTTTGTGGAGGAGTCACCTGGGGTGTGGTAGTGGCTCCCCTTTGTTGAGCGCATGGTAATTGAACTCCTCCTCTCATCTTCTTCGATGGAGGGCCCGCCGTTGATAGTCGTCTTTGGAACTCTTGGGCCCTGGACCATACTAGTGCTCTTTGAATGGGCACGTCCTACGCTAAGCACCTGTAAATTATTCTTGTGAGAGCACAACATCCATGTACATTTTTCTATTTCTTATTCCACCGTTGATGGGCTAGGTGTATTTGATCGATGATCCAGTGCGGTATGTTGATGGTGAGATTCTCTGTCTCTGCCAAGTACAAGCTGAACCATATCTTTTTTGGTGGCATTGTGAATCGTTCTTGGGCGGGAAAAGCAAAATGTTGCATAATAGTGTGTAGGTGTAGAGCAATGGTAGGTGTCATTGCTACCATGTCCTTCAATTTGGTGAGATCCTTATGCTTCATCCTACCTGGAACCATTGTTTCTTTCTCAGTGGGAATATGCATTCCTTGCATGTTCAATGCTGCCCGTACCAAATTTAGGGTCAGTTTGAATCTCTTGAGTTCGTGGCCTAGCAATAGTGAGGGTAGCACAAAAGTACTATCGCCTCCCTTGGCCCTGCTAGGAGTCATGGTACTGATAAAATAGGAGTAGCGAAGGAAATCTGGCTTAGGCAAATGTGCTCTGAAGTAGCTATCCAATCCCGCTTTGGTCCAAACCGATCGCATTACTTCTGCATTCTGATAGTTTTCAAATTCGCGAGTGAAGAAATGGTAACGTCTCCATTTGCCATTGAACTCAATTTCTGCTTCCCAGAAGTAGGTGCCATCACCCAATGGCCCTGCGACATCACTAAACCAATGAGCATGTTTCCCCACTTGAGAAGTGTGTCCCTGAGGAGGGTCCTGAATCGGGAGAACATGCACCGCTTGAAGTTCTTAAGGCCTTTCGGTGAGTGGTGGTTCTAGGAGGAGGGTTTCAATGTCCACAATCTGTGCACTAGACCCTACCTGGGAACTGGTGCCTCCTGCTTCTGCCATTGTTATTGCTTGCTTGCTGGTTCTGTGAGAATATAGAGTCATGCGTTAATATTGTAATGGACAAGATAGAACACTTTTTGTCCCCATTACAACATTATCATGAGGTGAGTAATGGGTCAGTGGGTCAGTGAGTGCTCGATGAGTGTGTGTGTGTGTGTAGTTAATGAATGGATAGTTCTACGAGCTAGATGGAAAGATGCAGTGTATGAGTGATGTAGTTAGCAAGTGAGGATGAATTTACACATGGGGTTCGGGGGTTTTATTACAAGTTTTAGGCTGCCAAACACAATGGATGGCTTTCGGTTTTGGTTTAGTGGAGACTCTCGAGGGCTTTATGAGTATGTCTGCTTGGGAATGAGGCGTTTTTGGGACCCATTTACAAGTGAGTCTGTGCGTGCTTCTGGGCGACTGTGTGTTCGTGCGTATTATACAAGAGTGGGCAACGGCTCCTTGAGGGAGTGAACCCTATCGTGTATGATGTGATTCGTGCGTGACTAGTTGAGCCCACAAGCAAGCCTTAGGCACCCAAATTTGTCTTGATTGTGGGCCAACCTTCATCGACTTTTTGGGTACCCAGATAGTTTTCACTTTCTCAAAAGAAGTTTTGGAAGTCTTCTTATTAGTATCATGTCGTTGATTAACAATAGGATGTTGAGATGATTGTTGTCGCTTGATTGTAATAGGTTGCTCGCCTTTTCGCACCCATAATTGTTTCAATGGCTGAGTCATTCTGCTTTGCACGTTCTTCTGGCCTCAAGCATAGGTAGTCTTCAGTGATTGATCTGCCTGTGGTTGCTGCCTCCCTCTAGCCTTTGGAAAAGAGGGGAGTTCCGTTGAGTCCTTGACTTCTTCATTGAGATCACCATTCCTCTGCATCACATAGCTTTGGACAAGAATAGCATGTTCAACTTCATGTGTACCCCTGGAAGGACCAGGAGTCTGTGCCTTTCCTAGTTCCTTGAGTGCTCCATTATCTAACTCAACTGTAATCTGACTCTGTTTTACCCATACCTGAAGAAGTCCACTTCTTAGGTTTAAGTTGACTGTATGGTCATAGATCCAGTCTTGACCCAAGACCAGAGGCTCAGTGAGATCCTCATCTTGACACACTAGTACCTTAACTGTCATTGGAACATCTTGAATGGAGAGGGGAAGTTCCACCTTGCCCAAGCAAGGGGTTTCCACACCTCCCAATCCTATGAGATATGCTTCTATAGGATTGACTGTTAATTTCAATTCTCGACAGTAAGAAAGTCTCACCGCACTAGTGGCTGCACCTGAGTCAATCAATGCTCGCACAATTTTTGCACTAACTCCTTGTCCTATCTCTAAAGTCACAAAAGGACGTCGATCTATTTGGGGACTTATTCCTGAGACTTCACACATTGCCACATGATATCCTGGATCCTCATAGGCACTTGTCCTAGGTTGATCCCTACCTTGCCGTCTCAACTTCATCCTCCTGATGCATTCTAAAGCTTCTGCTTGAGCTTCTTCTTGAACTCGTTTTTCTTCTTCTTTGCGTTTCTTGGCAGTGTTGAGTCGACTTAGCATTTCTTCTGTGAGAGGTTCCTGATACAACTTGACTATGCACCCGCTGATGTAGCTCGGAAGAATATCACCTTCTAAGGTGGCTAGTTGTACTGCTCCACTCGTTGAAATCCTATTTATGATCATAGGTCCATAGCCACGTTTCTCTAATTTTCTTGCATGTTGCTTCAAAGTGTAGACTAAAACTAGGTCTCCGGCCTTTAATCCTTTATCCTTAACATGGGCATCAAAGTATGCCTTCTGTCGTTTCTTAGCTGCATATATTCCTGCTACAGCTCTTAGTCTGGTTTCACCTAATCATTCAAGGTCAAAAATTCTCGAAGAGAGTTCATGGCCCGTCCACTCATGCTCCTGTGCTACTCTTAATGTGGGAATCAAGAAGTCCAAAGGTAGCACCGCATTTTGGCCAAATACCATCTGAAAGGGTGTGGCTTGGAGTACCATTTTATAGGCCACTCGGTATGCCCAAACAGCATGATGTAGTTGTTTGTCCCAATCAGAGCGTTTATTATTCACCAATTTGGTAAGCACATTGCATAGAATCTTGTTGGTACTTTCGACCTGGCCATTAGCTTGTGGGTGATAGGGGGCAGACTTCTTATGTACTACCAAGAACTCTTGAAGTGGATTTTCAATAACTTCATTGATGCATCCACATGAACATGGAAGGGCTTATTCCAATCCGATGTGGTCAAGATTGGTGTTGAACACAATCTTCTTTTAAGCTCATTGAAGGAGTTTTCACATTCATCAGTCCACTCAAAGTTAGTCAAAAGTCCATACAGAGGCTTTGCTATGATGGCATACATGTGTATAAACCGTCGATAATAACCACAATGCCCCATGAAAGCTTGTACTTCCTTGACATTCTTTGGCCTAGGTAACTCGGCTATGGCTCATACTTTCTCTTCATCGGTGGATATGCCATTCTTTGACACTATGTGTCCTAGAATTTTGCCTTGCCTGACCATGAAAACACATTTTTCTAGGTTCAAGCAGACTTGATATTCTCTGCATTTGTCAAAGATTTGTCTGAGTTCTGGTATGTGTGTCTTTCTAATGTTGGAATGAGCACAGAGGTCATCAACATAGACTTCCAAATTCTTCCTCAAGAACTCTTTAAACACGTGGCACATCAGTCTCTGAAAGGTTGCAGGAGCATTGGTAAGCCCAAATGGCATTACACGAAAGGCAAATATACCCCACTCTATGGCAAAAGCTGTCTTATGTTGATCTTCTGGAGCTATGGCTACTTGATTGTAGCCCGAAAATCCATCAAGGAAGCTGTACACTTCCTTGCCTGCTACTCTTTCTAAGAGATGTTCTGTGATAGGAAGCGGATAGTTATCTCGAATTGTGGCTGCATTGACCTTCTTCAAGTTAATGCATACACGTAGCTTGCCATTCTTCTTGGGCACCACTACAATGGGGGTACCCATTCAGTGTGCTCAATTTCATAGATGAATCCAGCTTCTACCAGTCTATCTATCTCCTCTTTGATCTTAGCAGCATAGTTATCATTATATGTGTATGGCTTTTGCTTAGAGGGTTTCGCATATGAGGTCATGGGGATAGTGTGTGAGCATATGTCTGGATCAACACCCTTCAAATCCTTGTAACTCCAAGCGAATACATCTCTGTATTCTCTCAGCAAGGCTATTAACGCATGCTCTTCTTCCTCTGTCAGGTCATGTCCTATATAAGTACATCTCTCCTCTCCTTCTTCTAGGGCTACCACTATTTTCTTGGTGGTTTCTTTGTTATCATAGGCCTCTCTTGATTGTGCCTCTCATTTAGGCATTCTGATCATGACCCTCCTGTCATCTATCTCATACTTCTTAAAATTTTCCGGGACCTCAAACAAAGATTCTTCCTCTTCTGGAGTGACTTCTCTCTTCTTTCTTTTCTTTCCTTCTTCCTTCGGGGTCACATGTGTGGCTAGCCTTACATCATTTGTAAGCTCTCCGTGCCTCTGGGGTTGAAATTCTATTTCATAGAAGTATTCCTTATCTGATGCAAAAGGTGGGTCCATAATGATTCACTCTAGATCGGAGTCGCTCGCATCCTCAAATGCATCAGGGCTAGGTTCACACTCTTCTAAAACTGCATCTCCCATGATTGGCTCTATGGAGAAAACTGAAATGTCATAGCCATCCTCATCACAGTGGGGTGTCCATTGTTCTTCATTGATGGCCACATCCATGGTTGCTAGGATTTCTGCCCAGCCGTGGGGTTCAAATTCTTCATCACGAAATACTACAGGTGCATAGGCTGGGTCTTGAATGGATCTATGTGTTTCTTTTGCACCTATCTCTCTGGCTTTTTCTCTCTTCTCCTCTTCTACTGCCACTTTACACATCCATAAGTGAGTGTCTTCATGCATCCATGAGGATCCTGATCCTATGGAGTGCACAGACTCCATGTCATCCTTGGCTCTATGGATAGGATTCCATTGGATAGGAGGGACATCTCTATGAGAGTAATCTTTGAGATTAACCTTGGTCGTGACACCTAGGTGTTGCAAATACAAGGAATTGGTTCCCCAATCCTGGACCACTTGCAGCTGTTGCATAAATGGTCTTCCCAAAATCATCTCATAGGCATGATTCTTGCTAAAATCACATATGGCGAAAGTATGCTCAAACTCAACATCGCATGTAGTGAGAGTTATTCCTTGCAGCAAGCCTAAGGGTCTTTCTATGTGGCCATCAGCCATCTGCAATTTCATCCTCGTGGGCCTGAGTGCTGGCTTGCCCCAACGCTTCCATAGGGAAGTGGTAGCAATAGCAACTCCTGCACCTGAGTCTAGAATTGCCTTAGTTGTGTACCCCTGATGGGTAATGGGAAGATAGGTGTTTCCTTCTTCACCTTCACTCATATCTCCTATCTTGTCTAGAGGAATTTCTGGCACTGTCCTATGAGAACCTACCTGGGAACGAGGTTTTGCTATCTCTGGTACTTGTTTGGCTACATGTTTCCATAACTCTGGTCTAACTTTGAGTAGCTCTTCTAAAGTGAGGTTGCACTGCACTTTAGTGTTTTTCACTACCTCCGTATTCCTAGGTATGACTGAGTCTTCGTTTCTTACCATGACTGTGGGGGCTCTCATATAGGTCGACTTGGCTTCCCATGGGCCTATGAAGTGGGGTAATTCATGTAAAGAATTAGACTCAAAGTCTAATCTCTCTTGAGGCTGGGTGCTCTCCTACTCTCCATAAATAGAGGGAATATCTTGTGGGAATTGATCATGTGCGTCATCCACAAGTTCAATGGGAGGAGGGACTTCACTTTCTTTAGCCCATTTGTCTTCTTGAATCTCTCGTAGGAATTCTGGAGTGCACCTATTCATAGAAGAGGAGGTGTCTAGTTAAGTGGAATTGGGCACATAAGCTTCCTATGGGGGATGGCTTATGTTTTTGCTTGCCTCATCTCTTTCTTGATTTTTTTCTTCCTTGGCAGATCTTGCAATTATGCTCTCTAACTTCTCTAGGAGTCCATCCAAGTGCAATTGTGTCTTAGTTGAGCATGAGTAGTTGAAAAGGCGACTGGCTTCAAACATGTTCTGAGCCAATGCGACCATTTTCGTGCAAAGCTTGGTTCTTTCTATCTCTAGGTCAGCCCTGGGGTAGCACTTGTCATGATCCGTCACATTTGGCCCTTCTTGGATTCTGGCCTGATTTGCCTTAAGCATCATGTCTATATCTTCAGGAGTGGGGTCAGCTAGCACTGATCCTACTCTAGGGGTTGGTGGGATGTTCTGAGGTAGGTGGACAGATGGTGGGTTAGATGATGAGGGAAATGAGGGTGGTGGTGGTATGTGAGAGTTTGTTTAAAAGGTGAGTTCAACAATTTTGGCTTTTGTTTCTCTTATGCTTTCTTCTAAGTCGCTCATATTTTTAGACCATTGTCTTTTCATTCTTTCTCGACTATCCCTCCAGGCTCTTGATCGTTTCTTGGCTATGCTCTCAGTTTCACTAACCTATGCACTCTTATCTTGACCTATTCCTGGGTTCTGTTGCAAAGCCTGGGCCCTAGTGACCACTTGCACTGGTGCAATGGAAGTGACACTTCCTGTTGAGTCAACAAGTAAGCCAATAACGTTAATTGGAGTTATTTTTGGCATATTATTGGGATTCTTAGGGCAATCTCGTAAGAGATGCTCCTTCCCACAGTCTTGACAAAAGCCTTGTATTGTTACTGACTGGGGTTGTGTAGGTGGAGGTAAGGAGCAATCACGAATGAGGTGATCTCCCTGACATCTGTAGCATGGTCCTCTAGGGAATGGGGGTCTCACCTGCCTAGGTTGGGGTCTAGAGTTAGGATTTGTGTACATTACATTTGTGTACTCTGGTTCCCAACTAGGTTCACCTGGTTCTTCACTGTAGTAGGACTCGCCATGTTCAGGAGATTGCATGTAGTAAGCCTGGGGACTATCGATATGTGTAGAATCAAAGCTATGGTCACTAGGATCACTTTCTGAAAGCAGTGGTATTACTGGCACTATAGCTCTATTCACATTCTCTTCTACAGCTGCATACTTTACAGGAATCACATTAGCGGGGTTTGGAGGTTGTTGAGCTAACACAGGTTGTGGCCTTTGTTGGTTTTGGTAGGGTTGTTGATAGGGTTGCTGCAGTCTACCATATTGTTGTGGAGGGTACTGGTTCTAGTATCTTCCTTGTTGTGGATAAGGCTGAGGGTAGGTTTGTCTAACTGTTTGCTTATTGTATGGGCAATCTTGTGTTGTGTGATTGGTGTATCTCCGTTCTATGGTGCACTATTGGCTGCTAGGATTCACTTAGGGTTGAGCCATGATGGGACATGCATTCGCCATATGGTCACCACCGCAAGTATAGCACCTCTTTATTGGGGCAAATCTCGGAATTTGCTTACTAGAGACACCTAGTTTTTTAGCTACTTTCTCTGCTAATTCCTCGTCTGAGATGGGTCCGTCGTGGCTGTCAGTCGCGATTGATGGGTCCGTCGTGGCTGTCAGTCGCGATTGATGGGTCAATCGCGATTGACACGTGGCCCAAATTTTTAGTCGATCGTGGTCAAAGGGTCATTGACTCTGTCAGTCACGATTGATGGGTCGATTGGGATTGACAAGTCCGTCGCAAGGGTCTGTCCGTCATGGTCAAGCGATCGTTGACTGTGTCGGTCACGATTGACAGGTTCGTTAGGGCTGTCAGTCGCGATTGACTGGTCGATCGCGATTGAGGGCTCGATCGCGATTGACACGTATCACGTGTAGGTTCTGTCAGTCGTGGTCAGTCGGTCGTTGACTCTATCGGTCACGATTGATGTGTCGGTCGCGATTGACAGAGCCATCGGCATGTGTCCGTCGTGGTTTGTCGATCGCGATTGACAGAGCGATCGCGATTGATAGAAATCTGAGGAATTTTAAAATTTCAAGCACACATTTGGGAAGCTCTAGGCATGTAGATCATGATTATGTACTTTGTTTAGCAAAAAGACCATTTTTTTTGTCGATCGCGATTGATAGAGGTCAACGCCTCGGGACCTGCACAGTCAAATTTTTTACCTACTGGAGCTGGTGCAGCTGCTGGGGATGCTGATTCCTGCAGAAAATCTCAAAAAAATATACCAAAAAACTGAAATTTTTCGCGATGATGGAGATGGATGTGGAAGATGGTGAGGATGATGATGGTGATGAGAAAAACAAAAGAAAATAGATAAAAGTGAAGAAAATACGTATAACTCCAACGCGTCAACTCTACGTCTTACCATCACACGCTCGTGCTCAAAGCTCGATCCCCGGCAACGATGCCAAAATTTGGTGTAGCTCAGTGATGAGTAGCACATGCTTTAATGTCAATCTGGGAAGATGTGAGGATGGTATGATGACCTCAAGCAAGTGAAGGCACAAGTGTGTGAGTGAGAAGCACACTAACATGCACACACATACACACACACGTGCACACACGGCAAGACAAAGAGTGAGAAGCAATGGAGTTCTTAGATTACTTTCAAAAAGCTCATACAAGTTCAATTCAGTTACAAGCTAACCCCCAAAATGAGCTCTCTAGCTCTATTTATAGTTTTTTACTAGGTTTTGGCCTTGTCCAGACATAGTGTCCGGCCTAGTTAAAAATTAGGTTCTCTACCCTATTTGGAGTTCAAACGGAGTCTAAAAAAGGTGAAAACTGATAGGTAGGTACTTCTAAAGCTCCTCAAGCTCAAGGACTCCTTGGCTTGCACAAAATGGAGCTACAAAAAATATGAAATGGTATTTACAATGGTTTTTAGTGATGAAAATCACTATTTTTGTAGGGATTTCTTCTAACATTCTGACATACATTTCCTGGAGCTCCCTACTTGCTCCTTCTTCTTGTGTGCTCAACTCTTTGATGCCTGAAAAATTTAAGTGACCTACTTGCCAGATCTTCTTTGACCACTGTGTCTGCTTGTGCTTTCTCTTCGTTCCGACTCCCTACGTAGGCTTCCTTGTCTTGTGACTCCTTCAGTTCCTTGACTACTGCCAACAATAACTTTCCTAGATCACTGATCTTGAATTCTTTTTCAAGTAATCTCTTTACCTCCTTGATTCCTTCATCTGAAGTACCTGTGATTATAATGTCATCTACATAAATACAAATGTAGATTGTACCTTCCTCTATTCTTTTGATAAGTAGACTTGGATCTGCTTTTGAACTTTGATATCCAAGATCATTGAGATACTTCACCAGTCTATAGCTCCATGCTCTTGGAGCTTGCTTCAATCCATACAATGCTTTCTTCTCAACCTACAAACAAAATTTGGATACCTGGAATCTATAAACCCTTGAGGTTGTTCGATGTATACCTCATCTGATATGTATCCATTCAAGAATGCATTCTTTATATCCAATTGACTTAGAGTCCATCCTTTTGAAGCTGCAATAGCAATGATTGTCCTTATAGTTGACATCTTAGCTACAGGATTGAATGTTTCATCATAATCTATGCCATATGTTTGGGCATAGCCTTTCACCACCAGTTTAGCTTTGTATCTGGCTATACTTCCATCTGCAAGCTTCTTCACTTTATAAACCCATTTATTTCCAATTACTTTCTTACCATTTGGTTTAGGAACAAGTTCCCATGTCTTGTTCTCCTCTAGTGCATTGAACTCTTCCTTCATTGCTTCTTCCCATTGCTTCTTACCTTTAGCTTCATCATAGTTATGAGGTTCTTCATCATCTTTGACCATATATGCATAGTTCTTCTGAGTTATGTAAGAAGTATCATAAGAATACCTTTCTGGTTGTCTTCTTGTCCTACTTGACCTCCTTGGTTCACATTCTTCATATGTGTCTGGATACACCTCTTCATCAAATATAGGAGCTTCTTCATTCCTTCTTGTTAATCCACTTCTGGATGTAGTTGCTTGCATATAGTCTTCATCTCTATTCACCTCCACAATTGATTTTCCTTTCTCACATCTTCTTACCTCTTCTTCAAATTCTTCAGCTGTATGACTTTGATCTGCATACCAACTTTTTTGTTCATCAAATGTAACATCTCTAGAAACAATAAATTGTTTGGTTAGAGGATTCCACAATCTCTAACCCATCTGATTTTCATCATAACCAATGAACACATATTTTTCTGCCTTTGGTTCAAGTTTATGTCTAAGTTGTGATGGCACATAAGCATATGCAATTGATCCAAACACTCTACAATGATCTAGTGTTGGTTTCCTACCCCACCAAGCTTCATATGGAGTCATTCCATTTAGAGCTGCACATGGTAATCTATTCACAAGGTATGTAGCTGTATTTATAGCCTCAGCCCAAAGATAATTTGGACAATTCTTCTCCTTCAGCATAGCTCGAGCAAACTCAACCAAATTCTTGTTTCTTCTTTCTGCTACACCATTTTGTTGTGGTGTATACCTGCAAGTTATTTCTCTCTTAATACTTGCATTCCAAAGATAATCATTGAACTCTTGGGAGAAATATTCTCCCCCTCCATCAGACCAAAGTCTCTTAAGCTTTTGACCTGTGACTCTCTCTGCATACGCATGAAAATTCTTGAAGGCTCCAAACACTTCTTATCTTTCCTTCAAAACATATAAAGTTATCCATCTTGTAGCATCATCAATGAAAAGAACATAGTACCTTGAGCCACTGATAGATCCTTCTTTTGTTGTGTCCCCATACATCTATATGAATGAGCTCAAGTACTCCATCATGTTTGAATCCTTTCTTTTGAAATGGTAACTTGTGTGCTTTTCCCATTTGACATGCTTCACATTTATAAACCATATGTTGACTCTGCACATTTGGCCTAGTACAGACTGATTTTCAACCATAGATTTAATTCCTCTTTCATTGAAGTGACCTAATCTCTTATGCCAGAGATCAAGTTCTGTAATCACTCCTTCACCATGTGTGAGCAAAGCTTGACCAATGTTCCCTTGTACTCTTAAAGTAAAGAGTCTACCTTCTTTCTTACCAAAGACAATCTAATTATATCCATTCTCTGGATCTTCAACAAATACTCCTTCATTTGTAAACCTGACTTGAAAACCTTTTTCAACTATCTGTCCCACACTAATCAAGTTTTTAGGTATTGTAGGAACATAAAAAACATTGGTTAGCAAATCTGCTCCATTCTTGCATTTCACTTTTCCAATTGAATGTACACTATGTCTTGAATTATCACCTGTTTGAACACTATGACTAGAAATGCCTTTTTCCAATTCTGACATCAATTCTATATTTCCTGACAAATGATTAGTACATCCAGAGTCAATGTAAAATACCTTTAGATCTTCTTTATCTGATGTGCTGATTGAATTCATCATCAATGATGTATGACTTTCATTTTGTGTGTCATTTGCATAGTTGTAGTAGGTGGTGTTGTAGGATTGATTCTGTCCCCAACTTCTTCCTCCACCTCTACCATAGCCTCCTCTTTGACTTTGTCTACCTCTTTGAAAATTACTTTGATATCTTCCACCTCGGCCTTTACTATTGTTGTTTTGATTCTGGTTTGATCCTTGTTGATTATGCCAACAGTCATGAGCCAAATGATTACTCAATCCACAGAGCCAGCAAGCCTTCTTATTGTTATTCTGATTACCTCTTCCTCTTCCAAAACCTCTTGGTCTTCCTCTGCCAGTGCCTTTACCTTTTGCATAATAAACTTGAGAAGCTGACTCTTCTTCATCCTTTGCTTTACCTTTATCTCCCTTCTTCTTGTTCTTCATGTACATTGCAGAACTTTGTCCTTTATCTCCATCTCCCTTCAAGTCATGCTCAAATGTGAGCATCAAACCAAGCAACTGGTTCAAATCTTGAACATAATGATTTAATGAAAGTTCTGTTGATAAGACAAAAGGTTTCCACATTTCATCCCCTCTCAAACATGTAAGTAATTGAGCAATCAACTTGTGGTCCTCAATATCTTCATCAATGGATCGAAGACTATCTGCTATATCCTTCATCTTAGTGACATAATCACTAATACTTTGATTTGGCTTCTTCTTGAATGTTGTAAACTCTGACCATAGACTTGCTTTCCTTGCTTTGGTAGTACTTTGGAAATGATACTCCAATGCATTCCATATATCTTCAGATGATTCCAATCCTCTCATGTGTGGTAGCAAATGATCAGAGATTGTATTGTAAATTTAGGCTTTTGCACTTGCATCCTTCTTCTGCCAATGCTTTAAAGCATCTAGTTCTTCTTTCTTTGGTCGACTTTCATCTTCAAATACTGGCTTCTCTTCTTCACCTGTTACATATATCATGAGATCCTTACTCATAAGTAAGGCTTCCATTCTCATTACCCATGCGGGGTAATTATCTCTCTCCAGTTTGTCAATGGAGATATGATCTTCCATACTCCTTTCCTTTTGCTGCAACCTTTGAGCTTAAAGGATAAAGAATAATACCTTTTGGAGTTCTTTGTGTATGAAGATACTTTTGGAGTAACATTTTGATGCCTTGTGTCTTCAAATGTTTCACCTTTCAAAATTTAATGGAAAACTTTCCAAAACTTCTCGTACCTTTGCCGCCTTTTGCTCTTTAGGACCTTTCTGCTCTGATACCACTTGTTGATGTGTAAAACACCACAAGAAATGAATTAATGTGACACTAGAACACCTCTATGGTCACCACTAACTCATTGCCACTCCAAACTTTGAGAAATCATAGCCAAAACCAAGACCTTTACTTCTACAGAACTTTTTAGTCACTAAAATGACATACCTTCAGTATTTTGCTAATTTCTCTTAGGTCAAACATTATTTTTCCAAGATCTTTGGATGGGTGAGAATAGAAGAGTAGAGCTTTCCAGCAAGCTATCATAGGCTTGAAATGGATCTCTAGAACTCAAGTTATGACCTTCACAAGATGACCCTGTATGACTTCCAAAAATGGAATTTTTGCCTGTTTTAGTAATCTTGAGTGTCTAAAAATGAAAATTCGATGCCTAGCATCGACTTGCAACCAAAAGTCGATGCGAGGCATCAACTTTGTGCTTTTTTTAGCTATTTTTTGTTCCTGAAATAGGCGCGTTAATCATAGGTGTGAAAGAAACCACTTTTATGTGGGAAGTCGATGTCCGGCATCAACTTCATGCTGAAACTCGATACCAGGCATCGAGTTGCTCCACAAAAATCATCTTTTCAAGAAGATTTAGTAGGAGTTAGAACTCAGAGAATAAAACACAAACTTGTGAGCACAAACTCGATGCCAGGCATCGAGTTGCTTGGAAAGGTTGAACTTTTGAAATCATTTCACAGTAGACAAGCATGGAGATGATGGAGAGAGTCTCATACACAGAACTTTAACTATTTCTTCTCATAGCTATGAAAAACTCAGAAGTTTTACAAGTGCTTTATCACTCAGAGAAGCCCGACTCTATTCAAGCATACAAAATGAACTCCTTCTCAAATTCTATCACTCTCTTCAACTTCTTCTCTCATCGCGTCAGTTGATACAAACTAACTTATATAGATTTTCTCTTCCTCATGACTTTTAAAAAGCATCTAGAACTAAAGTGAACTAACTTTACAAATATAATACACTTGTGAATTTGTCCCTTCACATAGGCATGTGGTTTTCTTTCTAAAGCTTTGACCTTCAAATATATGTCCAATTAGTGAGTGCTTCTCCAACAAAATACACACCCAATAACATAATTGGATGCATCCACATGGACATGGAATGGCTTGCTCCAATCTGGGGTAGTCAAGATTGGTGCTGAACATAATCTTCCCTTGAGCTCGTTGAAGAAGTGCTCACATTCTTCACTCCACTCAAAGTTAGTCAAGAGGGAGTACAGAGGCTTAGCAATGATTGCATACATATGAATGAATCGGCGATAATAGCCACAATGCCCCATGAAAGCTGGTACCTCCTTGACATTCTTAAGCCTAGATAGCTCTACAATAGCTCTAACTTTCTCCTCATTTGTGGATATGCCATTCTTTTACACTATGTGTCCTAGAATTTTGTCTTGCCTGACCATAAAAACACATTTTTTTGGGTTCAAGCAGACTTGATATTCTATGCAGTTATCAAAGATAGCTCTCGACTCGGGGATATGGGTCTGCCTAATATTGGAATGAGCACAGAGGTCATCCATACAGACTTTCAAGTTCTTCCTCAAGAACTCTTTGAACACATGACACATCAACCTCTAAAAGGTAGCTGGCACATTGGTTAGACCAAATGGCATAACCCAAAAAGCAAATATGCCCCACTCTGTGGCAAAAGCTGTATTATGCTGATCTTCTGGTGAAATGGCTACCTGATTGTAACCAGAGAACCCATCTAGGAAGCTGTACACTTCCTTGCCTGCTACCCTTTCTAATAGATGCTCACTGATAGGAAGTGGATAGCTATCTTGAATGGTGGCTACGTTAACTTTCTTCAATTTTATGCATACACATAACTTACCATTCTTCTTAGCACCACTACAACGGGGGACACCCATTCAATGTGCCCAATTTCATAGATAAATCCAGCTTCAACCAAGCGATCTATCTCTTCTTTGATCTTGGCAGCATAGTTGTCATTATAGGTGTATGGCTTCTGCTTAAGGATTTGGCATCTGAGGTCATGGGAATTGTATGTTAGCATATGTCAGGGTCTAGTCCTTTCAAGTCCATGTAACTGCATGCGAATACATCTCTATATTCTCTTAGCAAGGCTATCAACTCTTGCTCCTCATCTTCACTTAGGTCGTGTCCTATATACATGCATCATTCTTCACCTTTCTCTATGGTCACAATGATTCTCTTAGTTTTCTCTTTGTTATCATATGCCTCTCCTGCTTGTGCTTCACGTTTAGGCATCCTTATCATGACTCTCCTATCTTCTACTTCATACTTCTTGAAATTTTCAAGGACCTCAAACAATGATTCTTCCTCTATTGGTGCGGCTTCTCTCTTTTTCCTTTTCTTGCCTTCACTCTTGGTGGTTAACTGGGTGGGTAATCTCACCTCATTCATAATTTCTTCGTGTCTTTGAGGGTGAGCTTATACTTCATAGAAATATTCCTCATCTGATGCAAAAGGTGGGTCCATAATAATTGACTCTAGATCGGAGTCCCTTGCGTCCTTGAATGCATCAGTGCTAGGTTCACATTCTTCAATAACCAAAACACACATGATTGGCTCTATTATGAAGACTAAAATGCCATAGCCATCCTCATCAGAGTGGGGTGTCCATTGTTTTTCATTGATGGCTACATCCATTGTTGCTAGAATTTTCACCCAACCATGAGGTTCAAACTCTTCATCCAGAAATACTACAAGTGCATAGGTTGGATCTCGTATTGATCTATGAGTTTCCTTCGCACCTACCTCTCTACCCAAAGCTCTTTTGATGTGACCATCAGCCATTTGTAATTTCATTCTTATTGGTCTGAGTGCTAGCTTTGCCCCAACGCTTCCATAGGGAGGTGTTAGAAATTGCAACTCTTGCATCTGAGTCCAAAATTGCCTTGGTGGTGTAACCTTGATGAGTGGTGGGAAGATAGGTGTTTCCTTCTTCTCCTTTGCTCATATCTCCTATCTTGTCCAAGGGTATTTCTGGCACTATTCTCTAAGATCCTACTAGGGAACCAGGTTTTGCTACTTCTGGCACTTGATTGGCTATGTGTTTCCACAATTATGGCTTAACCTTATGTAGCTCCTCTAGAGTGAGATGGCACTGCACTTTAGGGTTCTTTACTACCTCTGTATTCCTAGGTATGACTAAATTTTCCTTTCTTACTAGAACCGTGGGTGCCCTTATACAGGTGGACTTTGCTTCCCATGGGCCTCTGAAATGAGGTAATTCCTGCAAGGAATTAGACTCGAAGTCTAAATGTTCACTTGATGGGGCATCCTCTTGTCCTCCATAGATGGAGGGAATGTCTTGTGGGAATTGGTCGTGTAAGTCATCGGCAAGTTCAATAGGAGGAGGATTTTCTCTTTCTTTTGCCCATTTCTCTTCTTGAATTTCTCTCAGAAATTCTTGGGAATATGGGTTCATAGAACAAGTGGTGTCTGGTTTAGTGGAACTAGGCATGTAAGCTTCCTTGGGAGGAATGCTCATTCTTTCTCTTGCCTTGTCCTTACTCTGGGAGGCAGTGTCTTTTTCAGATTTTGCAATTAGCCTCTCCAATCTGTCTAATAGTCCATCAAAATGCAGTTGAATCCTGGCTGAACTAGAGTAGTTAAAGAGGCAATTGGCTTCAAACATGGTTTGACCCAATTCCACCATCTTAGCAGAAAGTTTAGTTCATTCGAGCTCTAGGTCAACTCTAGGGTAACACTTTCCATGATTTGTTAAGTTCTTAAGTCAAGTTAAATCGAACATTTGGAGATTAAAAGGTCTCCAACAGTGGTATCAGAGCAGAAGGTACAATACAGGTGAAGAAGAAGCAAGGAGAACCTCGAGTGTTGCAGGAATCAGAAATTTTGTGAATAGAAGAAACAAAGACTAAAGCGTGGAAGAAAACTTGAAGAAGAACAAAGCACGAGTTTGAAGGATCAATAAAGATCAAATCTTCATATCAAAGGTACATTATATTACAATAAATCTAAGTAATTGCAGACACAAGAAGATCAAAGATGGGAGAAAGCTTGCATATTGATAAGCTAGATAGGGAGAACTATCCAGCTTGGTCAATGAGGATGGAGGTACACCTCATGAGCAAAGATTTGATGGCATTCATTACAGGACAAGAAGAAAAGCCTGAGTTTGCAGATCCTAGTATTCCAACTAGGGAAGAGCTTGCAGATTTGAAGACCTGGATGAGAAAGGATGCTCAAGCTAGGAGCATCATTTACATGGCTGTAAATGGTTATCTTCTACCTCACATCAGAGGATTGGAAAGTGCAACAGATGGGTGGAATGCTTTGGAAGAGCATTTCCAAAACACAACCAAGTCTAGAAAGTCTTCATTATGGGTAGAGTTTACAACCTTTAAGAAGAAGAGCTCACAATCAATTTCTGATTATGTGGCAAGAATGAAGGATATTGCAGATAGCTTGGGAGCAGTAGATGAAGATATTGAAGAGGATAAATTGGTAAGGCAAATACTTACAGGTCTGAGAGGAGATGAGAAGTGGAAGCCTTTCATATTGTCCATAGAATTGTCACTTGATCACTTTACTCCTTATCTTAATCAATTGCTAGGACACATGCTAACTTTTGAGCAGGACATTAAGGGAGACAATGATAGGAGTGCAAGTCAAGCTATGTAATTCAAGGACAAGAAAAAGAATGGCAAAGGGAAGTAGTCAACTGATGATGAAGGAACTTCAAGTCAAGCTAACTTTACAAAAGGAAAGATGAACTTCAGAGGTAAAGGAAGAGGAGGTAAGAACAAAGATAATACTAAAGCTTGTTGGATTTGTGGCAGAACCAATCATTTGGCAAATGATTGTTGGTATAACAATCAAAATGGAGGAAATAATAATCAGAGTTTTAATCAAAGAGGTAGAGGAGGCAGAAACCAAAGAGGTAACTTCAAAGGAGGAGGTGGTAGGACATCATATGCTAGAGGAGGTGGAAGAAGCTTTCAATCTCAGTCCCACAACAACAATTATTATAATTATGCATCAGATCAGAAGGATGATATGACTCTCATCTTGAATGCAACTCATGAAGCAGTAGGAGAAGATCAAAGGGTGTTTTATATTGACTCAGGATGTAGTAATCATCTGAGTGGGAATATATCACTGATGACTGATATGGAAGCAAAGGTGAATGGACATACAGTTCAAACAAGTGACAACACTAAGCATAAGGTGGAAAGCATTGGATCAGTGAAGACAAAGAATGGAACTACACTCTTGAGCAAGGTACTTTATGTTCCTAGTATTCCTAAAAATTTGATAAGTGTAGGGCAAATTGTGGAAAAGGGATATGAAGTCAGATTCACAAATGATGGTGTTTTTGTGCAAGATCCAAATCAAAGATATAGAAACATCATTGGAGGTAAAAAGGAAGGAAGGTTGTTTACACTCAAAGTCCAAGGTAATGTGGGACATGCCTTATTTACTTATGGAAGTCAAAAGATGTCTGAGTTAGACCTATGGCATAGAAGGCTAGGTCATTTCAATGAGAGAGCCATAAAGGAAATGTCAAGGAATGATGTAGTGCTTGGTTTGCCAAAAGTTGAAGGGCAACATATGGTGTACAAGTGTGAAGCTTGTCAATTAGGTAAAGCACACAAAACTTCTTACAACAAATCAGGATACAAGTATTCAAACATGCTTGAGTTAGTTCATACAGATGTATGGGGTCCTTCAAGGGACTATAGCATAAATGGATCCAGATATTATGTGTTGTTTGTTGATGATGCAACCAGATGGATTACTTTATATGTAATCAAGGACAAATCAGAAGTGTTCAAGACATTCAAGCATTATCATGCTTATGCAGAAAGGATTACATAACAAAAGCTCAAGAGGTTGAGATCACATGGAGGGGGAGAGTATTTCTCTAAAGAGTTTGATGATTATTTGTGGAATGCACGTATAAAAAGAGAAGTAACTTGCAGATACTCTCCTCAACAAAATGGAGTTGCAGAAAGAAGAAATAGAACTCTTGTAGAATTTGCAAGAGCAATGATGAAGGAAAAGAATTCTCCAAACTACTTATGGGTAGAAGCTATCAACACTGCAACATACCTTGTGAATAGGTTACCTTGTAAAGCTTTGGATGGAAGAACTCCTTATGAAGCATGGTGGGGTAATAAACCTATGCTTGATCATTGTAAGGTATTTGGATGTTTGGCATATGCTTATGTTCCTTCACATTTGAGACATAAGCTAGAACCCAAAGCAGAGAAGTATGTGTTTATTGGGTATGATGATAGACAGATGGGTTACAGATTGTGGAGTCCATCCACAAAGCAATTTCTTGTTACCAAAGATGTTAAATTTGATGAGCAAAGCACATGGTATACAGGGTCAACAAATGATTATGCAGGTGTTGAATAAATACAAAGGAAAGGGAAGACAAAAGTAAGTGTGTATGAAGAAGATACTGATGATGTTGATTATAAAAGTAAATTGGAGGACAATGTTGAAGATGGGCCAAGATTTGATCTAGAATCAAATGTGGTTGAAACTTCAAGAAGTGCAGAGGTCAGAAGATCCTTAAGAGAAAGGAAAGAGCCTATCAGGTATAGCTATGATACATCTTTCCTAACAAAAAAAGATTATGCTTACATTGTGAAGACAAAAAAGGATCCAATCACATATGAAGAAGCTAAAGGTAAACAGAATTGGGAGAAGGCAATGCAAGAAGAGTATGATGCTCTACTTGAAAATGAAACATGGGAGTTAGTGCCAAGACCAAAGAATAAGAAGGTCATTGGATGTAAGTGGGTATATAAAACAAAAAGGTTTGCAGATGGTAAGGTGTCTAGATACAAGGCTAGACTTGTGGTCAAAGGTTATGCCCAAACCTATGGGGTAGATTATGATGAAACCTTTAGTCTTGTTGCTAAGATGTCTACAATTAGATCATTGATTGCTATTGCTGCTTGTAAAGGATGGAAGTTATCACAATTGGATGTGAAGAATGCATTTTTGAATGGATACATTGCACATGAAGTGTACATGGAGCAACCAGAAGGCTTCATGGATTCAATTGGATCAAATTATGTGTGTAACCTCAAGAGAGCTTTGTATGGGTTGAAGCAGGCTCCAAGAGCATGGAATTATATGCTTGTTAAGTTCTTGAATGAATGTGGATTTCAAGCATCAAAGGCAGATAGTAGCTTGCTAGTGAAGGCAAGTGAAAATGGATACATATACATGTGTATTTATGTTGATGATATTATTGTCACAGGTACAGATGCTCAAGGAATCAATGAACTTAAGAAACAAATAGAGAAGGAGTTTAAGATAAGTGATTTGGGAAACTTATCTTATTTCTTAGGAATGCAGATTGTATATACTCAACATGGAGTATATGTTACACAAGAGAGATACTTGAAGAATCTTCTGATCAAGTTCAACATGGAGGATTGAAAGTCTTCAAGCACACCATTAGAGGTAAATCATAAATTGAGCAGGTATGGAGGCGAAGAGTTTAATGACATGAAGAAATATCAGAGTTTGGTAGGTAATTTAATTTATGCTACCTTGACAAGGCCAGATCTATCATATGCAGTAGGTGTGTTATCACAATTTATGCATTGTCCAAAGAAGACTCATTGGATTGCAACTCAAAGGGTACTCAGATATATCAAAGGAACTCTAAGTGAAGATCTGTACTATGGATTTACTTCTGATACAAAAATCAAAGTGTTTAGTGATGCAGATTGGGCAAGAGATTCAGATGATAGAAGGTCTACTCATGGGTATCTCTATTATATTGGATATAAATTAGTTTCTTGGTGCTCAAAGAAGCAACATACAGTTGCTTTGTCATCCACAGAAGCTGAGTATAAAGGAATGGTAGAGGCTGCAAAGGAAGTGATATGGTTAAAGACCTTGTTAAAGAGTTTTGGAACTGATCAAAGTACTCCAATAATTCTTGGAGACAATATGAGTTCATTGTATTTGGTAGCTAACCCTATTTTTCATGCCAGGATTAAGCATATAGAGATTCAGTATCATTTCTTGAGAGAAAAGGTACTTGATAAAGAGATTGAAGTGATGTATACTCCAACAAAAGAACAAGTTGCAGATATGTTAACAAAAAGCTTGGATGGACCTAAGCTACAGAGATTCAAAGACATGGCAGGAGTGAAGAAGAATGGAATAATCACAATTAATGATTGAGGGGGAGCTGTTGGAACAAACCAATCACAAATTGGTGATTACAAAGAGCTTGAAGCAAGCTTATGATCAGATTGAAGTGGAAGAAGACACTTGAGAAAGTGAAGAGATCTCAGAAGTGAAGTTTGTATACATATGTACATTACAGTTGGAAATTCTTGTAATATGAGTATAGATAATCCTTAGGATGATAAGGAGTAATGTAATAGACGCGGGATAAGTCTAGAACCATATTTATATAAGTCAATCATGTAAAGAAATATGTGTGAGATTCATTAGAAGCCAAGTGTCATTGAGGTAGATGTGAAGAGAGTCATCTTCAGAAAATAGCGACAAATGTTTTGTAGATTTCTCTCAATTTGATCATGTGGATCAGAAATCCTTTTGTACACATCTAATATAGAAGCTAATGAAGCTATGTTAAAAGTTTCATGGTCTAATTCCTCTTCTGCTGTGAGTATGATTAATAGGAACATGTGTATGTAAAGTCTACAGATGATCTCTCAGAGTCGCGCACTTTTTCATGTCAATGTTTTGCTTAGATCTCAGTGCACAGTGTAAAGTTTTTGATGAATGAGCATTCAAAAATCTAAGTTAGAAGGTAAGGAAGCTATGGCTAAAAGCATTTAGCAAAATGGGATTTGTGCTGTGAGAAATCAACTTAAGAAGTTGACCATGTCAAAGTCGCCATTTCTTGAAGACATTTTTTTGACACAGGTTTGATCTAAAAGATCAAATTAGAAATCTAGTGGTTCTTTTGAAGAACTAATGATCAATATAGTTGCGCAAAGGTAGCATGGATATGTGAGTATCATTTGAATGATTGAATTCGAAGTAGTATGAAGAAATTGAAGTCTATAGCTGAAGCAGATTCTTGAAGATGAAGAAAACTTCATACAGAGAAGTATTACTTGATATATGTGAAAGATAATTTGAAGTTTGTGTAAAGTTTGATTTATTCTTAATATAGAGGAGTTCTTAAGTCAAGTTAAATCGAACATTTGGAGATTAAAAGGTCTCCAACACTCTTTTCCTGGCCTAATTCTTGGTTTTGCTTAAATTCCTGAGCCCTCGTGATGACTTGCACTGGTGTACTGGAAGTCACACTGCCCATAGAGTCTACCACTATCCCAATAACATTGATAGGAGTGATTTTTGGCATATTGTTGGGGTTCTTAGGACAATCTCGTAACAAGTGCTCCTTCCCACAATCTGGACAAAAACCATGAATTGTCACATATTGGAGTTGTGTGGGTGCAAGCATAGGGCAATCATGAATGAGGTGATCTCCCTGACATCGATAGCATGGTCCTCTAGGAAATGGTGGTCTTATCTACCTAGGTTGGGGTCTAAAGTTGGGGTTTGGGTACATACATTTGCATACTCTAGCTCCCAACTAGGTTCGATCCGGTCCTCATAATAATATGGCTCATTATGCTCAGGTAACTACATGTCGTAATATATAAGTAGAGCAAAAACTATGTTCACTTGAATAGAGCAAGGCTAGTAGAAGTATCTGAGTCTTTATAGATCTTTGAAAGCTCTAATTCCTCCCCTAGATTATCCTCGATGTTTATGCACATGCAAACACACTCTTCTATGGATCTAGGGTCCTTCAAGTACTACACATACGATCTCAGTTTGGCGCTTAACAATCCATCTAGAAATAAGGCCACTTGTTTGGACAAAGTGGGTAACTCTGGAAGAAGACATCTCTCTAGGTATTGTCTAAACCTTCTTCCTGTGAGACTCACTATCTCTTGAGGTGCTTGTAAGGATGTGTTATGCCTAATACCACTCTTAGAAAACTCAGTGATGAATGCTTCAAGAAGTTGGTCTATATTTCTGAACTGACCTTGGTGAAGTGGTTGAAACCAAGTCAATGTGGTGTTCTTGAGAGTTAGGCCAAAAGCAAAACTGGTTCAACTCTCAAAACTTGCCTAAACTTGTTCAACTCTCAAAACTTGCCTAAACTTTGCTACATGGTCATATGGGTCTCTTGTGCCATCGAAGCAGTTCTGCATGGACTTAATCGATTGTGTAGGTCTCAAGGTCCTAGTGTGTTCTCTAGGCCTTGGCAAAGGGAATTCATCTGCATTTGTTTGATGCCTCAGGTCTCTATATATGTCGTTTTCCATTCTATCTGGTTCCGTCCTCGTTCTTTCTCTTCCCAACAAGTTAGCGAAGCTCACCTCGGGTCTATCTCTACTCTTGTCTCTCTGTTATCATGATAGACATGGTCTATCATGATTTTGGTTTGTCATGATAGACAGTGTCTATCGCGATAGAGGCAATCTGTCATGGGACTCTATCTGTCATCATAGACGGGTGTTTGTCGTGATAGACGGTCTGTGTCGTTGGGTGCTATCTATCGCGATAGACAAAAAAATGCAATTTTTTAAGATAATTCTAATGATTTGGAGTGCTCTAATGGTGTAGCTTATCGTGCCATGCATGTAAACAAAAAATATCAACTTTCTTTGTCTGTCACGACAGACAGAGGTCGTCATCTCAAGACCTATGCAGAGTTCTATTGTACTTGCACAAGCTATTGGAGATGGTGATGTAGCCAAAACCTTCAAGAAATGCTCAAAAATAGGCAAAAAACGAATGCATCCAAGCTCTCTCTCTCACAAGTGAAATGAGGGAAATGAGGTGGGGAGGGGAATATGACCAAAAAGTAAAATTTTTGTGAAGGTGGAGATGGAGGTGGTAGGTGGTGAGGATGATGATGGTGATGCCAAAAACAAGAAAAGTGATGAAAAATAAAGAAAAGTATAGATTTTACCTATGACTCCAATGTCTCAACTCTACATCTTACCATCACACGCTCATCCTCGAAGCTCTGTCCCCAGCAACGATGCCAAATTTGGTGTCACTCTAGCACAATGGCAAGTACCAACATGAGGAGATACACCTCATAATTGTCAATCCGTGGAGACGTGAGGTCTAGTATGAAGACTATGAGCAAGTGATGACACAAGTGCGTGAGTGAGAATCACACAAACATGCACACACATACACACACACACGCACACACAAAGCAAGAACAAGGAGAGGAACAATGGAGTCCTTTGCATTAGCCAAAAAGTCTCTTACACAAGCTCAAATCACTAAAAATCTACGGAAAATCAAACAAGTAAAACTTTGAAGAGGCTAAGGTCAGATGGAGGGGGAGAATATTTCTCCCATGACTTTGATTCTTATCTCCAAGAGAGTACGATCAAAAGAGAGATTACAACTAGGTATAATCCAGAGCAAAATGGAGTGGTAGAAAGGAGGAATAGAACCATAGTGGAGGCTACAAGGTCAATGATAAATGAGAAGAAGTTGCCCAATTACCTAAGGGCAAAGGATGTGTCCATAGCCACCTATCTAACCAATAGAATCCCATAAAAAACATTGGATGGGATGACACCTTATGAAGCATGGAATGGAAGAAGACTTAGCCTTGATCATTGCAAGATCTTTGGGTGCATAGCATATGCACACATACCTTCACAAATCAGAGGCAAATTGGATCCAAAGGTAGAGAAATAAATACTCATTGGCTATGACCTTAACACAAAAGGTTATAGGTTATATAATCCAAGCAATAACGGTTTCATTATTAGTAGAGATTGTTCTGTTTGATGAAAACAAATCTTGTTTTGAAGATGATTGCAGGAGAATCAAACTCCCCCATGACCTAGAGGAAGATTTTCCCACATTCTCAAAGAGGAGTGAGCATACACATGAAGACTCAAGTGATTCTATAGAGATGTAGCAGGCTCATCTCAACACACTATAAGGAGGTCTACTAGAGAAAAAAGGAAGCCAAAAAGGTATGGTTATGTCACTTCCTTGGTCACTAAGCATTTCATTTATATAGATCATGATACAAACTTAGAAGAACCATCAACATATGAAGAGGCCAAGAAGAAGCCAAAATAGAGAGATACCATGGAAGAAGAGATAGAAGCTCTACAAGGAAATCAGACTTGGGAATTGGCTCCCAAGAAACCATCTATGAAGGTCATTGGCTCAAGATGGATTTACAAGGTAAAGAAGTTTTTTGATGGCTTAATTAATAGGTATAAAGCAAGGCTTGTAGCCAAAGGGTTTGCTCAAACCCAAGGTATTGGTTATGATGAGACATTCTCACTTGTGGCAAAGATGCCTACAATTAGAGTACTCATGAGTGTAGCATCTTCCAAGAATTGGAATATCTATCAAATGGATGTTAAAAATTCTTTTCTAAATGGTTGGTTTTCAGAGGAGGTATACATGGCTCAACCTCCTAGTTTTGAAGATAAATCATATCCAAAATTTGTATGCAGGTTGAAGAAAGCCTTGTGTGGCTTGAAGCAAGATCCTAGAGCTTGGAATCATAGGTTAGTCACTTATTTCTAGGATAAAGGATTTATGGTGAGCAAGGTAGATCCTTCCCTCTTCATGAAGAGGAACCACTCAAAGGTCATATAACTTTGTGTATATGTGGATGATATAATCATTACAGGTAATGATGCAAATGGAATCAAGAGAATCAAAGCTCAGATGAAAGAAAAGTTCAAGATCAGTGATCTTGGCTTACTCACATACTTCCTAGGATTGGAAGTGGTATATACAGAGAAAGGTATGTTCCTAACTTAGATAAAGTACATTGGAGATATGTTTACCAAGTTCAACATGGAAAATAAAAACGTTGTAGGTACACACATGGAGGTAAATCAGAAGCTAAGTGCTCATGAAGGTGAGTTCATTGAAGATGTGACTAGCTACCAAAGCTTAGTTGGAAGCTTGAACTATGATACTCTAACTATAGTAGATATATGCTATGGAGTCAGTGTGCTAAGTCAGTTCATGCACACTCTAAGGAAGCCTCACATGGAAGTATCCAAAAGAATCCTAAAGTATTTGATGGGCACTACTAATGAAGGTTTATAGTACCCTTATACATTTGATATAGATGTCAAACTATGTTTTGATGCAGATTGGGCAGGTTCTAAGGATGACACGAGAAGTACATCAGGTTATCTTACTTTTGGAGGTACAAAATTGGCTTCTTGGTCTTCAAAGAAGAAACCTATAGTTGCTCTCTCATCAACTAAAGCTGAATATAGAGGACTTGCAAACACTACTCAAGAGGCTATGTGGATCACGACCCTATACTCAAATTTAGGGTTGAATACTTCAACTCCACATATATTTGGAGACAACATTAGTTGATTACATCTTGCTACTAACCCTATCTATCATGCTAAGGCCAAACACATTGAAGTTCACTACCATTATGTTAGGGAAAAGATCATGAATAAGGAGATACAACATTCATATGTATCTACCAACCAACAATGTGTAGATATGATGACAAAATCATTGGATGGAAGCAAAGTAAGAAGGTTTATGCCAATGATTGGTTTGGAAGAAATCATGAAGGAATGAAGACTCAAGCATCTTAGGCTTGAGGGGGAGTTGTTGGTGCAATTAGCAAGCCTAAGTGCTTGGCTAATTATTCAACACTATACATCAATTCATGTATCTCACATTGAGGACCACATATGAACACCTTCTTTTCAATTTAGGTGTATTTACCTTTGGATAAATGTAAAAGAAAGAGGATAAGGAATATCATGAAGTTAGGGAGCTCAAACCACAACTCATGTGGTAGGAGGAATCAATTCAAATCAATCCTAAAGTGTAGGAACATTTTTAGGTGAGGGAAAGAAAGGCTACATGTGCGAGGATTACTTGGAACTTGTCCATACAGATGTATGGGGACCAAGTAAGGACCCTTCAATTTCTGGATCAAGGTATTATGTACCTTTCATTGATGATTTCAGTAGCTGAACTATCTTATATTTTATGAAGCACAAAGATGAAGTGTTAAGTTGCTTTAAGAAGTATCTTGCACTTGTGAAAAACCAAATAGCAAGAAGCCTAAAAAGACTAAGGTCAGATGGAGGAGGTGAGTACTTCTCAAACAAATTTGATGCATTCTTGTAGGATAGAGGAATCAAAACGGAAATTATAACAAGGTATACCGCTGAGCAAAATGGGGTGGCAGAGAGAAGAAATAGGTTGATTATTGAAACAGCTAGATCAATGCTAAATGAAAAAAGTTTACCTAATTATTTGTGGGGAGAGAGTGTATCTACTGCCACTTATCTTGTAAACAGGTTTCCATCCAAATCACTTGATGGGATGACCCCATATGAAGCATGGCATGGTAGAAGGCCATCACTTGATCATTGCAGGATCTTTGGATGTGTTGCTTATGTACATATCCCATCTCAAATCAGAGGTAAGCTAGACCCTAAGCCATAGAAGTGCATCTTCATAGGGATGACTTAAATTAGAAAGGGTAAATGTTTTATAATCCATCCAACAAGGGATTTATGGTCAGTAGAGATGTTCTGTTTGATGAGAATTACTCTTGGTTTGAAAGTGAATTCACGAAAGTTAAGTTGCCATATGAATTGGAAGAGGAGTTTCCAAGCCTCATTAAGGAGGAGCCAAACTAGATTGAAGATATCAAATTAGATGATGAGGACATCATCAACCTAGAAGAATTCAAGGCATGGAAATCAAAGGGCAAGGTCAAGATGAAGAAGTTGGAGGATATACCAAAATCATCTAACCAAGCAATAAGAAGATCACAAAGGGAGAGCAAGAAGCCAATCAGATATGGGTATGACACTTCTTTAGTTACCAAGAATTCTATTTATCTTGCTAAAGATTTATCATCTTAAGAGCCATCATCATATGAAGAGGCAAAGACTAAAGCAGAATGGAAGGAAGGTATGGATGAAGAAATTGAAGCACTTAAGGAGAATGATACTTGGAAGCTAGTGCCAAAGAAGGAGTCTATGAAGGTAATTGGTTCTAGATGGATTTACAAAATCAAGAGAAATTCAGATGGATCAATAAACATGTATAAAGCTATACTTATGGCTAAGGGTTTTGCACAAACCCTAGGAGTTGATTATGAAGAGACTTTCTCACCTGTGGCCAAAATGCCAACCATCAGGGTATAGGTAAGTGTGGCTGCATCAAGGAACTAGAATATGTACCAATTGGATGTAAAAAATGCTTTTCTTAATGGCTAGATTTTAGAGGGGAATATGGATGTGTGCAAAAAGGGGCTTTATTGATAAGGCATCAATACCATAGTCTAAAGCAAATATCAAGAAAAGGGGCTTAGGAGAGTGTTCATATGGACATCTCCTAGATACAAGAAAAAGGTATTTTTGTGAGGGCTAGAGGGTGCAATTGCATGAGGAAATTGTGGGCAACCCTTATAACAATACATATCAATCCACTATTTTTGATCCCTCACTAGATGCCACATTCATGGATTCCATGGAGACCCTTTGAAAAACAAAATAAAGAGGACTTGGAGGTTGTGCGTGATCCTTTAGATCCATTGACCTCTCAAGATTCATAGCAATTCCCTTTAATAGATGAAGATCATTATCAAATATTACACCACCTTAATTGAATCTTATGATCTCCAATAAGAGGAACTCAATGTTCTAAAGATGGCACCACCTACATCGCCACTAGTATTGTTAATTAAAGAACCACCTGTAGATTATACCATAGAATTCAAGGAGCCACAATAGCCAGTGGCCAAACTACAAGAACAAGTTAGAGAATATGAGACAACATTGTCTATCACACTAGACTTTCTTATCTCGTCCACTCAGTAAAAGTCAAAGTATTTTTTCATTGAGTAAGGATTGATTTTTTCATACAAAGATCAAGCACCTTGAGATCTAGTATCACTTTATTTGTGTATGCATGTAAATGGTCAAGTTGTACATGTGGGTAAAGGGAATGCTAACTACACTAGTCCTAGAGAAGATACAAAACACAATGTAATCCCATATCATTCTATTACATACAACCACTTCACGATACTAAAATTGAAAAGAAAGAAAAGAACATAGAAACAATAGGAACAACTAGCTAGAGTAACAGAATCAGAGTTACTGATGCAATAGGATCCATGAATTATTCGTATAGGCAGAAGAGCTAGAACATCCCGCTACACCACTATCTTCTCAACCAACCGAGTATCCTCACACTAGCACCAACTAGTAGGAGGAAGGTATGCTAATGAGCAAGATAGATCTCTCAGAGATTAACACTACCTCTAGGCTTGTAACTAGCTCAGGATATCTCTACCCTCCATAACACCTATCACATATCATCTCTATCACACCTCATCTATCATGTGTGTTCTCCTTTGGAAATCCTTCTTTTTATAGACCAAGGGGGTTACAAGGAGAGTATTCTATTACATAAGAGTAATGGGTAGTTAATGTAGTGGACGGTTTTAATTGTCAGTACCACAGTACCACAATACCCGACTTTGTCTTGTAATGTTGAGTGGTCTAAGTCAATTGGCTGCCTTGTCAGCTTTGCTACAGTCTTCACCTTGTCAAGGATTGGCCCACTTTTCCTTCATGAATTTGTTCATCTTGAGTATCAACACGTGGAAGAGCATAATGAAGCACCCACCACTAAGTGCACCGAACTATAGGAACATGTAACCGAACTAGAAGAGAGCAACATTACCTTATAAGAGTAGTACAAACCTTTACAATAGGCCCATTATGAAATGGAATCTAAACTTCACATGGTGGATTAAGAAGCACACTAAGAAATGGAAATTCACTTGCATACATAGATGGAGAGGAATGTCAGGCTCCAACGAAACCTGGCTCTCTTACACAGACACATGGAAGTAGTGCTACAGGAGTAAGCATCAAGAAAATCTAAAAGCGATCATAGAAAGCACCCTAGGTGCACACATCTATCCCTCCTGATTCCAAGTAGTTCCCTTAGAGACTATCCACATCCTCCTAGAGGAATATGCCAACTTTAATGACTTATATGATCAGTTGCAAGAAGAGCTCAACCAACTACATAGTAAGCAACCATCTACTAGCACATAGGTTCCAGAGACTGTTCCAATTGATGCATCTCCACAAGAGGTTGAAGCCTTATCGAAGTAGATAAAGGAAGTACAAACCAATATCTTACAATATGAAAGGCCACCATCACCACAAGAGGTGCCTAAACTAGAAGAGTTAGTGGAGATCCCATTAAAAGAAACATTCAAAGACTCGTAAAGACTCCAACCAAAACTAGGAGGTCTCGTCATGGAGGAAGGCCAAGAAACGTATGAAACACCCAAACCTCAATGGCTTAAACAAGTGGAAGAGAGTGGATGTACTCACAATGAATGCATGAAGATTCAAATCCAATCAATGTCCAACCTTGAAGAAATATTCCTCAAGTTACAATACTTTTTAAACTTGTCCCACAGACACCTGATCACCATGCTCAAATTGCAATATATGTCCAACTTTGTGTTATTAGTCAATTACAATGCACCAATCAAGCAGGTGGTAGGAAAAAATCCCACCTTTGCCACTCAATTTCAACCAGGCAATGTCCCAGAGAGGGCTTAATGGGGCACCATATTTCAAACAAATAGGCAAAAATATATACTGGAAACTTATGCACCACTGCATATCAAATATAATAAATGTTATTGTCTAGTACCTCGAAGAAATCCATGACCAATGTTTGCAGTGAAGGTCAAGAAGAGTCTCGGGTGTTCAAATTGATTGGACTACCCTTAATTCACCCTACCCTAAGGACCTCCTACAGTGGCTTAGATGGTGTCGACCATTTGCCGTTGGACTCCCACGTTGAAGAATATGCATGATGTCATATCTAAAATGTGTATGAAGATTTTTGAGCTCATGACTGTGGTTTTCAAGACATTTTACAATGTAAAAGCTCTGTATATCTCGACACCAAGTTTCAACGAAGGCAATTTTGATTTGGTCTATGATATGAGCACCACACCTTTTGTTAACACACACTATCTATACTTGTCATGCATGCATCAAATATTTACCCACCTATTAGAAACAAACATTTGAAGAAATGTTCTCCATTGGCTTATGGGAAAACCACTTAGAAATATTCTTAGCAAGGCCCACCCATTCGTTACACATCTTCATAGTAGCACAAGCCTTTCATGTGGAATAGTTACATATGCCACATCCAGATGTTTGAGGCCCTGTGGATTATGATTGACTAATGACTGACTTAGCAAGGGGAATTGGGCTCACTCATGTGGTCCAATACTACATAGAATGCCCTCCACAACAAAGGTCTATTTGGGACAAGAGAGGGGAGAGAGGGGGGAGTATTTGCAATCAAGGTAGAGTAAATCATTGAGGGAGCATGAGGCAAGGGAGAATGAGGCAAGGAATCTAGATGCAAGAGAGTCAAAGAGAAGTTCAAGGATGACCAAACATACAAGGAAATCAAAAGAAGAACTAGTAAATAGGCCTAATTTTTTTTTTTAGATTATGCATACAACAAAATGTGATTTTTATCACTACAATTCATTATAAATTCCCTTTTGGTATATCAAACTATATTTTTTTCAAGCCAAAGATTCCTCAAGCTTGAGGAGAATTAGAAAAACCTTTTTATCAAATTTCATTAACTTTTCAGTCGGTTTGAGCATCCTTCAAATGAGCTTAGGGACCTAATTTTTAACTATTCTAGACACTAGGTCTGAACTAGTCCAAAGATGGTCTAGAAACTATAGAAAGGTCTAGAGAGATCATTGTAGAGTTAGCATTTTTGGGAATTCAACATGTATGAGCACATTTTCTATCTTGAAAGTAGTGCAATAGAGATTCCATTGTTCTATTTTTTTGTCTCGCCTTGTATGCACGGGTGTGTGTATTTGTGTGCATGCTCGTGTGCTTCTCACTCATGCACTTGTGCATTCCACTTGCTCATGGTCATCATACCATCCTCACATCTTTGTAGATTGACAATTATGAGGTTGATCTCCTCACGCCAGTTCTCACCATTGTGCTAGAGTGACACATGTATTGCAACTCATTGGTGGATATGTAGCGTCTTGGTGTGAGCTCGTGAATATAGGCAAACTTGAGGATTGATTCTTCAAATAAAACCATGGCTTGTAATTGTGCTTTGATGCATTCATAATGAGTGTAGCCAAGTTCCTCCATGAGTTTATCCATGCTCGCCATGGTAGTTCAAACGTATCATGACCTTCATCAATGACCAATAATATATGGGGGAGATGTTGGTCATTTGAGAGAAATGCATGAGGCTAATTCATACTTCATCTCTGCCACCTTGCGACAAAGATCTTCTAATTTTGCAAGGATTGCTTCAAGGATGGTGGACATTGAGGTTGATGGCTTCTCCGAAACTGGCATGGGGAGGGTTGCTTGTGTCATTCTCAAAGCCTCAAATTCTTTGGTTAATTTTTCATGTGTCTCCAATAGGTTGGTGTAATCTTCTAGAATTGTCTTTATGTTCTCAGATTCCACTACTTGAAAGCAAGAGGGGCTTATAGGGGCACCTAGTGTGCCCAAGGCAGCTCCAAACTTTTCTTTGTTATGCTCTTGCATCTATTGGCTCTCTTCTCAAGCTACAATTAGATGTCATTGTAAAACTCCCATGTTTCTGGTAAGTCTGGCATTGTGATCCATTTGGGATGCAAAGATGTTCCTCAATTTCTTCAGTTTCTTGCTTGTTTTCTGCCTCTAGTTGCAATTATAAAGCATGATGTGCATCCTTTAATTCAGTGTATCGTGCATTGAGAGACACATTCTCTACCATAAGGGTGTTAACTCGTGATTGTAGTCTAAGAGAATGCTCTTGTAATTGCATATCTCATTGCCCTAAGATTGTGTATTCCTCCCTAACTTTATTCATGCGTGTTATCATTTGTTGAATAGAATTATTTACAATTGATGATCTATATACATGGTCTAACCTCATGAATGTAGGGTGACCAAGTGTTGATGTAGAGGGGATGGGAAGGAGGATGGGAAATGTGGATGCAAATGTGAATACACTGGTGAGCGGGGGTGAAGTCAATTGTGGGGGTATAAAGTATGCTAGTATTGGGGGTGGTGGAGGTTCCATTGTGGGTTGAGAAATGTCCATTGGTTCAGGCATGGTAGTGTGAGTGGTTGTGGTGGTGAATAGTGGCACCAATTGTAACATGTGTGGTGATGTGCTCATGTAGCTAGACAAAATCAAAGTAGAAGTTTGTATAGGTTGGGTAGCCAATGGTCTCAGGTAAGCATTTAGACCGATAAGGAGTGAAAAAAATTTCCCAAGAGAGGATGCATGTGGAGGGTGGATCAAAAGGTGCAAGAAAGGGTGGTTGTGATGGGTGGAGGTGTGTTTTGACTAGGAAGGAAAATAGAGGAGTAGGGGGGTGGAAAAGGAGGGAGAAAAGGCTCTAGTGTGGTTTGAAGGGGTGGTGGAAAAGAAGCTACTATTGGTGGAACTAGAGTGATGGTTGAAGGCATCAAGCTTATGGGTGGGTGGATTTGTGCTTCAAGACTATTATGTGGGTGATGTCTAGAGAGGTTATGGGGGGTGAATGAAGTGAAAGGATTATCGATCTATGGAAACATGGTGGGGTGTGTGGAGGAGTTTCAAAGATAGATTTACATTCGTATGATATGGGGCTTGTGGAAGAGACAGGCAAAATGGGAGGTTGACCTAATGAGGTTGTGTGGATCAGAGGTACTTACATCAAAATCACTATTTCTAAGTTCCTATTCTAATAAGGCGTGTCTTTTTTCTAATTTTAACTAGTTCCATGCTTGTACGTCCTCCAGTTTGGTGTAAAAACTTGGTAGTGCATTGATGTATGTAGGGTTTGTCACTAGGTTGCTCTTCGTCTTCTTCTTTGTCGTCCTTATGTTCATGATGTTGTTGCTCATCATGTTCGTCTGTGTCCTCCTCCCCATGAGTCTGAGAACCTTGGTAGCTTTGTTTCATATCCTTGAAAAACATATTGTGTATCCAAGAATTGGAATTCCATATTTAATGGGTTGGAGATGGTTGCGGGATGGGTGATGTTTATGTTGGTTCATGGCACAAGATGGTGCCACAGATCCTCTTTCTATAATGAGAGGGTGATCCTCTTTCATCCTTGATTTCTTACAACTGAGTATGAGTGAGTGCTCTTTCAATTGGAATATCATATGCTAAGCACATGTAGAAAATCATGGTGATTCCACAATAGCTATTGATAACTTGCTTACGAGGTCACCGTGCATTGGCTACATAAAGTTGGTCCATTATGCAGTGTGGTAATTCACTTGGGATAGATAGAGATTGAACCATATTTTCTTGTGTGGCTGCATAAATCATTCTTGGCTTGGAAAGGAAAAGAATTAGAGTCTCTTTATCCAAGGGAATGTGTGTCTCTAGCATCTTAAGTGCTTCCCGAACTAACTTGTGACAACTTGAATTTCTTCAAGGATTGATATGGTAGGAGAGAAGGTAGCACAAAGGTCCTTGGTATATATCCTTGTCAATGCCTACTTGCAGAGTGTGTATCAGGAAGTAATAGTGATAAAAATTAGGTTTAGGTAAAGGCATTGCAAAGTATTCAGCCAAACTTGCTTTCTCCAAAACGGGCTATAACTCTTCTAAATTCTATAGGGCTTCAAAATCTTGGGAGAAGAATTGGAACTTGCCCGAGTGGTGCCAAACTATGATTTTGACTCCTCTATATATTTGTTATTGTGAGTGGACCAACCAAACCTTGAAATCAATGTGATTTAACATTAACCTTGTCAGTGTGGCCCTTAGGAGGATCATCGATAGGAATTTTTCCTTGAAGTCAACAAATTACAAAGGTGGAAAAAGAGTATATTCCTCAGACGAGAGGATTTAGTAATCAATTGGCTATTAGATAGGGCTTGCCACAAAAATTCTTATTGCTTTCATCTTTAATTGCCGGAGACTAGAGTGATTTGCTACACAAGGAAAACATATTAATATTGAAACATACTCTGATCCCTATATGGTAAGACCTCGATCCCTTTCCAATATTGACATTATTCCTATGTAGTCCTTTGTGGTGCATTGGTGCACTTGTTGTACTTGTTCCTAATGCTTGTCTCTAGACTTCTTATATGCATACTTTGGGTAATGCATGAGTTTAGAATGCTTTTGATGATTTAGGTGTATGATGCAATGCTCATGATATAAGGAGTGACTACAAGGTTGCTTATAAGATAGAGGTTCCCTTTTGGGATTACATGGTGAGGTGAATGCTTAAACAACTTGTTAGATGATACTGAAGGTTTTGGGTGCTAGGGATGCTTAGGCACCCATTTCCAAATAGGTCTTGGAGAACAATTAGAAGGCTTCATGTTTATAGTGGCTTCTCTTATAGATGGAGAGTGAAGACAAGAAGACTTATGAATCCCTAAGGCAGATGATCTAAAAGGAGGATTCTAGGTCTACAAGCAAGTCTTAAGCACCCAAATGTGTGAGCTATTAGGTATGCCATCCTTGAATGCTTAGGTATCTAAATTTTTCAAATTATCAGTGGTTCATGTTCTTCCTTCATCACCAATTATTGCGTTTGGTTTTGTTTTGCTTCTATTGTGTTGGCACTGGCTTTGGTGGAACAATCGACTATTCCCCTTTCTTCACCCACACCTACTTCATGCTTGGAATTGGTTGCTTTTTGTACTAGTTGGTTTGCAGAGTTGTGGGTGAGCATGGTTTCTTATGGTCATTTTGTGGCCGTTTCTTACTTTGTTGTGGTTGAGTCATCCATAATAGACTTTGTTTGGAAAAGAAGGGGCTTCCAACTTGCATGACCTATCCATCAACAAGCATTTTTCACAACAAATTTAGGGATACATGCACAATGAATGGATTTCTAATGAGAGAACCCAAGAATCTCCACCTATGCGACAAATTGAGAGCTAGAAGACCTTAGAACCTTCATCTCTAATATAGATTTGGCTCCAAAGGACTTGATAGTCTTCAACTTTAATACACATAGAGAGCCAGAAGACCAAAGATTCTTCAACTCTATCATCAATTCAAAGCTAGAGGACTCAAGAGTCTCGAATTCTACCCTAAGTCATTGTTTATTGCCCCAAACTTGAAGAAGACATCTTCAAAGTTTCAAGTTGATTGCATGGTTGTAGATCTATTCTTGGCCCAATATCAAAGGTTCTATGAGATATTCATCATGGAAAACTAATAGCCTTACTATCAAAGGGACATCATGTATGAGGATAGGAACTTCTGCCTCACAAATGCAAGGGGTTTCCAAATCTCCTAATCCTATGAATTAGGCCTCATCTAGATTCACTTGTATTTTCATGTCTTCATAATATGAATACCCAATTGCACGAGTATAAGCTCTCGAATCAATCAGGGTCATGATCATCTTGATTATAAGGCTCTATCCTAGCTCTACTAAAATAAATGGTCTTCTATCCACTATGATAGGAGAGGTATTCTTTCTAGTTTGGCACATTGTCATGTGGTATGTTGGGGCATCTGAGTTGGTATTGATAATTACCAGGTGGACTGCTTCAATGTTGGTATTCTTATGATGACCTAAGTTCTTTCGTCTAAGTTTTATACATTTAATGCATTCTAGGGCTTTAGACTATGCTTCTTCTCTAATTCTTTTCTCTTTCTCTTTATGCTTCTTAGCCTTGTTTAGTTGTTTTAGCATTTCTTCCATTAGTGGTTATCTTGACTTTGCATCCATTGATGTAGTTTAGCATTACATCTCCTTCTAAGTTGGCTAATTGTATTGCACCACTTGTCAAAAGTCTACTAATAATTGTACATCCATAATCACATTTTTCTAGCTTATGAGCATCTTGCTTCAAAGTGTACACCAATACTAAATCACCAACTTTTAAGCCTTTGTCTTTCACATGTGCATCAAAATAAGTCTTTGTTGCTACGATTAATCTAGCCTCTCTTATTTTAAATCCATTATCCTTCAAGATAGCTTGTTGCCCATCCAGTGATCCTCTTGTGCTACTTTTAGCATGGGTATCAAGAAATCAATTGGTGGCATTGCATTCTGACAAAATACCATTTGAAAGGGAGTTGCATTGAGTACCATTTTATAGGCCACTCGATATACCCAAACAACAAGATGTAGCTATTTTTCCCAATCAGAGCACTTGTTATCTACATGCTTTGTCAACATGTTGCATACGACCTTGCTAGTACTTTCTGCTTGTCTCTTTGCTTGTGGGTGATATGGTGCTGATTTCTTATGTATCACCATGAATTCTTGTAATAGATATTCAATCACTTCATTCAAAAAGTGGGTTCCTTTATCATTTAATAGTCCTATGGGAATTTTGTATCTTCGAAGCACATTTTCAAACAAAAATCTAGCCATGTTGTGTGCATTGTTCTTTTGTGTATCCATCACTTCTACCCACTTGGTGAGATAGTATGTGGCAAAAAGTATGTATTCTGCATGGGAGCTTCTAGTTGGGGGTTAATGGGTCCTACAAACTCTATACACCACTTGTACAATGCATGTCCTCCCATCATGGGTCTCCGTGGCATCTCGTCCTTTATTATAGGATACTGAGCTCTTTGGCACTCATCACAACACTTTGCATAGGTATGCACATCCATGTTAAGGGTGGGCCATGAAAGACTTGAAAATAGAATGGCTTTGATCACACAATGAGTTCCAAAGTGTGCACCTGCAACACCATTATACAGAGTTTCTAGGATTTGCAAATAATCACTTTCATGTACACATAATCTCAAATATCCATCTCTCCCACATTTGTACAAACTATCACCAATGATTGCATAATCTTGTGCTTCCTATTCTAGACTTCTTTTTTGAGCTAATGTCATTTCATGAGGAAAAGTTTTTGGTTTTAAGAAGTCAACTAGATGACCACTTCATTGTGGTATTAGCAATACCTGATATAGCGTTGCTTGTTCAATAGGGGTTTTCTAATACAAGGTGGACATTCCTTGAGCAACTTATAGACCATGATCGGCCAATATAATCCTATTGGCCTCAATGTTTGGAGGGTTTGTTGATTAGAGCGCTATTGCCCTAGTGCACCTACATGTGCTAATTGAAACCACTTATCATGGTTTTCTTTGTACACACAAAAAAGTTAAAACTCCTTGTTTATCTTGTTTATAGATGCTTAATGCAAGTATATGATATTTTTGAGATCTGACCACTTCCTTTTCTTGTGTTCTTACTGGAGGTTTCTTGGGCCCATACATTAGGATTGCCATTAATTGCTTTGCCTAGTTTGGAATTACTTCAAGGTTGAACAAATATACATTAGAAACTACCTTGTGGAAGGTGATCCTCCCTAATGTGGGTCTTACCTTTCCTTACAACTACTGCAAAATCATATTCCATTAGTAAGAGAAACCATCTTACTAACTTGCCACTATTGTAAGGTTTGTTCTCCAAGTCCAGTAAGTCTTGATGATCCATAAAGAATTTGAACTTATTTGCAAGAAAATAGTATCAAAACTCTTTCATTGCACACATTATGCCTTATCCTTCTCATTCAACTGTGTTGTAATTGCTTTACATTGTGTTCAATTGTCTACTCGTATATTCTATGGTAATACTATGTTTCCTTTTCGAGTTGGTTGTGCTAGCATGCATCCAATAGAAAAATTGGAGGCATCAACATGGACATGCAATGGCTTTTTCCAGTCAAGAATTGTCGAAATTGGGGTTGAGCACAGATGTCATTTTAGCTTTACAAATGACTTCTCACGTTCATCATTCAACTCGAAATTCCTTAAAAGGTTGTATGAGGGTTTAGCGATGATTGATACATGTGGATGAATCATTGATAGTATCCACAATGACCCATAAAAGCCTGTACTTGCTTTCCATTCTAGGCCTTGTGAACTCTACTATGGCTCTCACTTTCTTGTGTAGATGAGCTCTTTTAATGCTTCTTCTTTGGGTGTTCCATCTCAACTTGCATGGTTAGTAATGCTTTAGTATGTCACTTGTTCCACTCCTAGGTCTTAACATCTATCAAGTACAAGTATTCTTCTTTCAACTTGCAGAACGGATCCATTAAGATGAATTCTAGATCCTCATTGTCCTCTTCTTATTCACATGTGACCATACTCAACTCACATTCTTCAACTATCGGTTCACACATAAAAATTGATATATCATAGTTGTTCTCATCACAATGGGGATTCCATTATTCTTCATTGATAGTCAATTGTTGCTAAGATTTTAGCCCAACCATGGGGTTCAAACTCTTCGTTGGGAAATATCATACGTGCATAGGTTGGGTCTTGAAGTGATCTATTATTATTGAATGCTCCTATGTTTCTAACTTCTAATCTTCTTTCTTGTTCTTCTTCTATAATCTTACACATCCACAAGTGGATGTCCTCATGCATCCATGAAGGATGTGAACCTATAGACTGCACTGATTTCGTGTCCTCTTGAGTTTTATGTATTGGATTCCACTATAGTGGTGGGACATCCGTACGCAAATAATCCTTGAGGTTAATGTTAGTAGTTACCCATAGATGCTGAAAGTAAAAAGAATTGGTTCCACAATCTTGTTTTATTCCCAATCATATCATAAAGGATCTACCCAAGATCACTTAAGAAAAATAGTTCTCTCCAAACTTGCATATTGCAAATGTATGTTCAAACTCCACACCACAGGTGGAAACAATCATTACTTCTAAAATCCTAATGGATTTTCTATGTGTCCATCTACCATCTACAATTTCATCCTTGTGGGTCTCAAAGCTGGTTTACCCTAACGTTTCCATAAGTAGGTGGTGATGATGAGAACTCTTTGTTGGAAATTAGTAGGCCCATTACTAATACCACAGGTCCAAGTTCCATAGGTCCAGCATCTACAACATAAATTCTAGCAATCTTCCAATATTGACAAAACATGAACATACCACACTTAATCATACAAATGATGAGACAAAGATAGAGAGAGATTAGACAACATGTGTAAAGTGTTACGTAAGCCATTGCTTACTCACAATATGATATATAAAAATGTCAATTTACAATGTGGGAGCAAAACTCTCAACCACTCTATATGAACAGAAATAGATGGATGAGTGAATATACAAATGTAACAAACATATTCAGATGTATGGACAGAAATCTGAATATATATGAGATGTGTGACCTAATAGGTTGTAGAAGTAGAAGAGTGAATATGAGTGACAGAAAGAGGAAGGATCAGTCTAAAGCTGATAATCAACAAACCCTCATCTGATTTTAGGCTATGGAATACCCTAAGTCAGATACGTGTGTGAAGGATCACATACTTACAAAAGTAGCAAAGAATGCTAACAAGTTTGCTGTCAGAAATCCTCATACTCATGTGAACACACCTTCTCTAACACCTCATCCGAATGCATATAGCATGCATGTACTAATTCTCCTTTAGATATACCGAATAGGACTCCTCCCGATATGGATGCCACTGCCTCCATAAACTCCAAGTAGTACTTGTGTGCATAAAGAGAATATGTACCTGAATTCTTAACATAAGATGCAAATCTTATGTTAACCTCCATCCAATGTCTTTTAAGTACACTGAAATCTTCATGTAGAAGACAATCTTCAAATACATTATGTAGATGGCTGATCCACACCACCAAGCTGCTGATGGGTATGTACTCTTTATAAGCAAGACTGTGAGCATGCTCTTCTCCAAGAAGTACTCCATAGCTGCTCCTCAACATGCTCCTAGAGTGCACCATGGCTGCCCCATGTGTGCTAGAGCACCACCTCTAATGAGGGACCAAAAACTGGCATTGCCAATTAGTGTGTGATATAAGATAATGAGCCAAGCATGTTCTTATATAGCTTTGATTCTTTGTGAAAAGCACCTCTAAAAGTAATAAAACAAAAGCACTAAAGCAATCGCTATCTATGATCGTTGTTGAGGCCAACTTTCGTAAAAGCAAACTATGGACTAAAACTTCTACGAAAAACTTCACGCACTCCTTTTGCTTTATTTTAAATAGCATGAAGAAAAACTCTTTCCATGCTGCTGCGGTCGATGGGAATCAAACCCGGATGCGTGATATGAAAGGCTTTTATGCTATCCAAAGCACCCACGCCTTTTTGTTGTAGAGAAACTACTAAAGGTATCTACAGATCCTGTATCACTTTGAGCTTTTTGTTGTAGAGAAACTACTAAAGGTATCTACAGATCCTGTATCACTTTGAGCAATTTTCACCATTTGACCATGGGACCTTGAGACATTGTTTTCCAACAATCCCCCCTTCGATGTCACAATGGTAGAAAATGAACTGGATAAGAAACTTCATTCATCTACAAACTATCACAAGCTTCAAACTTGTACTCCCAAATTGACCTCCAAATCTTTTCTTCAAAAGTCTTCTTCAAAACTGAATTTGACTTTCTTCAAACTTCAAAAACCTGAACGTGTTGAATATGAACCATAATACTTGAGAAAATATGCAAACTAGATATCCAATAGTGTACACATCAAGCAATAGTATGTACTAACTCTGAACCTGCTATCTCCTGTCTTCTCAAACCTGTAACCATACACTAGGATCCAACTATTTGCATTTACCTTACAAAAGATTTCTCCACATACTCTGTTGTGTCATGTAAATACACTAAACAAAATCAGGAACTGAATCCTGGAACCTATGACTGACAACTCACAACTTAGTGTATTATGAACACTAGCTGGTTCATCTCTGATTGTACTCAACTCAACTCAACCCAACTCAACTCAACTCATGGGTCTCATCAAAATTTCATATCTATGATGTCATCTTGTCATCATCCTTGTTTTAATTGTAAGTCCTTCATACCTCTTTCCTTCAGAATTTGGTATAAACATAAATGTGCACACTTCTGAAACATACCTCTCTGAAATATCAAATTTGTGTTCAATGGAATGCTGGAACTTCCTGAACAGGAACACCTAACATAAATTTTCTCCAGACATTCTCCTTCTTCCTTCTTCTTACAAAGCTAGAACATAAAGAGAAACTAACAAAGGAAATATAGGAATACCTCAAATAGGAATACTTGTAGAAATGACTCTACATTTTTTTACATATGGCTGAAAATAAATCTTCATGTTTCATCACCCCCCTGGATGATTTAATACTAGTATCCACAATTCTTCAAAGTATATCAGACTTTGTGAAATCTAGAACATCTTTCTTCTTTCAATCAATCCGATCTTTAGTGATTTAGCATTGATTCCTTAACATCAATACTTGTGTCTGAAACAAAATATATGAACCCTTTTTATTAGCAATGCACATGCTAATAGCTTTCCCTATCATTCCTCAGCTTCCCATAATCTAGATAAGGTTAACTGATCCAATAAAACCTTTCTGAAAGCATTTTAGGATCCATAATCTTCTGCAACGTAACAAGTATCTTCTTCTATCTCTCTGCAACACAAATCTGATAATATCTTAATCTTTGACTTACTTCTTCCAATGCTAAGAATTTTTCAAACAAAGGATAGACATCTGAATCATAAATACTCAAGATCAAACAAGATTTGTCTAGATCTATCAAGATCATACCAACAAAATATCTGTGTAGAATCTGCTCTCATCAAACCTTCATGATTGAATGTTTGATTTGCTACCTGAATGTCTCCAAGTGTCCATGCTTCTCACATAAAATTCTAAAACTTTCTTTAAACAAATCCTTCCCAGGAATCTGCAACTCTTACTTGAAAAATAAGCCTGGACAAACTCTCAGCTTGAGAACTCCAAAAGTTGCAAGTTGATACTTCATATCTTCATATTCTACCCAGGTGAAATGTGACAATATCTGCTTGACTTTCTTTTGGCTAACTCCACTTCTCAATCAAGTAATAGGATCTGATGGAACACCTTTTTGAATACAAGCATGTATCCAAAAATCTAGACAATCATAGAAAGTAGATTCTCCAATTGACTGATACAACACAAAAATCTGAATTTTCTCGAATTTTTTTAACTTTTTGAATTTTTTGAATAATACTTTAATTTTTGAAATTTTTTGAAAATACTGATTTTTTTTGAAAATATTGAAATTTCATAACTTTTCCTTTTCCAAACACAAAACCTCAATCCAAGTCTCCAATATCTACTACAAAAAACTCTTTTACCTCAAGAGTTAGATCAAGAAGAATCTCTACAACTTCTCATATACAAGTAGCTTTGAATTGACACTCCAAGAATTCTCTAAGGGAACACATAGCTGCCTGCTCAAGATCTTCAACATAACTCATTTACATATGAGTCAAAACATATAAGCTGCTTTTCTTTCTCTCAATGCAATTCTTTGTCAAAACCTACTAAAACATGACCAAGTATAATGCAAAACAAGAAACTGCTTCTTCACACAAGATGTTCTCGTAGACTTGTCTTTGGGTGTAGAGGATAAAATAGGAAAAGTATATGGAAAATATGAGAGAAAAGGAAGTCTTACTTTCCCTTTGGAAATATTGGACTTTCTTCTTCTGCATCTTTCTTCCACCTGATGATGTCAACATCTTCAAACTTCTCTTCCATACCTTTTGTTCTCTTCATCTTGAAGTAGCAAGCACTCTTAACTTCTTCAAATGAATTTTTTCTCTTCCTCTAGTGCTAAAAGAGACAAAACAAACATGGCATACAAATGGAAGTGAACATAGAATCATGTTTTACCATCTCCTCATATCTCTGAATCAAAACTCCGCTTCAAATGTGACAGATATGACTGATTCTCAAATCTCTACTCATCTAGATTTAGTGTGTATGTCAAATGTCAAATATTAGAAGATGCCCTTAAATCATATGTTATAAATCTGGAAGTCTGGGAACCTGTGAACCTAGATGCTCTCTTACCAAATGTTGGAAATTAGTAGGCCCATTACTAATACCACAAGTCCAAGTTCCATAGGTCCAGCATCTACAACATAAATTCCAGCAATCCTCCGATATTGACAAAACATGAACATACCATAGTTAATCATACAAATGATGAGACAAAGATAGAGAGAGATTAGACAACATGTGTAAAGTGTTACGTAAGCCACTGCTTACTCACACTATCATATTTACAAATGTCAATTTACAATGTGGAAGGAGAACTCTCAACCACTCTATGTGAACAAAAAAAGATTGATGAGTGAATATAAAAATGTAACAAACATATTCAGATGTATGGACACAAACCTCAATATATATGAGATGTGTGACCTAATAGGTTGTAGAAGTAGAAGAGTGAATATGAGTGACAGAAAGAGGAAGGATCAGTCTAAAACTGATAATCATCAAACCCTCATCTGATTTTAGGCTATGGAATACCCTAAGTCAGATACGTGTGTGAAAGATCACATCCTTACAAAAGTAGCAAAGAATGCTAACAAGTTTGCTGTCAGAAATCCTCATGTGAACACATCATCTCTAACACCTCATCCAAATGCATGTAGCATGCATGTACTGATTCTCCTTTAGATATGCCGAATAGGACTCCTCTTGATATGGATGCCACTACCTCCATAAACTCCAAGTAGTACCTCTGTGGATAAAGAGAATATGTAGCTGAATTCTTAACATAAGATGCAAATCTTATGTTAACCTCCATCCAATGTCTTTGAAGTACATCGAAATATTCATGTAGAAGACAATCTTCAAATACATTATGTAGATGGCTTATCCACACCACTAAGCTGTTGATGGGTATGTCCTCTCTATAAGCAAGAGTGTGAGCACACTCTTCTCCAAGAAGTACTCCATAGCTGCTCCTCAACATGCTCCTAGAGTGCACCATGGCTGCCCCATGTGTGCTAGAGCACCACCTCTACTGAGGGACCAAAAACTGGCGTTGCCAATTGGTGTGTGATATAAGATAATGAGCCAAGAATGTTCTTATATAGCTCTGATTCTTTGTGAAAAGCACCTCTAAAAGTAATAAAACAAAAGCACCAAAGCAATCACTATCTACGATCATTATTGACACCAACTTTTGTAAAAACAAGCTATCGACTAAAACTTCTATGAAAAACTTCACGCGCATGTTTTGCTTTATTTTAAAAAGCATGAAGAAAGACTCTTTCCATGCTACTACGGCTGATGGGAATCGAACCTGGATGTGTGATATTAAAGACTTTTATGCTATCCAAGGCGCCCACGCCTTTTTGTTGTAGAGAAGCTACTAAAGATATCTACATATCCTGTATCACTTTGAGCAATTTTCACCATTTGACCATGGGACCTTGAGACTTGTTTTCCAACACTCTTGCTCCTCAATCTAATATTACCTTGGTCCTATATCCTTGATATGTGATATGAAGATAGGTATTTCCTTCTTCTTGTTTGCTCATATCTCCTATCTTGTCTATGGGGATCTCTCAGACTTTTCTATTGGGTTTGGCCTATGACTAGAAACTAGCAATCTCTGACACTTGTTTTGCTACATGTGTCCATAATTATGGCTTTGTTGATATATTTAGGTAGTGATGTTTTTGAACACACTAGGACCGTCGGGGCACTTTTTTCCCTCTTTAGGAGGTTCTTTTCCCCCGGCTTGTATATACGCCTAATGCCCTAATGGGCTACTTATCTTTGTACATTCTCTAGTAATACATTCAGTATTGTGTGTTGTGCTCCAAGCTTCTTCTTCTTCCTTGTGCTATTTGCATGCTTTCGCAGATGTCTAACTCCAACAATTGGTATCAAAGCAGGTCATCGCTTCATCTAGGGTGCCCTCGACACTCCTCCGATTGCAGTCTTAGAATCGCACGAATTTTGGTGAGCATACTCAGTGTGTTTTCAAGATCAAAACGGCTTCTCTCTATGGTGCCGAAATCGCAATCTGAGCTCGTTTTGGTCTTCGAACGCACTATCACCTTGTGCAGGCTATTTTGTCTTTTTGTGCCAAAGGTATATACTAGTTTCTGCTCGCCAATATAAGCATCTTGAAGTCTGCTACAGGTCTAGTGGAATTTGTCTGGGCAGTTCTATTCAAGTTTTTGAGATACAGTCAATTTTCTGCATCAAGGTATTTTAGTCACAGGTCATGGCTGAAAGCAGTGATGTATTTCGTATGTTGGCTGTTGAGGATAAGTTGGATGGTACCAACTACCCGTTATGGGCTTATATAATGCGACATGTGTTGGTTGCAAAAGGACCATGGAACATTGTTGAGGGTGTTGAAAAACGTCGTATCAAAACTGCAACTGTTACAACTGCAGGTACTGAAGCTGATGCAAAAGGTGTCGAAGATGGTGATATTTTGCATATTCCTATTCATGCTACAGTTTCTGCTGCACCTACTGCAGAGCACATTCATTGGGATGGCAGAGATGCCCAGGCACATGCATTGATAGCTTTGCCTGTCAAATGTGCCATTATTCCTCACATTCGCTCTTGTAGAACAGCTAAGGAGGCTTGGGATACACTTACCACATTGTACCAAGCTAGGAATGAGGCTCGTGTTGCTTACCTCCAAAAACAGTTGGAGAGTGAGCACATGAATGAAGGTGACTCTATGGACAGTTTCCTAACAAAGATCAAAGACTTAAAGGAATAGTTTATTTTTGCTGATGAGGTTATACCAGATAGCTCACTTGTGCAGACCGTTCTGAATGGTCTTCCTGATTCATATCAGAGTTTTGCTTCTACTCTTTGGTTGATGATGAAAGGCAATCCGAATGCCTTTGCAGGAAGATCAATCCAGGCAGAACAGGTCCATTATGCGAGTTGTAGATCAACCTTTCCTAGCTAATCAGAAGGGCAAAGGAAAATGCAGCTCTTCAACTAGTAAGCAGAAATCTGGTAATTCTGCACATTCAAAGAAGGAAGATAATAATGGGAAGAAATTAGAAAAGCAGAAATTGTTTTGTAAGTACTGTAAAGGGAATGATCATATCATAAAGAACTGTCCAAAACTGGTTGCTAAAGAGGCAAAGAAGAAAGAGGCTAGAATGGTTGTTGCAGAGGCCTCTACACCAAAGACAGAGTCTGGTAATCTTGTGCAGGAAGAAGAATGGCCGTTTACTATTGTCTGCAGTTTTGACCCATCTTCTCATGAGCAGTGCATATCTGCAGTACACTCAGATGTTTGGTATTTTGACAGTGGGGCGACCAAACATATTACCTCGTAGCATAGTTTCTTCTCTTCACTCGAGTCTGCCCCTACAGGGAATACTATTACATGCGCCAACAACTCCTCTTATCTTGTTATGGGAGTTGGTAAGATCATTTTGACTACTGCTGATGCTAGTTCTTTCACTTTGTCAGATGCTTTGTTTGTGCCAAGTATCAAGAAAAATCTGTTATCACTTTCTGCATTAGCCAAGATTGGCTTGGTTATGAAATTTGTTGATGATAGGTGTACAGTTCATGATCTGTCAAATGGTGATGTGATTATTACTTCTGACATTTTATGTCGTGGGCTTTATAAGCTCAAAGACTATGAAAGATCTGTAAATGATTTGGCATGTGTAGTAAATGATTCTCAGGCTATGTCAGATGCAAAGCTTTGGCATGCACGCTTTGGTCATCTGAATTTTGCTAGTTTGCTACACCTGCAGAAATCTGAAATGGTGTCCTCTTTGCCCAAACTTGAGGCACCTAGAAAACATGTTTGTGAAGGCTGTATTTTGGGAAAAATGCAGCTTTCATCCTTTCCAAAAGATGGTTAAGTTCAGGCTACTCAGAAATTGTAGCTTGTACATAGTGATGTCTATGGTACTATGCAGACACCTTCTTTTGGGAATTATCTTTACTTCGTGACTTTCATCGATGATTTTTCTAGGCATGCATGGGTATATCCATTGAAGGCAAAGTCCGAATTGTTCATGTGCTTCAAACAATTTTTGGTTTTGGCAAAAAATCTGTCAGCATGTAAAATGAGCACCCTCCGTTCTGATCGAGGGGGGGAATATATGTCTTCTGGTTTTAATACATTTCTGGCTAAACATGGGATAAAACACCAGTGTACAATGCCGTATACACCTCAACAGAATGGAGTTGCTGAACGAAAGAACAGGTCACTCATGGAGATGGTGAGGTTTATGGCCAAGAGTCAGGCTTTACCACATAGTTTCTGGCTTGAGGCTATCATGTGTGCAGCATATGTACTGAACAGGTGTCCCACTAAAGCACTGCAATCTATCACTCCATATGAGGCTTGGCATGATCGCAAGCCATCTCTTGCTCATCTGCGTGTTTTTGGTTGTTTGGCATATGCATTAGTGCCTGAACAACATCGTAGAAAATTGGATGATAAAGCAGTAAAATGTATTTTTGTTGGGTACGGTTTTGAAAGTAAAGGCTATCGTCTATATCATCCACAGACTAAATGCATTTTGGTTAGTCGTGATGTTGTTTTTGTGGAAGATGCTATTCAGCCATTGCTTTCATGTACTAAGGAGACATCTGTTAGCTACAAAGACATGTATGATACCTTGCTGCCTCTTTTTACAGGTAGAGAGTCTAGTGATGGTCCCAATGAGGCAACTTCTCAGCCTTTACAGGTTTCATGTGATGATGCAGATCATTCCATTTCTGATGCAGATTTACATGATGCACTAGTTGATGAGAGAGCTGATATTGAGCAGGCAAAAACTATGCCAAAATGGTTGGCGCAGACTTTGCGTGATAGCAAATTAGATGCACCTCTATCATATCGTACTCGTTTAGCTCTCATAGTGCCTCTTTTGCATCAGATTCCTATGCTATGGCTGCATCTAGTCTTTGTGATGAGAATCAGCGTGTTTTGTTTGATGAAGCACAAAATTCAGAAAATTGGATGGCTGCTATGCAATCTGAATATGATGTTATAATGAAGAATGGTACTTGGTCTTTATGTCACTTGCCTCCAGGCAAGAAGGCCATTCGCACTAAATGGGTATACAAGCTGAAGTGTAAACCGGATGGTACAGTTGAAAGGTATAAGGCTAGGCTTGTTGCAAAGGGTTACGCACAAGAAAGATGCATTGATTTTGATGAGACCTTTGCACCTACATGCCGTATGACTACTGTTCGGAGCATTTGTGCACTTGCAGCTCATGATGGTTGGAATGTACATCAGTGGACATTAAAACAACATTTCTGAATGGTGACTTGCATGAATAAGTGTATGTTTTTCAGCCCCGTGGCTTTGTGCAGAAAGGGCATGAAAACCAGGTGTGCAGGTTAAGCGTGCTAATGATGTGCTTCTGATCATTGTTGTCTATGTTGATGACATGCTGCTCACTAGTCCTATGGAGAAGCATATTGCTGATTTTAAGGCTGACTTGCATGCCTCCTTTGGGATGTCCGATTTGGGGCATTTGCATCACTATTTGGGCATTCAGTTTATGCAAGTTGATGGTGGAATGGCTGTGTCAAACGAAATATATTGACACATTATTGCAGCGTTTTGGCCTTGAAGACTATAAGCCTATTGCCACTCCTATGGAGACAGGTTTACGATTGAGTCTTCATGATGCTGGAGATGCATTTGATGTTGTTCTCTATCAGTAGGCTGTTGGATGCTTGATTTACTTATGCATTACTCGGCCAGATATTCAGTTTGTTGTCTCACAAATGAGGAGGTTTATGCATTTCCCAGGAGTCAAGCATTGGTAGGCAGTTAAGTGCATCTTTCGCTATTTGAGTGGTACTCGGCTACTTGGGTTGTTTTATCCCAAGGGGGGATCACTACCACCAGATTTTCATGCTTTTTCTGACTCTGATTGGGTTGGTTGCTATGAGACTCGTGTGTCCACTAGTGGCTTTTGCTTAATGCTTGGTAGCTCATGTATATCTTGGTTGAGCAAGAAGCAGCCTACTATGGCCACTTCCAATTGTGAGGCTGAGTATAGGGCAGCTTTCACAGTGACTGTTGAGTGTGTGTGGCTCAGACGATTTATGGCTGATTTGGGTGTTGGTATTTTTTAATTAAAACCCCGTAAACCATAAGGTAATGTTTCCAAATCTTAAACATGCACAACAACTAAAATTTCTTTATTATACGTGCTCTAATTCTTTTTAGAAGTTTTAAGTCTCCTACTTTCAAGTGCAATGGGATTATCATTTTGCATTAATACTATACCTATACTTGAGCCACTAGCATCTGTAACTACATGGAAAGTGTTGATATATTTTCTAGAGCATCATCGACACCCCTCCGGTCACAGTCTCAAAATCATACAAAAATTGGTGAGCATACTCGGTAGGAAATCAAAACAACTTTGCCTTGTGGTGTCGAAATCGGGATCTGAGCTCATTTCAACCTCTGAATGCATTATCATAGTGCTTGTGTAGGCAATTGTGTCTTTTTTGTGCCTAAGATATATACAAGTTTGGGTTTGCCAATATACGCATCTCAAAGTCTATATGTTTAGTAGAACTCGATAGGGTACTTCTCTCCAACTTTTGAGATATCGCCATTTTTCTGCATTAGGTATTTTAGTCAATGGCCATGGCTGAAAGCATTGATGTATTCTGTATGATGGCTATTGAGGATAAGTTGGATGATACAAATTACCCATTATGGGCTTTTATGATGCTTCATGTATTGGTTGCAAAAGGACTATGGAATATTGTGTAAGGTGTTGAAAAATGTCCCATTACACCTGTCAACATAGTTATTGAAGGTGATGTAGATGGTATTGAAGATGAAAATATTCTTCATGTTCCTGTTCATGTTGCGGTTCTTGCTGCATCTACTTCAAAGCAAATTTGTTGGGAGGGCAAAGATGCTCAGGCACAAGCATTGATAGCCTTGTCTGTCAAACGTGCCATTATTCCTAACATTTTCTCTTTCACAATAGCTTAAGATGCTTGGGATACACTTATCACTTTATACCAGGCAAGGAATGAGGCTCTCTTTGCTTACCTCTGAAAATATTTGGAGAATGAGCACATGAATGAAGGAGATTCCCTGGACAATTTTCTGACAAAGATCAAAGATTTGAAGGAACAATTGATTTTTGTTGATGAAGTCTTGCTTGACAGTTCACTTGTGCAGACTCTTCTGAATGGTCTTCCTGATTCATATTATAGTTTTTCTTCTACTCTTCATTTAATGATGAAAGGCAATCTAAATGCCTTAACATTTGAGGAGTTAGTCTCTGTTTTGTTGCAGGAAGATCATTCTAGGCAGAATAGGTCCATTATGTGTATTGCATATCAAGCTTTCTTGGCTAGTCAGAAGGGCAAAGGTAAATGGAGCTCTTCTACTAGTAAACAACAATCAAAGAAGGATGAAAGAGATGAGAAGAAAATAGAAAAGTAGAAATTGTTTTGCAAATACCCTAAAGGAAATTATCATGTCATAAAGGCCATTGGCACTAATTAGGTATACACGCTCAAGTGTAAGTCTAATGGAACAATTGACAAGTATAAGGCTAGGCTTGTTGCAAAGGGTTATGCTCAAGAAAGAGGCATTGATTTTGATGAGACCTTTGCTCCCACATGACGAATGACTACTGTTCATAGAATTTGTGCACTTGCAGCTCATCACGATTGGAATGTACATCAATTGGACATTAAAACTACATTTGTGAATGGTGAGTTGCATGAAGAAGTGTATGTTTTCTAGCCCCATGGCTTTGTGCAGAAAGGGCATGAAAACCAAGTGTGTAGGTTGAAAAAGGCATTATATGGTTTGAAGCAAGCACCACGTGCTTGGTATGAAAAGATACATGCCTACCTGATTGCACATGGTTTTGAGAACAGTTCAACTAAGAGCAACCTATATGTTAAGTGTGCAAATGATGTGATTCTGATCATTGTTTTTTATGTTGATGACATGCGGCTCACTAGTCCTCATGAGAAGCATATTGCTAATTTTAAGGCTGATCGACATGCTTCATTTGAGATATCAGATTTGGGGCATTTGCATCATTATTTGGGCATTCAGTCTATGCAAGTTGATGGCAGAATAGCTTTGTGTTAAACAAAATATATTGACACATTATTGCAATGTTTTGTCCTTGAAGATTGTATATCCATTGCCATTCCTATGGAGACAAGTTTACGGTTGAGTCTTCATGATGCCCGAGATGCATTTGATGATGTTCTCTATCAGCAAGCTATTTGGATGCTTGGTTTAGTTATGCATTACTCGACCAGATATTCAATTTTCTATCTCACAGATGAGAAGCTTTATGCATTGCCCATGTGTTAAGCATTGATAGGTGGTTAGGTGCATCTTTCAATACTTGAGATGGTACCCGACTACTTGGATTGTTTTATCCCAAAGGGGGATCACTACCACCAGATTTACACGCTTTTTCTGACTCTGGCTGGGCTAGTTTGCTATGACACTCGTGTGTCCACTAGTGACTTTTTCTTCATGCTTGGTAGCTCATGTATATCTTGGTTGAGCAAGAAGAAAACTACTGTGGCCACTTCTAGTTGTGAGGTTGAGTATAGGGCAACTTTCGTAGCAACTATTGAGTGCGTGTGGCTTAGATGCCTTATGGTTAATTTGGGTGTTGGTCAGTCTTCTGCCACCACCATCTTCGCTGATAGTCAGAGCGCATTGGTAGTTGCAAGGAACCCTGTGTTCCATTCTCCCACTAAGCACATTGAGGTGCACTATCATTATGATAAGGAGAGGTTCTCTACGGGAGAGACCAGTTTGACATAAGTGCCCACATAGGAGAACATTGGAGACCTTTTCACAAAGGCTCTGCCTAGGGAGAAGTTTGAAGCTTTCTATAAATCTTTGGGCTTACTTCCTTTTGTGGATTGATTCCACATAGCTTGGCACTTCCTTATACATGAGTGCTAGCTCCTTGTTCACCACATCACTCCCAAGGGTATTTAGGTAGTGATGTGTGTGAACACACTAGGACCGGCTTGTATATATGCATATTACCCTAATGGGCTACTTATCCTTGTACATTCTAGTGGTAATACATTCAGTATTGTGTGTTGTGATCCAAGCTTCTTCTTCTTCCTTGTGCTATTCACGTGCTTCCACAGACCTCAAACTCCAATAGAAAGATTGTGAAAAATTTGGTAACCATAAAAGAGGAGCATTTGAAAGTGCATTTTTGAGTTTTTCAAAAGATTTTTTTTGTGCTAATCCCCATGCAAATTTTACTTTTTCTTCAGAAATAAAAAAGTGGAAGTGTTGAAATAAGAATTTTTAACAGAGTTTCTATAAAAACTAGCCAAATAAAGTAAAGAATGTACATCATAAAGTGATTGAGATACAAACCATTCTACAATTGACTTTTATTTTCTTCATGTGTACATGCACTCCTTGACTAGAAACAATATACCCAAAATATTCTAGTTTACTTTGGAAAAAGTAGCTTAGCTAAGGATTGGCATAAAGTGTGTTCTTATGTAACAAACTAAAAACTATTTCTAAATGCTTTTCATGCTCACTTTCATTCTTACTATAAACAAGTATATCATTAAGGAAAACAAGAATGAAAGCTTGATAATCAAGAAGATACTATTCATCATACATGCAAATGTAGCTAGGCCATTACCATAAAGTCATAATGGCTGGTTTGAGTCTTAAAGGCAGTCATAAAGTCTTAAATGATGATAATCGAATCTAATGTCAATTTTGCTAAAGATATGGGGTGCTTGAAGTTTATCTAAGAACTCGTCTATTCAAGGAATACGATGTCAAGTCTTAATTGAGATTTTGTTGAGGGCTCTATAATCAATGCACATCATATATGTTTTATTGTTTTTCTCAACTAAGAGAGAAGGTGCTACAAATGGAGAAGAACTAGGACTTATGAGTCCTTTTTGAAGGAAATACTTAACTTGCTTTTCTATTTCTTTAAGGTGGAAAGGGGCATGCCTATAAGTTGCTTTATGAGCAGGAGAACTATCATGAATTAGATCTATAATATGGTCAAAAGATCCTCAAGACAGTGGTAGTTGCGAAGGATAATCAAACATAAAACAATCATTATAAGCATCCATAAATAGTTTGTGTTCATTAGAAAGTGTATGAGTATAATCAATTATGCTATTCACAAAAACAATACATGAATTATAAACTTTTCTAAATGCACATTTTACTTGAGTAAGAGTAATTAATGAAAATGGTTGGAAACCATGCATTGCAGATAGAAATAAGCTAACCTTTAAATTCAAAATTAAATGTATATGTCCGATAGGCAATACATGGCTTATAATGATAGTGGGAAGGCATACCAAGTATAACATATAGGACTACAAAGGGGCAATTAAAAATGTTTGTGCATATACATATGGACCTATGTAGATCTTAACATCATGCATTTCATTTGTTACATTATATCAGTTTCCTTGAAATGAAACATTGAATTTATACATGGAAGGAGAATAATTTAATTTGAGTTCATGCAATAAAGTATGTGAAATAAAATCATGAGAACTACCATCATCATATACAATATTAACAATCCTAGCATTAGTAGTACCCTGCATGCAAAGTAAAGAATGACTAGAAAATTTACCCAAGGTACTTAAATCCTTTTCCAATGCTTCCTCTGTCCAAACAAGATGATCTCCTTCATGATCTGCCTCCATGTTGTGAATTTGGGTTTGTTATAGGTTTCATGTTGAGAGGCTACAATCTACACTTTGCTTTAGTATGTCCAGGTTTGCCACAATTCTAAGAGATGATATGTGGAATCTTTTGTTGAGCATCCACCATCGAAGTTTGAAGGGTAGGGATATAGGTGTTGTTAAAAAATTGGAAGGAGGATTTCATGGAAAAATTAGGAGAAAAAGAGATAATCAAACTATGCTTCAACGGAAAACTAGGGTTGACAAGGGGTTTTCATTGACATGGCTATTACAAACAAATTGACTTGGTAATAGATTAAAAATCTTTCTCTACTATGAGCAAAAAAAATATATTCATAAAGAGTTGTGGGCTATAGTGTATGGAGCTTGACTTGGATCCTATCGCCAAATCATCTTCGTACTTCCTCTACAAAGAAACTTCAGGACATGCGAACAAGTAATAAATGTTGCCAAAATCGCTCAGTGTAAGTAGAAATGGTATCACCCTCCTTCCATGAAAAAATGATGAGCATGTAAATGGAACTTTCGCCAAACTTGAGCCTTTTCTACCAAATAATTAGTGGAAAAATTCACCTTCTCAATTTTGGAATAAGATTCATCTTAATAAAGATATTTGAATCGGTATAGCTATGCAAAAACAAATAGAACATCCTTACACCCATCAAAGCATTCGAACTGAAAGTTATTTTTGCCAATCTTGGAATACATCCATTTGCTTGAGCTCTAATGATTTCCTTCACCACCCAAACAAGGTTTTCATCCTTAGTGTGCATCTTTTGAAGTAAGGCATCATGTTCTTTGATCTCATTTTGGTCATTTGAAGTTTGTACCGCAATAACTCTAGCTATTGTTTGACTGGTACTCTAAGTAGAGGTGATTCATAAAAAACCTCCATGGTATGAATAGGGTCCATGGGTTTGTAAAAGAAGAAAACCCCTTGCTCAAAATGTGAAAAGAATTTTAAGAATTCTTTAATTCGAATTGGAAAAGGGAAGGGTGGTGCTTCAGAATGTAAAAAGTAAGAGAGATGAAAGTAATATTAAGTAAAGTTAAAAAGGAATAGGGTGACAACACATGTAGATAGTGTAATGGTAAAAACCTTGACTTGTGAGTGAGAGGTTGTGGGTTCAAATCCTTGCCTTACTAAATGAGGGTTTCCTTATTTCCACTCTTTAATTAAAGAATTTTTGCACATAGTCAATGACACTAAGGGCTAAGGGAGCCATGGATCCCAAGGAAGCCAAAGAATGACAAAGTTATGCCAAAGTTCTATGCCTTATTTGACATCGTGGAGTAAGCTAAAGGAGAAAACATAGACATAAACTATAGGAGTAAATTGTAGGTTTAGGTTTAGGAACTTAGACTGAAATAAAAACCAAAAATTGAAAACAAAAAGAAAACAAAAATAGGAATATGAGTAAGCCAAAGGTGGAAATGTAGTTTAGGAACTAGAACTAAAATAGAAACCAAAAACCAAAAATGAAAACAAAAGCAAAAACAGGAATAGGAGTAGTCAAAAGTAGTAAACATAGGAGTAAATGTAGGTGTAAAAATAAGCATAAATTGTAGGATTAGTCTAGGAGTAAAATCTAGGTTCAGGTTTAGGAACTCAAACTAAAATAGAAACCAAAAATTGAAAGCAAAAACAAAAACAAAAACAAGAACAAGAGGAGGATCAGGAACAAGAATGGGAGTAGGAACATGAGTAAGTTGAAAATAGAATCGGCATCAAAATCAAATGCCAAAATGGATAGCACCAAAAGGCCTTTATAATAATGCACTTAGGCCTTTGACACTACTATTGAAAGATCTTCCAATCATGAATACATAGAAGAAAATATGAAATCTAAAACACATAGAAACAAAGATGCCCAGTAGATGAAAGAGTACATAGTATTGGGTATAATCTCCCCCCATGCACTCTATTAGATGAGTCTCAAGAGTGCATGTATTCATAGATTTTCATTACGTCCAAAGATAGACATTACAACGAGGATGGGCATTTTCTTTTAGTTACAAAAGTTGCAATCTAAAATGGTCCTTATATTAAACCACTATTTTTAGAATTTTCTAGAATCAACCCTCTACGTGGTTCTTTTATTCACAAATTATATGGAAAATATAACTTCTCTATTTATGTTCAAATGCATCCAAATAGTTCCATGCCCATCCATGCCCTCACAAACCTTCACTTGCTAAATCAAAACACAAAGCACATTAAAATATCAATAAAATAACCTCCAATAATTAAGCATTCCATAATTAATCACACAAAACCCAAATAGCATACCTCTCTAGAGAAAAAAATGAAGAAAGATAACAAAAATAGAGAAGTACAAGATGTAGAATAAATGAAAAGTAGGAGACTACAATAATGGGGATGAAGGAAACATGTGTCTCCCAATCACCTTCAATGGATACATGAGAAAGGCTATCCTTGATATTGGTGAAAGAGTAGGCATAGATACAAAAGCAATATGGGAAGAATGGGGTAAACCTGTTTCAAGAACAATAGGGATGAAGGTGCACTTGGCAGGTGACCATATAGAGCAACCCATCAGCCTACTAGAAAATGTGATGTTGACCACATGTGGAGTTGAATTTGAGCATATGCTTGCCATATGTCAATTTGGAAAATCAAGCATTTATGAAATGATCCTAGGGAGATCCTTCATGCATCAAATGAAGGTAGTGCAAGATTGGAGAAGAGATTGTAACACCAAGGGACAACAACCAAGATATATTTAAACAATTTCTCTTATAGAGATGTAAACGCTCCTCTCTAATGAATCCAAATCATTATGAAGAAGAAAATATTACAATACATAGTGCAAACTCAAGTGATCAATTTGTAGAGAGTACACATGCAAAAGCCAAATGAAAAGAAGGGTGTAATCACAAAATGAAAGAGTGTGAGAGACTCAAAGAGAGTAGACCAAGAAATGTGTGAACTCACATGGATTATAAATGAGCTTTCCAAGAGTATGAAGTAGGCTCTCCAAGCTTCTTACCAAGTACTAAGTGGGGGAGAGGCGCTCCATATATAGAGTTGGAGAAGGCTCTCCAAAATACATCACATGTGGAATAATTCTCATTAAAAGAGAATGATTATAAAGTAGAAGGTAATGGCAACACACCTAAATACAATGATATACAGCTAAAATAATGTGAAACTGAGTGTCTCATAGATACAAAATTGTGATCCATACATATGGATACAAATAGAAATGAAAAAGATGAACTCATGCCATCGGCTAAGGGCAAGGTAATGAAGTAATTTTTGAGCAACTTGCCAATGTGTTTGAGGAGGTTGATGTGCAAAATGGCTTAGTATACAAATTGGATAGGCAATGTTTGGTATGGTGTTGATTAGGTAAAGTAAAGAGCCAAATAGCTACCAATAATCATGCATATCCACGAGTGATGATGTGTCCTCTAGTTTGAGCTTCATTTTGGGATCAAGTGGTGTAGATACTCAATGGCACTAGTCCATGTTATACCTAGAAAGTAGATTAGAAGTAGTTCTTTTTGAGAGAGGAATATGCCATCTTTCATATGCCACACAACCATGCCTAAGAAGTAGTGAAGCAAGCAAAGATATGTACTTGATTACTCAAGGTGAAGCTTCTTGATGATAAACTCGATGTGGTCATCATTTGAGTCTATCAAAATCAAGTCATCTACATAAGAATAATGATTGAAACTAGGGACTCTTTCTGATAGATGTAGAAGTTAGCATTGCTAGTGTTGGTATATTTTGGTAGTGATGTGTGAACACACTTAGGACCGTTGGGGTACTTTTTTCCCTCTTTATGAGGTTTTTTTCCCCAGGTTGTATATACCCCTATAACCCTAATAGGTTACTTATTTTTGGACATTTACTTGGCAATTCATTCAATGTTGTGTTGTGTTCCAAGCTTCTTCTTCTTCCTTGTGATGTTCATGTGCTTCCATAGACCTCAAACTCCAATATTGGTATCAGAGCATGTCGCCACTTCATCTATAGTATCATCAACACACCTCATATCACAGTCTTAGAATAACATGAAAATTGGTGAGCATCCTCAAGGCGATTATGAATTCAAAAAAGCTTTGTTGTGTGGTGTCAAAATTTTGATATGAGCTTGTTTTGGCCTCTAAACACACTATCACAGTGCTTGTGTATGCAATTTAATCATTTTGTGCCAAACATATATACAGGCTTTGGTTGGCTAGTACAAGCAACTCAAAGTCTACTACAGGCTTAGCATAGCTCGACCAGGTAGTTCTGTTCAACTTTTTGAGATACAATCATTTTTTTTGCATCAGAGTATTAGTTAGTGGCTATGGCTGAAAACAACGATGTATTCCATATGTTGGTTGTTGAGGACATGTTGGACGACACTAATAACTTGTTATGGGCATATATGATGCGTGATATATTAGTAGAAAAAGGTTTGTGAAATATTACGTAGGGTACTGAAAAATGCCCTACTACACCTGAGAATACAATTGTAGAAGGTGATGCACATGGTGTTGAAGATGATAATCTTCATATTCTTGTTCGTGTTGTAGTTCTTGATGCACCTACTATAGAGCAATTTTTTTGGGATGGTAGAGATGCTTAGGCACATGCATTGATATATTTTTTTGTCAAACGTGCCATTATCCCTCACATTATCTCTTGGTAGATATCAAAGGATGCTTGGGATACACTTACAACCTTATTATCACTCTAGCACAATGACAATTACCAATGTGAGGAGATCCACCTCATAATTGTCAATCTGGGAAGACATGAGGAGGGTATGAGCAAGTGAAGTGCACAAGTGAGTAAGTGAGAAGCACATGAGCATGCGCACTCATACACACACGTGCACACACAACAAGACAAAGAGATGGAGCAATGGAATCCTCAATTGACCAACAAAAGGATTACAAGCTCTTTTTCACTTCAACTCCCAATTTTCTAGCCCCAAAAATGAGGTCTCTAGCTCCTTTTATGGTTTTTTATTAGCTTTTAGCCATGTCCAGACCTAGTGTCTAGCCTAGTTAAAAATTAGGTTTCAAGGCTTATTTGAGGGCTCAAACGGAGTCTAAAATTTATGAAAATTGATACATAGGTACTTCGGCCGAAATATATGGAGCTTGGACCTTCTGGAAAGTTTTGAACACTACCGTCATTAGCTCAAAAATATTCATACACATCTTTGCAGAAATGTCTAACACATTCTTGAATCTTGCGGACTAGTGGTGTATAGTAGATATCATATAAGCCACTGTGGGTGGCCCTCTAGGGGGAGCAAAATAAGTATAATTTATCCAATCTGACCACCCTTTATTATTGCAAACTTTGATTGCAAATGCCTTCCAGGATTGATGATGGGCAAGAGGCTAGTAACAAGGGTTATATTTGATGTACAATGGATATTTGACCATGTGTGCATCATTTTAGGATAATCTGTCAATACTCGTGCACACCAATTTGGTTGAAAAATAGATCCTACTTATGCCTTCTCAGGTAGATCATTTGGCTCAAATTGAGTAGCAAACATGGGTTCTTTTCCTGTATGCCTCTTCATTTATGCATTATAATCTGTGAATAATACAAAATATGGCATATATTGTTGTTCTAATGTGGTAATGAGGCATTGATGCGAAACTTGAGAACTGTTTCTTCCAGATTGGACATTGATTGGATTTGTACCACTACCCTATCATCACGTGTCTGACCTATCTATTATACCCGCTTTAGCCATTCTAGTGCTTCAATTTCAAACATTTCTCTGCCCTCTTTAGTGATGCACCCTCCAGTACTGACATTGGTACGTGCAGTTCTTCAAAGGATTCTTCGATAGGGCTTTCCACTACTGTGTCTGGCTTTGGGTCTTCAATCGGGGAAGGTGGCCTCTCATATTGTAATAGCCTTGCTCAGAGTTCCTCAACCTGCTTCCTAAGGGTTTCCACTTCCTCTGTGGTCTATGGAGGGTGGCAACCTTTGGCTTAGATGTGCTTACTATGGTTAATTGCTTCTTGAGGTCTGCACACTCTGTTTCTAGTTTCTCATAGGGTTCAAGGAAGCTAGCATGTTCCTCTAGTAATATCTTGATGTCATATGAGGAAACATTTTAAAACTGTGTAGGACTTCTCACTACACCCGGTCTCCCTTCCATAGCATCCTTGAGATTATCTTGGTTCTACTTTTGTAATCTCTTACTTTCTTCTAGCACTGTGGACATATGCTTCTTCAGAAGCCCGAGATTCCTTTGTAGTTTTGCATTGGTTACATTTTGCTCATGTAGCATGTGCTCCAAGTCTTTGAGAGCTTGAGCATCCACATCGGGTACCTTGGACTCCAATTCTACATGAGCTTGTTGTAGTGTGAAGTATTCGGCTTGGAGTGTTTCATTATCTGCTTCCAAAGCTATGGCTCGTGCTTGTGATCTTTGAGATTCTGCTTGGGAGGTAGCATTCCGATCCTCCAATCTTTGATAATCTTGTTGGAGCTGTGATACACATTGAATTATCATATTGAATGTAGTATTTACAGGTGAATATGCAAAGGGGATAGTGTTTAATGCAAGGGGAATGGGGATGGGAATGGTGGATGTTGTGCATGATGGTACCAGAATGTTGGTGGAGGGGGGAGCGGGGATGGTGGGAGCATGGGGGGAGGGGAGGTGCAATGGATGGAGAAATGTCCATATGATCGGATAGTGTAGTGCCTATGGGAGCTGCCATGTAAGTGGGGATGGTAGGTGAAGTTAGCATGGTATCTATGTATAATGAAGTGGATGTGATTGTTTGTGAACTTAACATTTGTGTGGTGAGAACATGAATGAAATTTTCCATGAATGACACATAATGGGGTGGGGCTATGGTGGCGATTGAGGTATAGGGGAACATGGATGAGGTAAATGGGAAGTATGGATCATGGGGAAGGGGAATATGTGAATAGGGGTAAGCAGGGGTACGTAAACTACCTTCGATGGGTCTTAGGTGTCCTTCTATACTAGGTATGATGGGGTGTCCAATGGTGGGTTCTGCAAAAGAAAAAGGGGAAGTAAAAAGTGGATTGGTAATAGAGGAAAAGAGGGTCACCTGAGAGGTTGCTTCATGGAAAGAAAAGGAGGTTGATGAGGTAGGGGCTTGGGTAGTGGTTATAATACTACAGTGGTTTCAACAATGGTAGGAGGCGAAGGTGGGGGCAATGGGGGAGATGGCGGTGCTGAGGTGAGATGGGTGAGGTTTGTACAAAGGTCTTTGCAATAAGATCTATGGTGGATGTGGAGGTAGCTAATAGTTCTATGGTAACGTTGCTTATGGTTTAGATAGAGGTATATGTATGTCTTTGCGTGTCTGTGGCCTTGTCTCCACTTTGCCACCTCTTGAACTCCCAAGGATTCTGCTAATAAGTTGAGTGTCTTGATGAGCTAAGGATGCACCCCTTCATATGCTAGGATCCAATCTATCAAGGCCTTGCTTGATGTGAATGAGACTCTATGCCTTTTTCGCACTATCTTGATTGTATTGCACAATCGTTGTAATTGGGGGGTGTATGTGCAAGCACCCATAAGTTCAGGCCTTTCTTGTTGCTCTTCATGATGTCCAACCCCATGTTCATCGTCACCCTCTTTTGATTCTTCTTCTTCGTCTTCCTCCTCCTTCTCTTCTTCTTCTTCATCGACTATGGTAACGGACACTTGTGATGTGGTTGTGAATGTTCCACAACTTGTTCCTCACCCAACTCAATATTCACCTCTTGTAAAATATACTCAAAATCTTCATTGGTGAGCTCTCCCATGTGGACTCCTTTAGGGAATTCAAGATTTGTAGGGACTGGCGGAAATATTAAGCTGAGGCCCTCAGAGCTGCATCTTGGGAGGCATAGTGTGAATGGGTGTACAGATCATGGTGGGGGAGTGACTTATGGGGTTAAAGTGGCTCCTCATGGTTGAGCACATAGTACTGCTCCTCGCATCCACTTTGATGGTTGTCCTATGGAAGTTTGGCTCTTGAATTGTTGTACCCTATTCCACATTAGAGCTCTTTGAATTGGAATTTCATAAGCAAAACATTGATAGAGATTATCTTTTTTAGGGCACAACATCCATACAATACTGACTTACACAACCATCATTTTTGCATCAAGTGGATTTGATCAATGATCTAGTGAGGTAGGTTGATAGTGAGGCTCTGAGTCTATGCAAGATATAAACTGAACCATACTTTCCTAGGCGGCATGGTGAACCTGTCTTGTGCTCGAAAGGTGAAATGTTGCATGCACATTCTCAGGTGAACTGCAATGCTGGGTGTTATGGCCACCATATCTTTAAGCTTAATGAGGTTTCTATTCTTCATGTTTTTTGGTACTAGAATCTCCTTCTCTATGGGGATGTGCATTCTCTTCATGTCAAGAGCATCCCACACTAGATTATTGGTTAACTTAAACCTCTTCAATTTGTTGTCCTTAGTTTGAGATGGAAGCACAAATGTGCTTGAAGCTTTGGGGTTCTTGTTGGGAGTGGGAGTTAGGGTCTTCATGAGATAGTAGCATTGCATGAATTCAAGCTTGGGGAGCTTAGCATTGAAGTACACATCCAATCCTGCTTTCTGCCACACTGGTCATAGTTCTTCCACATACTATAACTTCTCAATTCACGAGTGAAGAAATGGTACTTCCCCCATTATCCATTGAATTCTACTTATGCCTTCCAAAAGTAAGAGCCCTCTCCTAATGGTCCTGCTATCTCACTAAAGCAATGGGAGGTTTTGCCAACTGGCATGGTGTGGCCGCTCAGGGGGTCTTGCATGGGTATGATCTATATGGCTTGTAGGTCATCTGATCATTCATTCATCTCAGGCATGATGGGTAAGCTCTCTATATTGACCACTTGCTGACTTCTGCATGCTTGAGAACTAGTTCCTGCTATGTTATCCATGATATTTCTGGTAGTGTCTGATGATTGCTTATATGCTAGAAGAAGAAAACTCATATTAGCATTGCATAGGAAACAGGATAATACCGCATCCCCTCTACAATACCAAAATGGTGTTCTTTGAGGTTAGAGGTTAGTTCGATGTTGTGTGTGTGAGTGAGAGTTAGAAAGTCAGTACTTTTCCTATATGCATGATCTAGTTGTGCACTGTACTCAAATGCATCTATTCCTGTGCATAGTAGTTTACATGGTGGGGTCAAGGGGTTTATTACAGGGTTTAACTCTCCAAATTTTCTTTATGGGATTGCATCTTTTGGTTATGATGATCTTTACATGTTTTTTACATGCATCTTCTTGGATTTTGGACTTTTTGGGTACCCATTTCTAGATAATCCTAGGTTTGATTGGAGACGTGGAGGTGTCAAGTGCAGATGTTTTCCATGAAGTTTGTGGCGTGAGTGTGTGTGAGTGGAAATTCAAGCTTGTGAGCTTATGTGAAGCTACTTGAGCTTGTAAGCAGGCCTTGGGCACCCAGATTTGTCCAGCATTGGGGTCAACCTTCATCGACCGTTTTAGGATCAAAATAGAAATGGTTCGCGTAATGGAAGTTGGTAAGATATTCTAACTACTACTAATGGTAGTTCTTTCACATTGTCAAATGCTTTGTTTATGCCAAGAATCAAGAAAATTTGTTGTCAATTTTATCATGAGGCAAGATTGGCTTGGGTGTCAAATTTGTTGAGGACAGATGTACAATTCATGATCTATCAAATGGTGATGCTATTATTGCTTCTGGCATTTTATGTTGTGGGTTGTATAAACTCATAGAATATGCTAAATTTGTGAATGATTGAACATGTAAAGTACAAGATTCTCAGGCTATTTGAGATGCAAAGCTTTGGCATGCTCATTGTGGTCATTTGAATTGTTGGAAGAGATGGATGGATACCTCAAGGAAGTGAGGTTGTACTACTAAAACTTGCTTTGTACCTACCCTATTTCACTTCAGAGTTATGTAGTAGGCCCTTTTAGCTTGCAAATAGCACCAATAAAGTACCTATGTACTTTGGAGTTGATCAATCAAACAATTGGATCAAAACAGATTGCTTCACAAGTAACTAGTCTCACAAAACTTGCTATTTTGACCTAAACACATGCTGATTCTTTTGCTCAGTGCTTCTAGTATAGTAAAAATTGATTAGATTCCTTTTGAGGGAATTTAATTAGCTTAGGTAGCTAATGATTACAAGTCCAATCACTTAAAATGATAAATCATACACTGAGAAATCAATTTAGCACTTCAAGGCTTACCCCCAACTTTTTCGAGACTGAGTAGTAAAACACTAGTGAGCAATTCTATGGCGATTTCTCCCAACTGGATGAAACAAGTACTTTGAAATTTTGACAACATAAAATAGAGTTTTAGTTGGTTCCAACAAGCTAAAGAACTTGCAAAATGATTGAGAAATCACTGAGATATGGTCATGCAAAGTTCACTGTTCTGAGTGGTCATAGCAGAGAAGTAGACAGAGATGATCAATGATGTATATCTATTATAGCACATGGTTTTACAAGATCATTGGCATTATGATGATGCTCAATGATATTGTAATGAGTAGGCTATGGAGTGAGCTACTAAAACCCTACTAATGATCAATGGAAGAGCTTTCTAAGTGGCCACCCAATCGTGACTTTTTACTAGTCCTTTTAATTGTTTTACCTCCAAGTTTGAATTTGAATTCAAACTTAGCTCTACTAAATGTGCTTCCTCCAAATTAGGAGTGATTCTATAAAATGAAATTCGTAGCTCTTATCTCTCCATATTTGTAGATACATATGCCAACAGAATCTCTTTGCTTAATAGCTTCTCTCTAACATAGTGATAGTGTACTTCTATATGTTTGGTTCTTGCATGATGGATAGGATTGGCTGCAAGATGCAAAGATCTTGTATTGTCACCAAAGATCATTAGTGAGTGAGTGTGTAGTCCCAAATCTAAGTAGAGAAATCTAATCCAAATAGCTTCTTGTGTAGCATTGGTTAATCCCTGTGTTCAGACTCTGTTGAAGATAGAGCAATAGTAGGTTGCTTCTTGGAAGACCATGAGATGGGCTTATCACCTGCAAAAGAAAGATATCCAAAAGTACTCCTTCTGTCATCCATACAACCTGCCCAATCTGCATCTGAGTATAGATGTCCAAATCTGATGTGTATGGGAAGTAGAGTCCTTGGTTTGAGATACCTTTGAGATACTTCAAGGTCCTTTTAGCAGCTTCCAAGTGAGGTGCTCTAGGTTTATGAATGAATTGACTCAAAACACTTACTCCATAAGATATGTCAATTCTTGTTAAAGTTGCATAGTTTAGACTCCCAACTATGCTTTGATATCCTGTAATGTCTTCAACTAGATCACCTTCATGAGCACTCAATTTATGATTTACCTCCATAGGGGTGCTAGCTACCTTTGCATTCTCCAAGTGGAACTTCTTCAACATGTCTTGCACATATTTCCTTTGAGTAATGTAAATTCCATAATTTTTGTAGACTAACTCAAGTCCAAGAAAGTACTTCAAAAACCCTAGGTCATTGATTTTGAACTCCTGCATCATTTGGTTCTTGATTTGTTTGATGCCATTGGCATCACTATCTATCAAGATGATGTCATCAACATATACACATAAGTATATCATTTCTGAGTTGCTTCTCCTGACAAATAGAGAAGAATCTACCTTGATCATCATGAATCTTTGATCTTGAAGGTAGATTGTTAACCTATGGTTCCATGCCATAGGTGCCTGCTTCAAACCATAAAGAGCTTTATTCAATTTTCACACATAATTTACCTTTCTTGGGTCTTCATAACCAGGAGGTTGAGCCATGTAAGCCTCCTCTGAAATCCAGCCATTGAGGAAAGCATTCTTCACATCTAGTTGATACATATTCCAATTTCTGGATGCAGCTACACTTACCAATACTCTGATGGTTGGCATTTTGACACTTGCACCAACATGAATTATCTTAGTTTGCTATGCCTGCAAAATTCTTAAATGGCATCCTCTTTGCCCAAACTTGAAACACCTTCTAAACATGTCCATGAAGGCTATATTTTGGGAAAATGCAACGTTCTTCATTCCCTAAAGATGGTTCAACTTGAACTACTCATAAATTGCACCTTGTTCATAGTGATGTTTGTGGTCCTATGCAGACAACTTCTTTTAGGAACTACCTTTATTTTCTGATATTTATTGATGATTATTCCATGCATGCATGGGTGTATCTATTGAAAGCAAATTTTGAAGTGTTTATGTGCTTCAAATAGTTTGATGTTATGGTTGAAAATATGTCATCATGTAAATTGGGCAACCTCCATTCCGATCAAGGGGGAATACATGTCTTCTAATTTTAATTCATTTCTGGTTGAACATGGGATAAAACATAAGTGTGAAGTGTCATATATGCCTCAACAAAATGGAGTTTCTAAAAGAAAGAATAGGCCTCTCATGGAGATGGTGAGGTGAATGATCAAAAGTCAGGCTTTGCCACATAGCTTCTGGCTTGAGGTTGTTATTTGTGCAATATATGTGCTTAAAAAGTGTCCCACCAAAGCACTACAATCTATCACTCCATATGGGGCTTGGCATGGTCGTAGGCCATCTATTGCTCATCAGCATGTCTTTGGTTGTATCACATATGCATTAATGTCTGGACAACAATGCTGATAAAGTAGTGAAATGTATTTTTGTTAGGTACAATTTTCAAAGCAAAGGTTATCATTTGTATCATCGACAAACTAAATGCATTTTGGTTAGCTGTGATGTTGTTTTTGTGGAAAATGCAATATAGCCATTTCTTTCATGTAGTAAAAAGACATCAGTTAGCTTGAAAGATGTGTATGAAACTTTGCTGCCTCCTTTTATAGTTGGACACTCAAGTTCTATTCGAAATGAGGTAACTTCTCAGCTTTAGAGGTTCCACATGATGATGTAGATCATTCCATTTTTTACACAGATTTACATGATGCACTTGTTGATGAGAGGGCTAACATAGAAGAGGCTAAAAATATGCCTAAATGGTTGGTGCAAACACTGAGAGATAGCAAATTAGATGCACTTCTTTCATATTGTACACAGTCAAGCTCTCATTGTGCTTCTTTTGCATCAAATTTCCATGCAATGACTGCCTCTAGAGTTTGCGATGAGAATGAACCTATTTTTTTTATGAAGCACAAAATTAAAAAAATTGGATGGCTACTATGTAATCAAAATATAATGTTATTATGAAGAATGGCACCTGGTCTTTATGTGATTTGCCTCTAGGAAAAATTGGCACTAAATGGTTATACAAGCTCAAATGTAATCCTGATGGAACAATTGATAGGTATAGGGCTAGGCTTGTTGCAAAAGGTTATGCTCAAGAGAGATGCATTGATTTTTATATGACCTTTGCACCCACTTTCCGAATGACCACCGTTTGTAGCATCTGTGCACTTGGAGTTTATCATGATTGGCATGTACATCAGTTGGACATTTAAACTGCATTTCTAAATGGCGACTTACTTGAAGAAGTGTATGTATTTCAACCTCATGGTTTTGTACAAAAAAGGCATGAAAAAAAGTGTGCAGGTTGAAAAAGGCATTATATGGTTTGAAGGAAGCACCACATGCTTGGTATGAAAAGATACATGCCTACTTGATTGCACATGGTTTTGAGAACATTCCAATTGAGAGCACCTTATATGTTAAGAATTTAGATGATGTACCTTTGATCATTGTTGTGTATGTTGATGACATGATGCTCATTGTTCCTAATGAGAAGCATATTGCTAGATTTAATGCTGATTTTCATGCCTTCTTTGAGATGTTGGATTTGGGTCATTTGCATAATTACTTGGATGTGTAGTCTCTGCAAGTTGATGGAGGAATAGATTTGTGTCAAACAAAATGTATTGACACATTATTGCAGCATTTTGGCCTTGAAGATTACAAACCTATTGCCACTCCTATGGAAACATGTTTACGATTTAGTCATCATGATGTTGGAGATGCATTTGATGTTGTTTGTTATCAGCACGTTGTTGGAAGCTTGATTTACTTATGCATAACTTAGACTTATATTTAATTTTTTATCTCTTAAATGATCAATTCTATGCATTGTTCAAGTTTCAAGCATTGGTAGGTGGTTAAACACATTTTTCACTATTTAAGTGGTAATCGGCTACTTGGATTATTTTCCCAAAGGGGGATCATTAACACCAGATTCAATGGTTTTTTCTTCATGCTAGGTAGCTCATGCATATCTTTGTTGAGAAAGGAGCAACCTACTATGACCACCTCTAAGTATGAGGCTGAGTTTAGGGCAACTTTCACAATGTCTATTGAGTGTGTGTGGCTTAGATGCCTTTTGGCTGGTTTGGGTGCTGGTCAGTCTTCTACCACCACCATCTTCATTGACAGTTAGAGCACATTGGTAGTTGTGAGAAAACCTATGTTCCATGCTCGGACAAAGCACATGGAGTTGCACTATCATTATGTCAGGGAGGGGTTCTCTACTGGAGAGATTAGCTTGGCATATGTGCCCACACAGGATAACATTGTAGATCTTTTCACAAAGGCTTTGTCTAGGGATAAGTTTGAAGCTTTCTAAAAAGGTTTGGGATTACTTCATTTTGTGGATTGATCTCTTTTTGTATAGCTTGGCACTTCCTTATACATGAGTTTCAGCTCCTTGTTCACCGCATCTCTCATGAGGGATTTGTTGATATATTTCAATAATGATGTGTGAACACACTTAGGTCCTCCATGTCACTTTTTCCCCTCTTTAGGAGTTTTTTTCCTCGGACTTGTATATATGCCTATAACCCTGATTGATTACTTATTCTTGTACATTTACTTGCTAATTCATTTAGCATTGTGTTGTGCTCCAAGCTTCTTCTTCTTCCTTATCCTATTCGTGTGCTTCCACAAATCGCAAACTCTAACAAGAAGCTCTTTGATGAAATCCTTTGGCTTCAAAGAACATGTATTCTCTCATATTAGGCCCTTGGATCTTGCTTAATTCCATAATGTGCTTTGTAAAGTTCTAAATTATGATCTTCCTTTCCTTTAATTTGGAAACCTTTAGGCCGTTCCACATATACTTCCTCTTGAGGATCACCATTTAGGAAAGAAATTTTTAAGTCTAATTGGTAAATGGTCGATTTGAAGTGTACACTTAAGGCACGAATGACTTTAATAGTTGGAACCTTAAACAAGGGGAAAATGTTTCCTCATAGTCAATGCTATGCTTTTGTTTATATCCTTTTGTTGCAAGTTTTGCTTTTTACTTGTCCAAAGTTCCATTTGATTTGTACTTGAATTTATATAGTGAATTATCTCCAATAACTTCTTGATTACAAGGCTTTGGTACATGTGTCCAAATGTTTTTATTTTGGATTGCATCCATCCCTATTTGCATAACTTCTTTGCAATTTAGTTGGCCTTGAGTTTCTTTTAAGTTGGAAGGCTCTAAAATTTGTTGAAGTTGATGCATGAGAGCATAATTTACATAATGAATTTGTTCTCATTGTTGCTTATCAATGAGTTTTTGAGATCTCCTAGGCTATTGGGAAATAATCTCTTCTAAACTATGCTTAGAAATGATTGTGTCCCCCTCTGAAGTGTAGATGGGTGGACTAGAATTTGAGCTTGGATCTTTAGGTGATTACTTTGAAGATTCATCAAAGATTACATCTTTTGAAATAGTGATGGATTGGTTCTCTAGATCGTACATTTGTTATGCCTTAGATTTTTTTATTATATCCAATGAGTAGATGTTTCTTAGATGATCGCTTGTGCCAATCTTGCTTGAGCACGTGTACAAATGCTTCATTTCCAAAAACTAGAAAGTAGTTAACCTTGGGTTTTCATCCAAAGTAGGCTTCAAATGGTGTCTTACTATGTATTGCACTTGTGAATCATTTGTTGATGATGTACAGCATTATGCAAAAATTTAGCCCAAAATTCAAAAGTAATGCTTTATTTTGAAGCATGGTGTGTGCCATCTCCATGACACTACGGATCTTCCATTCTGCTATTCCAATTTGAGATCGAGTATGAGGCCATGTCACTACAAACCTCATGAGAAGTTTTACATGAAGTAATTTTCCCTTTTTTTAACTCATTGCAAGCTAACAAAAATTTCCCTAAGTTCCACTTATCTTTAACATTCCATATGTTCCATGCAGTGGGATCACTATCCTTGTTGGGTTTGGGCTCTATGGCATCTACAACTTCATACAATATGTTTATGTACAAATAAGCTTTGATAGTGTCCTTCCATAAATTATAGTTTGTTCCATTCAACCTTTCATCTTTTGGCATGCACATTAGCATGAATGATGGCAAATACAACATACTTAATGAAGTTGCATTGGAAATGGTAGAGATGATGTATCACTTGAGGAAGATAGAAATTCAAACATGAATCACCACACTTTCTCAAATAGATAGAGTCAGCACCAAAGATGGGGGGGCTTAGAGTAGCCCTATATGCGCTTGAGACTCTTGGGTGGCATAGAATAACCAACCCAACCACACACAATAAATATTCTTATATTTCTTGAGTTTAAAAATTGTAGGTATGGCACTTAGTGCTAATGTGTGCCACAAGTGAGGGTTAAACCCATTCAGAAAATACTATGTGCAACAATGAGGATAAAAGATCCTTAGATGTGACAAACGAACCCTTTAGTGAATGACTACTATAATTGGTACTTAGTGCCAAAGGGAGAAAAAAAATGGAAGCTCATATGGAGAGGGATTTTACCAAATATTAAGTGGGTATGAGAGAGAGGTCTACTATCAATATATTTGAGCTATTAGAATGGTTCCTAAATAATATGAGTAAGTAGCAAGATTCTTAGAAAATTCAGTGCTATTTCACAAGTCGATGGGGATTCACACAAAAAACTCGTTGACACACCAAAAATAATGGAGTAACCAAGAGATTTGAATGCTTGCCAAAAATTGGGGAATTCATAGGGTTTGAAAGAAAAAAAATGAATGTGAATATGATAAAGGCCTTAGTTTAAGGTGGGTAGACTTTGTTACTACTCCTTATTGAAATAAGTGATGACGTCAACACAAGGATGACTGCAATGTCCTTGCACATATCACTCTAAAAAGAGTGCAAGTGGTTCTTTAGTGTGCTTCATACGAACAAAAAAATGGCTCACTTTGGCTCTGTAAAGTGATACACTATGTCTTTCACTGAATAATGTGTTCTTTTTGCTAACAAGAAGATGCATGAACTCAGTCTCAACTTTTAGTTGTGCACCCATGAGATCTAGACTCTCTCTCTCTCTCTCTCTCTCTCTCTCTCTCTCTTTGATGATGAGATGTAGATGTGTTGTGACCATGCCTCTCTCTATTTGTCTACAATGTAGGCGAAGAAAAGATAATGTGCTTCTACTTTTCTTGCTAATGTGCACATGTATCTGAGCCTCACGGTTTTGTGCAAAAGGACAAGGAAACAAAGTGTAAAGGTTGAAAAAGGAATTTTATGGATTGAAGCAAGAAATATGTGTTTGATATGAAAAGATACATGCCTAGTTGCTCATGTAAAGCATGCAAATGATGTGATCATTGTTGTATATGTTGATGTTTTGCCGCTCAGTGGTCCTAATGAGAAGCATATTACTGAATTTGAGGCTGATTTGCATGCCTCTTTCGCAATGTCAAATTTGGGGAATTTTCATCATTAGTTGGGAATTCAATTTATGCAAGTTGATGATAGAATGGCTTTTGCCAAGAAAAACATGTTGAAACATTTGCAGTGTTTTGGACTTGAAGATTGCAAAACTATTGCGACTTCCATGGAGACATGTTTATGGTTGAGTCTCCATGATGTTGGAGATGCATTTGATGTTTTTCTCTATCAAAAAGTTGTGGGATTCTTCATATACTTATGCATAAGTCGACCTAATATTTAGTTTGATGCCTCTCAGATGATCAAGCTTATGCATTGTCAAAGTGTTAAGCATTGGCAGGTGATTAAGTGCATCTTTTGCTGCTTGTGTGGTACCCGAATACTTCGATTGTTTTATCCCAAAGGGGATCATAACCATTAGGTACATGTTTTTTCATACTCAGATTGGGATACTTGCTATAACACTCATGTATCCATGAGTGGCTTTTCCTTCATGCTTGTAGCTCATGCGTATCTTAGTTGAGCAAGAAGCAACCTACAATGGCCACTTCTATTTATGAGGCTGAGTATATGGCAACTTTCACATCGATTGTTGAGTGTGTGTGTTAGACACCTTCTGGATGATTTGGGTGTTGGTGAATCTTCTATCACCACCATCTTTACTAAGAGTCATAGCACAAGGGAAATTGTGAGGAATCCTATGTTCCATGCTCGCACAAAGCAGATTGAGGTGCACTAGCATTATGTCAAGGAGAGAATCTTTGTTGGAGATATCACTTTGGCTTATGTGCCCTTACAAGATAATGTTGCACACCTTTTCACAAAGAGAAGTTTAAATAGATTTGCAAAGCTTTCAACTTACTTCCTTTTGTGCAATGATTTCTCTCCACATTGCTCGACACTTCCATTCATGAGTGCTAGCTCCATGTTCACAACATCACTCCTAGGGGGGTTTGTTGAGATATTTTGTTAGTGATGTGTGTGAACACTCTTAGGTCCATGGGGGAGCTTTTTCCCTCTTTAGGAGGCTTTTCCCTTAGCTTGTATATATGACTATGACCCTAATGGGTCACTTATGTTTCTACATTCACTTGGTAATAAATTCAGTATTGTCATTCTCCAAGTTTCTTCTTCTTCCTTGTGCTATTTGTGTGCCTCCACATACCTCAAATTCCAAAATTACAATTATTTATACACATAGTAGACATAGCTACGGGAAATCTCAATGAAGTGAATGTGCCACATTGTCATTAGGGATATGTAGAAAACAGAAAAACATACATCATTAATAGGTGTGTCACATTAGTTATATACTCTCGCACATTTACATAAATATAAATAAGAATCGATCACGCCTTAAAATCCTTATTTTTTGTGTGTTATGTACGCAAGCCTCAACAATTAATGCTAAACTTGAACCTCAAGATAGAGAGATGCATTTCTTTGGGTGATTTACTAAAAAAGAAGGAATGTAGGTGTTAAAATCATGCTAGAAAGTATTTAAGATGAGTAGGAGTGCAGTTCTTTATGATTTGAAACTTGTATAACACTAAAACTCGTTTTCTACATTGAAGAACTACACTAGGAAGATAGGAAGTATGAAAAAGCATAAAGATATAATGTAAATACATTTATTGATAACCTCAATTAGAGGATCTACATAGCTTCACCATGGAGTGGAAGATTCAAAACCAAGATTTTAAGCATTGATAAAAAAAAAACAATTCAAATAGAAGGTATACGTAGCACTCTTTGACAGGTGATCCTAACTAGCAACCACATGTCCTATGAACATACTCGGGTGGTGGCTTGACCTAAAAATGCTAGATTTTCATAGCAAGAGTTTATCTGGCTAAGAGCGTGGAATGATTTACCTAAATTATGTTTAACACGTGGAATGGACAAGGAGGCACCTAAGGCAAGTAAACATACACTCACATGATCACCCATGCAATCTGACATGCACACAAAAGATAACACTAAAATGGCTATATTTCCTAGCTTAGATATCAAAATATAGTCAATAGAAGGTTCATTTTGAAGTTCTCAATGAGGCGTTTCTTATAGAAGGATTCCAACTCTCTTGCACAAAGTTATGGCAAAGAAAAATCCAAGTTTTGGGAATTACCTACCAACAACTCCAACACTCTTAACACTTACAATACATGAGAAGATGATGAAAAAAGAGGGGATGGGGATAGAAAACTTACTTTAGCATGCATTCTGTGCCATAGACATGCATAAAATCTCACGAAGAAGAAGAAAAGAGATCAAGAAAGAGGAGTTACAAGAGCACAATCTATATCCTATGCATAAAAGATTTTGTCATAGTCCCATCGAGATGCAAAGGAGGATGATTTAGCATGGCATATGAGTTTGGTGACAATGAATAGTAGAGGGTTGATTCTCCTACAACTTGTACTGCACTCAAAACATTGTGCACTTTCTTATGATGATCTTTGACAAAGACCAAAAGTGATCTAGTCTTTCCGAAGACTCCAAAGTGAAGACAACAAATGTGTAATCAACAAGTTGTGAGACATATGGGTCAATCTATTTGGGGGGAAGGTTTTTTTGCAACACCTACCATAGAGAAATAGAGAGAGAATAGAATCTATCAACGAAATATTCATTGATCTAGATGGAAGGAGATAAGCTAGCCCTTGAATAAGAACTTATCTATAGGGGCTGATTCTACAAAGATCGTTGAATCAGAAATAACATTGAGCATAACCTTTGGAAACAAGCCCAACCTTATACATAGCAACCATCCAATTTTTTGAACTCTATGCTCCATCAAATAAATAGGTTAATTCTCATCACAAAAATTAGAGATAGGCATTGCACAAAAATCCAATGTGAAATAAGCATTATGAGAGCCTAAACAAGTACAATGTGATTGAGATGCATATAATTTGATATCTCTCAAATTCTACACTAGCCATTTAGGCATTGTTTTTCACTTTTTCTATATCAACCCTCTCATCAATAAGTCCATGTAAGGTTTCATCAGAAATGGAATGATTTGCATCATCATTTGAAACCTATAACACTTTAGAAATTGCCTCACTAGGAACAACATGATTTTACACTTGTAAAAAGAGGCAGCAAAGTGTCATAAACATCCTTTGAGCTAAGAGATGTCTTGTTGGTGCACAAAAGTAAGGGTTGAATTGCATCTTCCAAAAAAAAAACATCATGGCTAACCAAAATGCACTTCGTCTATGGATGATAGTGACGATAGCCTTTGCTTTCATAACTATACACAATGGAAATACATTTCACTACCTTATCATCCAGTTTTATTTGTAGTTGTCTAGGCACTAATGCATATGTCAGACAATCAAAAATGTGTACATGAACAAAAAATGGCTTGCAACCATGCCAAGACTCATATGGAGTGATATACTGCAATGCTTTGGTTAACTACATATGTTGCACACATAACAATCTCAAGCCAAATGTTATGATGTAAAACTTGAGTTTTGACCATACAGACATTTCTATGAAAGACCTATTCTTCCTCTTAGCAGATCCAGTTTTTTGAGGTGTATACAACAATGTACATTGATATTTTATCCCACGATCAGTGAGGAATGCATTAAAATAAGAAGTCATATACTCCCCCCTCAATTAGAATGAAGGGTTCCCATTTTACACATTGAAAACTTTTCAGCCATGAATAAGAATTTCTTAAAGCGCACAAAAACTTTGAACTTTGATTTCAATGGATAAACCCATGCATGCGTAGATAGTCATCAATGAAAGTCACAAATTATAGGTAATTTTCAAATGAAGCCATGTGCATAGGACCACAAACATCACTATGAACAAGCTGCAATTTTTGTTCAACTTTAAGTAAATCTTCTTTTAGGAAGGAAGGATGTTGCATTTTACACAAAATAAAACCTTTAGAGACGTTTTTAGAGGGTTCCTTAAGTTTGGGTAGAGAGGGCAACATTTTATTTTTTTTTTGGTGAAGGAAATTAACAAAATTCAGATGACCAAAGTGTGCAAGCCAAAGCTTTGAATCTAAAATTAGCATGAGAATCATGAATTGCACACGTTGTTTTTACCTTGCAAACACATCTTCATTTATATCAGTCATAGCTTTATGCATATGAATCGAACAAACTTATTTTGTTATTAATTGTAAAAGGTTTTTGTTAAAGAACTTATTTATGAGGAAAAAGTAATGAATACATAGATAAAATGGAATTAGAGAAATTCAAGTAGATGTTGTTCAACATTTTCCATGATCAATCAATGCCTACATTTAACAATTTGTGACCTACATCAAAATAAAGAACATGACAGCTTTTGATCTCCTATCACTCAACATCTTCATGTCATCGAACGGAACGACAACGATTTTAACTAGAAATAAACTAATTTTTGTACATCAATCTATCTAAATAGGTCAAATTGTTCTTCTTGTTGATATATTTAGGTAGTGATGTGTGTGAACACACTAGGACCATCGGTGCACTTTTTTCTCTCTTTAGGAGGTTTTTTCCCCCGGCTTGTATATACGCCTATTTCCTTAACGGATTACTTATCTTAGTACATTCTAATGGTAATACATTCAGTATTGTGTGTTGTGCTCCAAGCTTCTTCTTATTTCTCATGTTGTTTGCATGCTTCTATAGATGTCTAACTCCAACAATTGGTATTAGAGCAGGTCGCCGCTTCATCTAGGGCATCGTTGACACCCCTCCGGTCATAGTCTCAAAATCCCACGAAATTTGCTGAGCATACTCAAGGTGATTAGGAGATAAAAACTGCTTTGATTTGTGGTTTCCAAATCGCAATCTGAGCTCGTTTCGGCTTCCGAACACACTATTGCAATGCTTGTGTAGGCTATTTTGTCTTTTTATGCCAAAGATATATATAGGTTTTGGTTCGCGAGTATAAGCGTCTCGAAGTCTACTATAGGTTTAGAAGAACTCATCATGGTAGTTCTCTTCAACTTTTTCGTATACATTTATTTTTCTACATTAGGGTATTTTAGTCCATGGCTAAAAGCAGTGATGTATGTCATATGTTGGCTATTGAGGATAAGTTGGATGGTACGAATTACACATTGTGGGCTTATATGATGTGACATGTATTGGTTGTAAAAGTACTGTGGAACATTGTGCCGGATGTTGAAAAACATCCTATTACACCTACAAATACAGGTATTGAAGCTGATGAAGATGGTGTTGAAGATGCTCATATTCTTTAGATTCTTGTTCGCGTTGTGGTTTCTTCTACACCTAGTCTAGAGCAAATTCATTGGGATTGCAAAGATGCTCAAGCACATGCATTGATAGCCTTGTCTTTCAAACGTGCCATTATTCCTCACATTCACCCTTGTAGGACAGCTAAGGATGCTTGGGATAAACTTACCACATTGTACTAGGCAAGGAATGAGGCTCATGCTACTTACCTCCAAAAACAGATGAAGAGTGAGCACAGTAATGAAGGTGATTCTATGGATGGTTTTCTGACAAAAATCAAAGACTTGAAGGAACAATTGATATCTACTGATGAAGTTATACAAGATAGCTCACTTGTGCAGACCGTTTTGAATGGTCTTCCTAATTCATCTTAGAGTTTTGCTTTTACTCTTTGTTTGATGATGAAAGGCAATCCAAATGCCTTGTCATTTGAGGATTAGCCTCTGTTCTATTGCAAGAAGATTACTCTAGGTAGAGTAGGCCAATTATGCATGTTGCATATCAAGCTTTCTTGGCTAGTCAGAAGGGCAAACGTAAATGGAGCTCATCTACTAGTAAGTAGAAATTTGCAAATGGTGCACATTCGAAGAAGGAAGACAAAGATGAGAAGAAATAAAAAAAAGCAGAAATTATTTTGTAAGTACTATAAAGGAAAGAATCATGTCATAAACAAATGTCCAAGACTCACCACAAAAGAGGCAAAGAGAAAAGAGGCTCGAATGGTTGTTGTAGAGGCCTCTACACCAAATACAAAGTCTGCTAATCTTGTGCAGAATGAAGAATGGGTGTTTACTGTTGTTTGCAATTTTGATCCATCTTCTCTTGAACAGTGTATGTATGTAGTAGACTTAGATGTTTGGTACTTTGATAGTGGTGTAACCAAACATATTACCTTGCAGCATAGTTTCTTCACTTCACTCGAGCCTGCCCCTACAGGGAATACTGTCGCACACGCCAACAACCCCTCTTATCCGATCCTGGGAGTTGGTAAAATCATTCTGACTACTGCTGATGGTAGTTCTCTTACATTGTCCGATGCTTTATTTGTGCCAGGGATCAAGAAGAATCTGTTATCAGTTTTTGCATTAGCCAAGATTGTCTTGATTGTGAAATTTATTGATGATAGATGTACACTTCATGATTTGTTGAATGGCAACATGCCTATTGCTTCTAGCATTTTATGTTGTGGGCTGTATAAGCTCATAGACTATGAAAAATCTATGAATGATTGAGCATGCATAGTACATGATTCTCAGGCTATGTCAGATGCAAAGCTTTGGCATGCACGCTTTGGTCATCTGAATTTTGCTAGTTTGCTACACCTGCAGAAATTTGAAATGGTGTCCTCTTTGCCCAAACTTGAGGCACCCAAAAAACATGTCTTTGAAGGCTATATTTTGGGCAAAATGCAACATTCCTCCTTTCCAAAAGATGGTTCATTTCGAGCTACTAAAAAATTGAATCTTGCTCAGAGTGATGTCTATGGTCCTATGCAGACACCCTCTTTTGGAAAATATCTTTACTTCGTGACTTTCATCGATGGTTTTTAGCCCTGTGGCTTTATGCAAAAAGGGCATGAAAACCAGATGTGTAGGTTAAACAAGGCTTTATATGGTTTAAAAAGCAAGCACCATGTGCTTGGTATGAAAAGATACATGCCTATCTAATTGCACATGGTTTTGAGAACAGTCCAACTAAAGGCACCTTACATGTTAAGAGTTCTAATGATGTACTTCTGATCATTGTTGTGTATGCTAATGACATGCTGCTCACTGGTCCTCATGAGAAGCATATTGCTAATTTTAAGGTTGATTTGCATGCCTCATGGTAGCAACTAGGGTAGTCAAGGCCTTACAAGACAGGGAAGCCAATGAAGGGAGTAAAAAAAAAGGGAGAGCCAAGCACGATTAAGCAGGCAAAGTAGTCAATGCAGATCCAACAACTAGGCCACAAAATTTTTTATGAAGAAATACTTCCCAAAGAATGATTTTAGTCACTTCACACCATTGTAAACACCATTTTCCATTATTCTTGCTCCATTTTGTTCAAACCCAAGAGTGCTCGAGCTTGAGGATATAGAAGTATCTATGTACCAATTTTCATATTTTTTAGGGCTCGTTTGAGCCTCCAAAATAGCCTAGGAACCTAATTTTTAACTAGGTCAGACACTAGGTTTGGACAGGGCCAAAACCTGGTAAAAAACTATAAAAAGAGCTAGAGAGCTCATTTTTGAGGTTAGCTTGGTAGAGATTTGAGCTATTTTAAGAGACTTTTTGAGTAATACAAAGAACCCCATTGTTTCTCTCTTTGTTCTTGCCTTGTGTGTGCATGTGGGTGTATGTGTGTGTGTTGAAGCTGTTGAAGCTGAGGGTCAAGGACAAAGCACAGGAGCACATTAAAGAGGTGGACACACAAGTAGAAGGAGCAAGTAGGGAGCTCCAAGAAGTGTATGTCAAATCTTCAAAAGAAATCCCTACAAAAATAGTGATTTTCATCACTAAAAACCATTGTAAATACCATTTTCTATTTTTATAACTCCATTTTGTTCAAGCTGAGGAGTCCTCGAGCTTGAGGAGTATTAGAAGTACCATCCTACCAATTTTCATAATTTTTAGACTTCGTTTGACCCCTCAAATAAGCCCTGGAACCTAATTTTTAACTAGGCCGGACACTAAGTCTGGACAGGGACAAAACTAGTCAAAAAACTATAAAAAGAGCTAGAGAGCTCATTTTTGAGGTTAGCTTGTTAGTGAATAGAGCTTTGGTAAGAGAAACTCATTTGCAATCGAAGCTTTCCATTGTTCCTCTCTTTGATCTTACCTTGTGCGCGTGTGTGTGTATGTGCATGCTTGTGTGCTTTCACTCACACATTGGCACCTTCACTTGCTCGAGGTCTTCATACCAGTCCTCACGTCTCCGCGGATTGACAAGTAAAGGAGGTGGTGCTTACGCTTGAGCTACACCAAATTTTGGCGCCGTTGCCGGGGAGAGAGCTTCGAGGACGAGCGTTGTGATGGTAAGATCGTAGATTTGCGACGTTGGAAGGTAAAAAAAACTGTCATTTTTGTTCATTTTCTGATTTTTCTTCTTCATCTTCATCATCATCACCATCTCCATCTTCTTCTTCATAGAAATTTCTTGTTTTTTAGTGCATTTTCATCATTTTCATACCATCTTTCATGCATTATTGTGCAAGGAGGAGTTAGGAAGTGGAAGAGAGTGCAATCACTGTGTTTTTTCATGATTTCTACACATACGGAGCTCGCCATTGCTCGGCGCTCAGAAATTCGAAGTTCCTGCCAAAAAACACGATTCTGTGATGAAAATCACGATTCTGTGAAAATTCAAATTTTTTTGAAAATCGTGATTCTCTGTTTCCCACCTAAAAGCCTTTTGAAAAGAACACGATTCTATGGTCATTCTCAGAATCGCGATTCTGTGGTTGTGCTCAAAATCGCGATTCTCACGAATCACGATTTTCAGCCAAAAAAACACGATTATGAGAAAACACAATTCTGTGGTTGTGCTAAAAATCGCGATTCTCTAAATTTTTGGAAACCATGATTCTCTGAGACAAAATCGTGATTCTTTAATTTTTGGAAACCACGATTCTCTGAGACAAAATCGCGATTCTCTAGAACACAATTCTCTAAGACAAAATTCTCTAAAACACGATTTTCAAAAACATGATTCTCTGTTGGCAATTGCGATTTTCATGTCAAAAACACGATTCTGAGAAAACACGATTATGTGGTTGTGCTCAAAATCGCGATTCTCTAAATTTCCGAAAACCACGATTCTGAGACAAAATCACGATTTTTAGCCAAAAAAACACGATTCTGCGAAAACACGATTCTCTGCTCAAAATCGTGATTCTCAAAAACACGATTCTCTGCTCAAAATCGCGATTCTCAACAACACGATTCTCTGCTCAAAATCGCGATTCTCACAAATCACGATTTTTAGCAAAAGCACGATTTTGTGAAAACACGATTCTATGAAAACACGATTCTATGAAAACACGATTCTGTGAAAACACGATTCTCTGCTGGCAATCGCGATTCTCAAAAAACATGATTCTCTGATTTCACAGCATCGCGATTCTCTTGATTTCACAAAATCGCGATTCTCTTGATTTCACAAAATCGCGATTCTCTTAATTTCACAAAATCGCGATTCTCTTGATTTCACAAAATTGCGATTCTCTTGATTTCACAAAATCGCGATTTTTTCCATAAGGTCCTGTTTGCCTGTTTTGACCCCCAGGAGCCTGATTTGACATAACTTTTTCATCCAAAGTCCATTTTTTGAGCTCTATAGCTCGTTGGAAAGCTCGTTTTGAATCCTACACGGTGTCAACTATTTTTTATAAGAATAATGCGTTGATTTTTAGATAGGATAATTTGAAGTTGACCTTCAGGTGGGACCTGGAACCCAAGGGGACTCCAAAGGATTTTTGAACCATACCAAGGGGAAATTTTGGACTCTTAGCCAAAGCTTATGAACCTGAGATCTGGTAGACACCTACGCAAGGATAGACAAAGCATTAGATCTTCTCAGTCCAGTGTCAACCATACAGCTAAGTCTTGGGCACAACAACTAAGTGGTTGTCCTTACGTACTAAACTCTGACACAAGTGACTCAGAAATGTCTTTTAGCATGGGGAAACCTGCAGGTGGCTCAGGAATTGCCCATCTACAAACACCAGAAGGACCCTATAAAACAAAATTGGAATATATTCAGACCAACCGATTAGGTGCTCGCATCTATGAGGATGGCTTGAAGCGATCAGTGGTCCAACTCAAAAATCCAGATCAACCCTTTGGATTTGAACACCCAGTGGTCAAGTTCAAAGAGGGTTCATACATTGATAAGGAAGGAACCATGTATGTGGTCACCAACCTACCAGATAGGACTGATGAGTTTGGAAATATCATTCTTGAGAATGAGATAGGAGACCTAGAACAAGGAAATGTAGGACAAGGACCCCAGACTCCTAGAGGCAAGTCAGTTTTGACCAGAGTGATCACTCCAGATTGGATTCCTCAAGATAACAAAAACATAGAACTATTCTTGAATAGAGAAAGAGAGGAAGCCTTTTGGAGATTCAAGCCAGATCAACCTAGCCAATTGGGCATAGTCATCATCTACGAGTTCAAGGACCCAGAGATACCAGGAAAAGTTGTCTACTTGGATAACACATCAGAGAAAGTGTTCTTGGTAAGAGAACATGATAGACATGCATATACTTGGAAGAGTGAATTGATTTTCCCTCCATCAAGATCCAATGTTTCCCATGGCCTCCAAGGAGTAGGATCATCCCAAGGAGTAGGATCATCCCAAGCTCATGAAGCCCAAAGAGAAAGAAATAGAGAGAGACCTGAGGTAAGTTTTGCACACACTGTGGGCAGAAATAGAGCAGGATTTGAAAATGAAAGACCTGAAAGAGAGAGACATCAAGCACATAGGCAACAAAGAGATGAACATGATTTTCCATTGCCTAGGCCCCGAGAGCACACAAGAACCCTTAGAACCACTCAAGTGATCAAGGCAATGAAGAATTATTTTGACGGGTCAGGAGATCCTTATGATCATGTGGCTAAGTTCAAACAAGTGTTAAGAGCTGAACAGGTTGAGGATTTGTTCACCTAGTACGAGGCATTTGGTTTGACTCTTAAGGGCACTACCTTAGCTTGGTTTCAACCACTAAGTAGTTGCAACTATCGCGACATAGGTCAGTTGCTAGATGAATTCATTGTAGAATTTTCCAAGAGTGGTATCAGGCATAACACATCATCTTTAATTCACAGTTTCAAGCAGACTCCCCAAGAAACAGTGCGACTAGCAGGTAGAAGGTTCAGATAGTATCTAGAGAGAAGCCCTGCTCCAGAGTTACCCATACTAGCCAAACAAGTGGCTTTGTTTTTAGATGGCTTACTAAGCACCAAGTTAAGATCATATGTGTACTTGAAAGAGCCTAGATCCATAGAAGAGTGTGTGTGGACGTGCATTGACATAGAAGATAACTTGGGTGAGGAGTTAGGATTGTCCAAACTCTATAAGTATTCTGATAGTTCTACTAGTCATACTTCAAAAATCTCCACAGAAATAGAGGAGATAGCTGAGCAAGTTGCCAAGAAGTTGGGAGTCCAAAATAGACAAAAATAGATAGTCACCCCATTGAATCGGTGTTATACTTGTAGAGGCGACCACATGGCTAATGTATGCCCAATGCACAACCAGAACATGAGAGAAAGGAATACCCCATACTGCACTATTGAAAGGAAGTACACAAACCATACGGCTCAAGATTTTCCCTACAATAGGCAGGCTGTTAGACAGAATTATCAGCAACCTTACCCACAAGGTAGGTATCAGAACCGATACTAATAGCCATATTATAGACCACAACAGCAATATCAGGCACCATATAGGCCACAACCAATCTTGGGAAACCAACCACCAGCTCCTGCCAATACAATTCCAGTTAAGTATGCAGTGGCAAAAGAGAACCTTAATAGAGCATTGGTGCCAGTGACTCCACTGATCTTAGAGAATGACTCTCATGCTCATAGTTTAGACTACTCCCATGAAGGTAGTCCACATGCTTATTACACAAAGTCACCTGAACATAGTGAGATTTACCCGTATCAATATGAGGCACAACCTATGGAACAAAATTGGGAGCCTGAATACTCCAATGTCATGTACACAAATGCTAACCCTAGACCCCAATTGAGACAAGCAAGACCACAAGCCCCTAGAGGACCATGTTTCAGATGTCAAGGCGACCATTTCCTTCGTGATTGTCCCCACCCACCATCTCCGAGTCAAGGACAAGCTATCACAATACAGGCTTTTTGTCCTGATTGTGGCAAAGACCATCTCCCCAGAGATTGTCCAAGAAACCCCTCTAGTGCGCCCAAGATTACACCCATTAATGTGGTAGGCTTAGTGGCGGATTCAAGTTCAAGTTGCAGTAATGTGGCTCCTATACAAGCCGTCACTAGAGCACAAGCCTTAAAACAGGATAAACCAACAGAGCAGTCGGAGTCGAGTGAATCGGGAGAACCTAGTAAGAGAAAAACAAGAACATGGAAAGATACTAGAGATAAGGCTAATCACAAGTGGAATAAAAAGTTATCAAAACTAGAAGAAAGCTTGAAAGACGCAAAAACAAAAATAGAAGACATCGCATCTCAAAACCCCTCGCATGCCGACACTCCATCCACTCCACCTCATCCCACCCCACCACCCATTGTAAATAGGCCACAACCAGTGTCGTTCTTGCAGATCCAACCCCAGAAGGCTTGGACATGATGTTCAAAGCCTACCAGGCTCGACTTCAAGAAGGGCCTACAGCTGCAAACCTAGACAAGAGTTACCCTAGAGCAGACTTAGAGATTGAACGGATAAAAATGTGCATGAAAATGGTAGAACAAGTGCAAGCTATACTCGAGACTAGTCAAAAGTTCAATCAAACAAACTCTGTCAAACCAGATTTGCATTTCCAGGGCTTACTAGAAAGATTAGAGCAGTTGGTAAACAAACCACAAGTTTCTTTACCTCCACAAGCTCAACCAGTTATTGAGAGAAAAAACTCACCACCAAAGGGAGCGTATGTTCCTAATTCCACAGATGCTGGAATACCTCCTTCAATTCAGGAGCACTCTCAAGAGTCTGTGGGAAATATAAGAGGCGAAATGGGCCAAGGAGAAGGGTAATTTCCCTCCTATTCATGAGATTAATGACCTTCATGATCAATTTCCCCAAGAAATTCCATCTATTTACGGAGATGAAGCAGAACAACAAGAAGACAAAAGATTAGATTTTGAATCTAATACCCTAGAAGAACTGCCTCAATTTCCACGCCCATGGGAATCTGAATCTCTTCAGATCAGAGCTCCCACAATACTGGTCAGACATGAAGACTCACTGGTCCCAAGGAACACTAATGTCGTGAAGAATACTAAGGTTCAGTGTCATCTCACTGTAGAAGAGCTACTCAAAGCAAAACCCGAGCTATGGAACCATGTGAAGGATCAGGTCCCAGAACTTGATTCCACTATGCCAAAAACAGGCTCTAAGCAAAAAGTTCGAGAGATACCTCTCGATAAAATTGGAGACATGTGTGAGGGTGAAGAAGGTAATACTTATCTTCCAATCACCTACCAAGGTTACACAACCAAAGCAATCATAGATTCAGGTGCTGGTGTTGCCATTGCGACCACCTCCTTGTGGAAGCAATGAGGCAAACCCACATTAAGACCAACTAGAATGAAGCTTCAAATGGCCGACGGTCATTTTGAAAGACCTCTAGGATTGCTCGAAGGGATAACTCTAACCACTTGTGGTGTAGAGTTTGAACACACCTTTGCTATATGTGACTTTGAGAAAAATAATGTCTATGAGATGATCCTAGGAAGACCCTTCCTACGACAATTGCAAATAGTACAGGATTGGGGAACCAACTCCTTGTACTTACAACACTTAGGGGTCACCACCAAGGTCAACTTGAAGGATTACTCCTTCAGAGATGTACCACCCCTACAGTGGAATTCTATCCACAAAGCGAAAGAAGATTCTATCTCTGTACATTCTAAAAGTTCACCTGATCCATCATGGCTGCATGAAGATACTCATTTGTGGATGTGCAAGGTCGCAGAGGAAGAGGAAAAACGTTTAAAGCAAGAGAAGAAGGAACTTCGCCAAGGGATAGACCAATTAAAGACCCAGCCTATACACCGATGATCTTTCCAGATGAGGAATTTGAGCCTCATGGCTGGCCAGAAATCTTAGCCACCATGGACATTGTTGTCAATGAAGAACAATGGAAACCTCATTGTGATGAGGAGGGTTATGATATCTCAGTGTTCATGTGTCAGCCCTTGCTAGAAGAATGTGACCCTAGTGATGTCATAGAAGAAGAAGAGAATGACGATGATCTAGAGTCCATTGTGATGGATAGTTTCTTTAACTCAGAGAAGCACTATTTAGAAGATGTAGGCGTGTTTAACCAGAAAGAAGAAGAACCTCTCACAAGCATTAAAATGGTAAAATCAAAGGATGGAAGTGAGAGCAGTCAAAAGAAAAATAAAAGAAAAGCAGTGAAATAAGAAGAGGAGGAATGATTGTTTGAAGTACCAGAAAACTTCAAGAAAAATGAAGTTGACGACCACAAAATTTTGGTACGAATGCCCAAGAGAGAGGCCATCATAGGAGAATCATATGATAATAAAGAAAAGACCAAGAAAATTGTAGTGACCATTGAAGAGAACGAAGAGAGATGCACATATATAGGAGATGACCTAAGTGCAAGAGAAGAAATGGAGCTCGTAGCTCTATTAAGGGAATATAGAGATGTGTTTGCGTGGCACTATAGAGACTTGAAAGGGGTAGATCCAAGAATGTGCTCTCATACTATCCCCATGACTACTGATGCCAAGCCCACCAAACAGAAGCCCTACACATATAATGATACATATGCAGCCAAAATAAAAGAAGAAATTGATAGGCTGATACATATGCAGCCAAAATAAAAGAAGAAATTGATAGGCTGATTGAAGCTGGATTCATCTATGAGATTGAGCATACTGAATGGGTGTCCCCCATACCCAAGAAGAACAGGAAGTTGCGAGGGTGTATTAACCTTAAAAAAGTTAATGCCGCTACGATCAGAGATAGTTATCCACTTCCAATCGTGGAACACCTATTGGAGCGAGTTGCAGGCAAGGAAGTTTATAGCTTCCTTGATGGGTTTTCAGGCTACAATCAAGTAGCCATTGCCCCAGAAGATCAACACAAAACAACTTTTGCAACAGAGTGGGGAATCTTTGCATTTCGTGTGATGTCATTTGGGCTCACCAATGCACCTACAACATTCCAAAGGCTCATGTGTCATGTCTTCAGAGAGTTCCTGTGAAAGAGCTTAGAAGTATATGTGGACGATTTATGTGCTAATTCCCAAGAAAGAAGATACCACATCCCTGAGCTCAGACAAATCTTCAACAAGTGTAGAGAATATCGAGTGTGTTTGAACCCAGAAAAGTGTTTGTTCATGGTGCATCAAGGTAAAATCTTAGGTCATATTGTTTCTAAGAATGGAATCTCAATAGATGAAGATAAGGTACGAGCCATAGTGGAGTTGCCAAGGCCAAGGAATGTTAAGGAGGTACAAGCCTTTATGGGCCATTGTGGATATTACCGTAGGTTTATCCACATGTATGCAATCATAGCTAGACCCCTTTATGCCTTGTTGTCTAATTTTGAGTGGAATGACGAATGCAAGAATTCTTTCAATGAACTGAAGAAACGTTTGTGCACAACACCAATACTAACCACTCCTGATTGGAATAAACCATTCCATGTCCATGTGGATGCATCTAATCACGCCATTCGATGTGTGCTAGCACAACCCACAGGTGAAGGAAGCTTAGATTTGCCCATAGCATATGCTAGTAGATAGCTCACTGCAGCTGAACAAAACTATACTACAATTGAGCGAGAGGGCTTAGGCATGGTATATGTTGTGAAGAAGTTTAGACACTATTTATTGGCCAACAAGTTCAAGTTTTTCACTGATCATCAAGCTTTGTTATATTTGGTCAATAAACCTTGCTATACTGGACGCTTAGTAAGATGGTTCCTCTTACTAATGGAATATGACTTTGAAGTTGTTGTCAAGAAAGGTAGAACCCACCTTCAGGCAGATCACCTTTCTCGCATTACTTCAGGAGAGTCACCGCAAGGAGTGTCTGATGAACTACCTGATGCTTATCTGTTCAATTTGGAAGTTGTTCCCAAATGGGCAAATAAGTTGGTACCAGACCTAACCTTTGGCCCTGCAAATAAGAATGTGAAAAAATCACAAGAAGAAATTGTAAAATCACAAAAATATCACATATTGGCAGGAAGCATGTACAAACAAGATATTGAGGGTGTATTAGCTTGTTGTGTCGAGGATGATGAGCATAGTAGTTGGTTGCAGCAAGCTCATGAAGGATTGCTAGGAAATCATTATTCTAAACAGCACACATTACAAAATCTGAAACGTTTAGGGGTGTATTGGCATAGCATGGACAAAGAAATACATGAGTGGATTAAGAATTGTCCAATGTGCAGAGAGAGACCACCAGTCGAGCATGCCACCCTTTATCAAGTGTCATTAATTCCTTATTGGAGTGCTCCATTGGTAGAGTTTATGAGATCGGGAACCTTACCCAAAGAGGCTAGTCTAGCAAGAAGACGAAGCATGGAGCAAGAGGCTCAGGACTATGCCTTCATTGGAGACAACTTATATCGAAGAGGCAAGGATGGTTATCTAAGATTGTGCGTTCATGAATCAGACTATTTGAAAGTCTTAGAGACTGCACACAGTGGTGTTGCAGGTGGACATTTTGGTCCTGACCGAGTGATCAAGACCATTCTATTCTCAGGACTTTGGTGGCCCACTCTTTATATGGATGCTCATACCTACGTGAAGAAATGTGACACATGCCAACGTGCACAATATCCAGTTAGAAAAGACGAGATGCCTTTGAGGCCAATGATGGGAGGGCGTGCATTTTCGATGTGGGGCATAGACTTCATAGGTCCTATTAACCCCCCAGTTAGAAACTCCCATGCAGAGTATATTATTGTAGCCATAGATTACCTTACAAAGTGGGTAGAAGTGAAAGCTACAACAAAGAATGATGCTCAGACTACGGCTAAGTTCTTATTCGAGAATGTGTTCACGAGATATGGGCTACCAATAGAGTTAGTGAGCGATAGAGGCACCCACTTCCTGAATGAGGTCATTGAAAATCTTCTCCAAGAATTCTTGGTGATACATAAGAAATCTGCCCCTTATCACCCACAAGCTAACGGACAAGCCGAGAGCACCAATAAGATCCTCTGTAACGTATTGACAAAACTGGTCAATAATAAATGCTCTGATTGGGACAAACAACTTCATCATGCTGTTTGGGCTTATCGAGTTGCCTACAAAACGGTACTCAATGCCACCCCATTTCAGATGGTCTTTGGATAGAATGTTGTGCTACCATTAGATTTCTTAATCCCAGCTTTAAAAGTAGCACAAGAGCATGAGTGGAATGGACATGAATTGTCTTCTAGAATCTTTGACCTAAAACGCTTAGGTGAGACGAGGCTACGAGCGGCAGTAGGTATCTACATTGCAAAGAAAAGGCAGAAGGCATACTTCGATGCACACATCAAGGATAAGGGATTGAAAGAGGGAGACGTAGTGCTGGTTTATACGCTAAAGCAACATTCCCGTAAGTTGGAAAAAAGAGGATACGGACCCATGATCATTAATAGAATTTCCACCAGCAGTGTAGTTCAGTTGGCCACTTTAGAAGGAGATATCTTGCCAAACTATATTAGTGGATGTAGAGTCAAGTTATACCAAGAACCTCTTACAGAGGATATGCTTATGAGACTCAACATTGCTAAGAAGCAAAAAGAAGAGGAGTTAAGGGTGAGGGAAGAAGCACAGGTAGAGGCCAGAGAGCGTATTAGGCGAAATAAGTTAAGGAGACTAGGCCTAGATGTCAACTCAAAAGCCCCAAAATATCACATGGATATGTGCCAAAAATCGGGCATTACTACTTCTCAAGTCATTGACCGACGTCCCTTTGTGACCATAGAGATAGGACAAGGAAAGGGTGCAAGGACTGTGAAAGCATTGATTGACTCAGGTGCAGCAAGTAGCGCAGTTAGACTATCCTACTGCCAAGACTTGCAGTTGAACATCAATCCCATAGAAGCTTATCTCATAGGATTGGGAGGTGTGGAAACCCCTTGTTTGGGCGAGGTGGAACTTCCCATCTACCTTCAAGATATTCCAATGACAGTCAAAGTGCTAGTGTGTCAAGATGAGAACCTTACAGAACCACTTGTCTTGGGTCAAGATTGGATCTATGACCATGCAGTTAACTTAAACCTAAGAAGTCAAATTCTTCAAGTTTGGGTACATGAACAATGCATTACATTAGAATTAGAGAACTGTCGGCTCACAGATCATGGCACCACACACTCTCTTAGTTCTTCTAAGACTAATCTTCTTGAACAAGATGTTGTATGTGCCAAAAGCTCTATGATCTAGAAGGACTCAATCAAGGAAGGACAGTCGCAAAGGCGAGCAAACCCTCCTTTTTTGAAGAGTAAAGCATCCACAGTAGTTCAACCTCAGAAGCAAGCACAACGATTCCAGATAACTACTATAGCAAATAGAAAGACACCCTTCAACAAGAAAGCAGTTCCGCACATGAAGCAGATCTGGGTACGCAAAGGAGAGCAACCATCAGCCTTGCCCCCACAAATCCCATCCAGGCAAGCCAACCAAGCTAATAAACGAAGGAAGAAGCTTGTTTGTTCCTCATTGTCATATGCCTCCCCCTTTTTCTTTTCTCTTTTTGGTTTCATTTTTAGGAGTAATCTGTCTTCTACCTCATAGGTCTTGAAATTTGAAGGTACATCAAACAATTGATCCTTGTTTGTTTGTTTTTTTTTTTTTTTTTAGCTTCATGATCTTTTTCTATTTCCTTGTGTTTGTTTTTTTTATATTTCCTTGAGATTTTGTCTTTTATAGCATCTGTAGCTTCTACTTCTTCCAAATATTGTGTTTTCCCATTTTTTAATATTATTCCTTCCTCTTGGCCTTCCTCAGTTTTTGACACCTTTATCATCTGTATTCCTATGTGGAAGATATCATATCCTTCTTCATTTTGGAATTTTACCCCCACATACTCATCATTAGCTAAATCCATGGTGGTCAAAATCTGATTCCAACCATAAGGCTCAAATTCTTCATCTTTAAATTCATGTGGTATGTAGCTTTCATCTTGTGATTTCCTCTCTCCCAGACAATCTTCTTTTCTCAACATCCTTTTTTTGTCTGTGTGTGTTTCCTTATCATATTACATTTCCAAATTGATGATTCTGTCTCATTTTGATCTTCACTCCCTGATTCTTCACTTAATTCCTGATTTTGATGTACTTTAAACCATTCTTGAGGAGATATATCACAATATTGACCATTTCTTAAATTCACCCTAGTTATCCTTCCTTTGCTCTGAAGATATAGGCAATCATTACCCCAATCTTGCACAATTTGCATTTGTCTCATAAATGGTCTTCCTAGGATAATTTCATATGAAGTGGATTGTGGGAATTCAACTATGGCAAAAGTATGCTCCATCTCTATTCCACGTATTTCTACAATCACCTTTTCCCATATTCCTAGGGGTTTTTCTATGTGTCCATCTGCAAGTTGTAATCTCATTTTAGTGGGTATTAACTCATTTTTTCCCCATTTTTCCCAAGTTTGTTTATTCATGATAGCCACTCCTGATCAACAGTCTAATATAGCTTTTGCATGATTTTCACCAAATTGTATTCTCAGAGTTGAGTTTCCTTCTTCTCCTTCACAATATCCTCCTATTTTATCAATAGGTATGTACAACAATTCTTCCAATTCTTGTTGTTGTGGTTCTAGGTTCTTTGACTTTGTTTCCCACTTTTTCATGTTGTGTTCTAAATGAGGATTTTGTTTTACTATCTCCTCCATTGTGGTGTGGTATAAAATTGTACAGTGTTTGTCTATATTGATTTGGAAGGTTATTTGTGAATTATCTTCTTGATCAATAGTTTTCCTGGTTTCAGTTGCACTTGCTCCTTCAAATATTGTTTGATAATTGTCTGGTTCCCCCATTTTGATTTGTGCTTCTTGTATAATTTGTTTACATATTTGCATCCTTTCATCCTCTAAATATGGCATAGGATATGCCATCACATGATCTGTAGGATTTGGTCCATCTTGAATTCTTCCTTTGTCTGCTCTTATCAGAGTCTCCAAAATTTGTGATTTTTTGTCTCTTCCTGAGTCTGTGTGTTTTGTGGTTGGCTATTGTTTGATTGTTCCAAAGTCTCTCCTTCCAGATTTTTACCCATTCTCATTTTTCTTTCCCATCTCCCTTCTTGTCTGCTTTTCGTTTCTTTTGGAAATGGAATTCTCTTATGTTCCTGTGTAAGTGTCTCCTTTATTGTTTCTTGTTGTTTAGCTTGTGCTCTTGTTATAGCATTTACAGTCACGTGGTCATGGTCACTCAATTCTTCTTGCTCCATTATGTTAACTATTTTCAATGGCATGTTACTAGATGTGTTTTGTTGTTTTTGAGGGTTTCTTGGACAATCCTTTATTAAGTGTTCTCTACCACAATCCTTGCAATAGGCTCCTTCTATTCTTAGTGTAGGAGGTTGTGGGCAGTCTCTAATGAAATGTTCTCCCCACATCTATAACAAGTTATCGTATGACTCCCTTTGAATTGAGGTTTCTGATTGGACATGTAATTATTAGTTATATACATGAATGTGGCTGTATCCATTTCAATTCTCCCATTTCCCAAATCCAGGGCTTGCAGTTTTGGTTCTCTCTGCTCATATCCTTCCCATTCTTCCTGATATCCTTCATTCCAATGATAATCCTCTCTGTAAGATGATCTAAGTCTTGAGCTTTCTTCTTCTATGGGTGTGTATTTCACTGGTACTACATTTGTTGGTAAAAGTGGTTGTTGTCCAAGTACAGGTCTTGGTTGCTCAGCAAATCTAGATTCTCTTTGTAAGTTGTGTTGGTTCACATATTCTCTTTCTTTAATGGGTTGTTTATTGTAGAAGCATTCTTCTCTGGTATGAGTTGTCCATCTTCTTTCCAATGTACAGTATTTGAGTGTTTTTCTATCTTGCAAATGTTGTGGTTTTTGATAAGGACATTATTGAACCAAATGATTTTCTCCACAGTTATAGCATTTCTTATTTGTTGCTATCCTGGTGTTTATCAAATTTGTCTTGGTGCTAACTTCTACGGCTTTAGCAATGGCTTGTGCTAATTCTTCTGCTGGTGGGATTTTATCTTCATTTGTTCTAGGTTGATCAAATGCTAATAGATCTTGTCCTCTGTTATCCTCCAAATCTATTGCCTCTTTCACACATGCTCCTAGGTCAAGACATCTCCTATAATACACCAAGGTTCTTAATTGTGGACTTCTCAGTCCTTCTATGAATAGAGATACTTGTCTTGTTATGGATGGTACCTCCTCTTTGGGATATCTATCAATGTATTGCTTGAATCTCCTAGCTGCCTCTTTGACATTTTCCTCTTTTTGCTATTTAAAGCTATGTATCAAGGTAGCTGTACTATGTTTTATTCCGGTTTTTGAGAATTCCCCTATGAAGGCCATAAGGAAAGATTCAATATCTAGATACATTTCCTTTCTCAAGGGAATGAACCAAGATAGTGCAGGTCCAATTAGGGTTAGACCAAATGCTTCAAATTATACTTTGTTATCCTCTACTTCTTCTGCCCTAATTAATTGTCTAAATTCTGCACCATGAGCATGAGGATCAGAATATCCTTTATATTGATTCTTCATGCATTTAGCTACTTGATAGGGCCTAAGCATTCTTCCATGATTTTGCCACTGATGTCTCCTTCTGAATGGAAAATCATTAATTCCTTCTGCTTCTCTTTCAAAAGGATTTGGGGAAGTATGTATTCTCCTACCTTATTGTTGTTCAATATTATTGTGAGTTTCATTTTGTCTTGGCAAGTCTGGTTGCCCTAGGTTTTGTTCCCAAGGTCTCTTGTCAGCACACTGCCCTAAATCATTAGAGTTTTCTGGATCCTGTGAGAAGATGTATACACATCCCTGTCTATCCTCATATCTGCCATCCTTAAATTGTGCCACTGGTGTTATATTTAAGGGAACTTCTAAGTTTCTCAACCTAATGAGAAACTTATGCATCCCATCCTGATACACATAGGTTTCAAGCTTGTTTGTATACATATATTTGAGAATATTTCTATAATCACTAATTTCAGAAGGTTCATTGGTTTCATTTAGGTTTTTCATGTTATTTTCCTGCCCTAAATCTTGTTCTTGTAAATTTCCTGTTACTGGCTCTCTCTCCTTCCTTTTCAATTCTTGTTTATCAGGTGTGAACAATTTATTACCAGATCTCAGAATCATCCAACTAATTCATGATTCTGTGAAGAGAATCGTATTTTCCACGATCCTGTGAATAGAATCATATTTTCTACGATTTTGAGAAAATTCTAGATTCTCTCACGATTCTGTGAAAAAGAATTGTCTTTTTCACTATTCTCTGAATATTCTAAATTTTCCACGATTCTGTGAATGGAATGGTGCTTTTCACGATTCTGTGAATGGAATCGTGCTTTTCACAATCCTGTGAAGGAAGTCATGATTTTCATGATTCTATGATGGGAATCGTGTTTTTCACAATTCTGTGAATGGAATCGTGCTTTTCACGATTCTGTGAATGGAATCGTGATTTCCACGATCTTGTGAAGGAAGTCGTGATTTTCATGATTTTGTGAATACAATCGTGATTTCCACGATCTTGTGGATAGAATCGTATTTCTCACGATTCTGAGAAAATTCTAGATTTTCTCACGATTCTGTGAGAAATAATTGTCTTTTTCACTATTCTTTGAATATTCTACAATTTCCATGATTATGTGAATGGAATTGTGCTTTTCACCATTCTGTGAATGGAATCATGTTTTTCACGATTCTGTGAATGGAATCGTGCTTTTCACGATCCTGTGAAGGAAGTCGTGATTTTCACGATTCTATGATGGGAATCGTGTTTTTCACAATTTTGTGAATGGAATCGTGCTTTTCACGATTCTGTGAATGGAATCGTGATTTCCACGATCCTGTGAAGGAAGTCGTGATTTTCAAGATTTTGTGAATAGAATTGTGATTTCCACGATCCTGTGGATAGAATCATATTTCTCACGATTTTGTGAAGACAATCATGATTTCCACGATCTTGTGAAGGAAATCGTGTTTTTCACGATTCTATGATTATAGTCGTGTTTTTCACGATTCTGTGAATAGAATCGTCTTTTCTATGATCTTGAGAAAATTCTAGATTTTCTCATGATTCTATGAAAAAGAATTGTGTTTTTCACGATTCTTTGGATATTCTAAATTTTCCACGATTCTGTGAATGGAATCGTGTTTCTCACGATTCTGTGAATGGAATCGTGTTTCTCACGATTCTGTGAATGGAATCGTGTTTCTCACGATTCTGTGAATGGAATCGTGTTTCTCACGATTCTGTTCCCAAACAATCGTGATTGCTCACAATCGTAAAAAACACGATTTTCTTATAAAAATCGTATTCTGGGAATCGCGATTTTTGTTTGAATAGGGAATCGCGATTTTGTATTTGATTACAAAAAATCGCGATTCTGTCAAAATTTTTGTAAATTTTTGAGTTTTGATTTTCTGATAACTTTTTAGTTTAATAGAAGTGCCTTAGAAAAATAATAGCATGCAATAATGAACTTGTAACAAAATAATGATTTTTCCTATCAAAAGTTAAAAAAAATCAGAAAGTTGTGATTCCGTGTTTCTACAATTTCCTGTGTTTTTTGTGCTTTTATCAAAAGGTGAAACTTGAAATCATGCAACAACTTGTTGTAGACAAATTACCTTGCTGCCTTGTTGAGAAATGTCCAAACGATTTTATATTTGCAAAAAATCGTGACTCTGTCAGCTCCTCTCACTCTCTCTTTCTCACAAATGAATTTTTTTATGTGATTTCAGGCTTTTATAGTCTTCAAACAATCACAATTGTGTATAATTTTTCAAAATTTTGACTTTCTACTGTATGATTCTTGTTCCTTAGCCATTTTGTGGTTTTAATTCACAATTTTTATCCTTTTCAACAAAATTTGCTCTCTTTATCCTACTGATGACAATCACGATTCTGTACCCAATTCTCCATCTTATTCATTTGACACTCAATTCTTACTGGAACTTTGAAATTCTGATTTCCTTCACTCATGCAACTTATAAAACCTCTTAAAATCACTTACCTCTAAACCCAATAGTGCAACTAAGTAAAATTCTTTATCTTACTGAAAATCGTGATCCTGTGAAGAGAATCGTGTTTTTCTCTGAACTTCTAGCTTTTGCACTTTTTGACTTTTCTTTCCACCTGGTCTTCTTCAATGTCTTCACCAACTCTAGATCACTTGTCACCTGCAATTATGCACCATCAAACTCATTCAAAGATATTTTTGAAAAATTTAAACAACAACTTTTACTCTAACATTTTTTTTATTTTCTTTCAATTTCCAGATTTTTCTTTCACTTTTCCCTTTCCTCCTTCAAACAATAATCCTCCTGTCCAACTCTCTAAGAAAAAAGAAATTTGTTTAAGTTTTTACTGAATTTTTATGAATTTTTTTAATATTTTGCCCTAAATCAAGGTAAACACTTCACCTAGGGTTTTCTTGTTTCAAGATCCATTGATCTTTTGTTTCATGATTGGTTATCCTCTTCTATGCTTGCAATCTAATCCATTTGGAAGTAGATCTTTCCAAGAAAATTTGTGCTAAGAAGTACAAGTATCAATTCATGCAAAGATAAACTCAATTACCTTCTTTTTCAAGAGCCAAACAAATTTTTTCAAGATTATTATCCTAAATAGATCAATCTATTTGCACATAGCTACTTTACTTGACTTTCCTCATTGCAATCATGTCATCTTTTCCAAGATTAACAAATTTGCTTGGTACTTAGTCAAAAAGCACTTTATATATGCAAAGATAGTCACATTTTACCTTTCCTCTAACAATCTTGATTCAATTTTGTTTTCCTCACACCTGCACTTTACTCTTAAAAGGAATGAGCAACTATCAATTTGCAAGAACTTCACAACTTCTTTAATCCCAAAAGGTTAACTCATGCCTTCTTTTCCCAAAATCCAAGCAAAGAAACCTACCTTTTCATTTTCCTTTCTTGATTATAGAGTAGTACATTTTCAACGTGTTCAAATACCATCAACAAATGAAGATTCAGCAAGGTCCACAACTTCAATGAAGCTTTTGCTTTGTTTCCCCGGCAACGGCGCCAAAGAATGTTTGTTGTTACCCTTTGGAGTTGTCCTGTCCAATCATTTTAGCATAAAGGATCAACTGCACATCTTTAAATTGTCAATCCGGGAAGTATGCAAAGGCCACAACCCCTTCTAGTTAATGGATTCCAAGAACAAGAGTTAAATGACTGTTTTTCTGAGAAATTATGAAGATGAAAAAAAATATCTAGGGTTTTGAATATCTTGAGCTAAACAATAGTATTTTCAATGTTCTTGGTGCATAAGTGTGCCATTTTCTCATAAGAACACAATTATAAAGTCAAATCTCAAAAATGATACCTGTATCACACAGACGAGACAATCGTGATTCTGTGAAAATTGAGGATTTTCATTTCTTGCTTTGTTCTTATGCACTTCCTCACTCAATACATCAAGACTCACCTCTCTTCATACACATTACTCAGAAATACACAACTAAAGCTCACAAATTCCATGGATTACACAAAGAATAGACTCAACAAATCAAAAGAAAGTACATGAAAGAGAGAAACATGATTTTCTACAGGAGAGCTCTTCACATTACTTGGATAGCCAAAAATAATACAACCAACCCTCTCAAAATAGAGGAAATTATCTTTTATACATTTTCAAGTGTCCTCTTTCACACTTGAATTTTGGTCCTTTTCCCTTCTAATCTAAAAATATGCTATCAAAGAGCTTCCAAAAATTCTAGAAAAAATATATATGATTCTAATTTATATGAGGAAGACTCTTCCTCATTTTTACATCATTTGCATAAATATTTCTACAATTTTTTGACATTTTACAAATATTTCTCTTCAAAAAATGCTTCTTCTAACACACACTTTGGTCATCTGAACTTTGCTAGTTTGCTACACCTGTAGAAATCTGAATTGGTGTGACATGTCCTCTCTACCCAAACTTGAGGCATCTAGTGAACATGTCTATGAAGGTTGTATTTTGGGCAAAATGCAAGGTTTCTCCTTCCCAAAAGATGGTTGAGTATGAGCTACTAAGAAATTGCAGCTTGTTCATAGTGATGTTTTTGGTCGTATACAAACATCTTCTTTTGAGAACTACCTTTACTTTGTGACTTTTATTGATGATTTTTCTAGGCATGCATGGGTGTATCCGCTAAAAGCAAAGTCCAAAGTGTTTATGTGCTTCCAATAATTTTTGGTTTTGGTTGAAAATCTTTCAACATGTAAAATGGGCACCCTCTGTTTTAATCGAGGGTGGAAGCATATGTCTTTTGATTTTAATGCATTTTTATCTGAACATGGGATAAAACATCAATTTACAATGTCGTGTACACCTCAATAGAATGGAGTTGCTGAAAGGAAGAACATCCACTCATGGAGATGGCGAGCTATATGGTCAAAAGCCTGGCTTTATCACATAGCTTCTAGCTTGTGGCTATTATCTGTGCATCATATGTACTTAATAGGTGTCCCACCAAATCACTACAATCTATCACTCCATATGAGGCTTGGCATGGTTGCAAGCCATCTATTGCTCATCTACATGTCTTTCGTTGTCTAGCATATGCATTAGTGCCTGAACAATAACATAGGAAATCGGATGATAAAGCAATGAAATGTATTTTTGTTGGGTACAATTTTGATAGCAAAGGACATCGTCTATATCATCCACATATTAAACACATTTTGGTTAGCTGTGATGTTGTTTTTGTGCAATATGCAATTCAACCATTACTTTCATTTACTAAGGAGACATCAATTAGGTCCAAAGATGTGTATGAAACCTTGGTGACTCTTTTTACAGGTGGAAAATCAAGTGCTAGTCCAAATGAGGCAATTTCTTAGCCTTTTTGAGTTTGACATGATAATGCAGATCATTCGATTTCTCATGCAGATTTAGATGATGCACTTTTTGATGAGAGGGTTGATATAGAGGAGGCAAAAACTATGCCGAAATGGCTAGTATAGACGTTCAAAGATAGAAAATTAGATGTAACCTTTGTCATATCGTACTCGTTCAAACCCTCATACTACTTCTTTTGCATCACATTGCTATGCTATGGCTGCCTCTAATGTCTGTGATGAGAATGAGCCCATTTCTTTTGATGAAGCACGAAATTCAAAAAATTGGATGGCTGCTATGCAATCAAAATATGATGCTATTATGAAGAATGGTACCTGGTTCTCAATGTGATTTTCCTCTTGGAAAAAAGGCCATTGGCACTAAATGGGTATATAAACTAAAACATGAACCTTATGGAACAACTGATAGGTACAAAGCGAAGCTTGTTGCAAAAGGCTATGCTCAAGAAAGAGGCACTAATTGTGATGAGACTTTTGTACCCAGATGTCGAATGACCATTGTTCATAGAATTTGTAGCCCATAATGGTTGGAATGTAGATCAGTTGGACATTAAAACTACATTTTGAATGGTGAGTTACATGAAGAAGTGTATGTTTTTCAGCCTCGTGGTTTTGTGTAGAAAGGGCATGAAAACAAAGTGTGTAGGTTGAAAAAGGCATTATATGGATTGATGCAAGGCACCAAGTGCTTGGTATGAAAAGATACATGTCTACTTGATTGCACATGGTTTTGAGAACAATCCAATGGAGAGCACCTCATATGTTAAGCATGCAATTGGTGTGCTTCTAATCATTGTTGTCTATGTTGATGACATGCTCCTCACTACTCCTAATGAGAATCATATTGTTGATTTTAAGAATGATTTTCATGCCTGTTTTGAGATGTCAGATTTGAGGCATGCATCATTACACCACAAGAATAAAGGGGGCATAGCGATGATTAACATGACACATTTTCATCATTTTGTGATCAAGAATTTCGTCAGAGTAGCCATCGAGCATGTATCGTCATCTAAACGACGTTCATGTTGACATTATTTCCAATGTTTTTATCGATGCTAAGAGCGACATAAACATTAGCATAATTGATTTCTTGTCGCTTATACAATTTGGTTGTAAGCATCACTTATATGATATGTCCACTAGCATCACTTATGCAACATTGCTTAATGTCGCTTATATGACGTCTAGGTGTCATTTATATGATGCAACCAAGTATCAAGAAATGATGGTTTTTCATCGCTTATGCGATGTTTACAAAAAACAAAAAACGTTAAACTGCTCTTCGATCATCATTTACGTGCATGTGATCAAAGAGATGTCCAACGTTCATATCTACATTGCAATTAAGAGCTCTTTTTGCATCCCTCTCTTTTCTAATCCCTCTCTTATTGTCTCTCCCTCTCTCTTCCACTCTCTTTCTCTCTCTCTCTCTCTCTCTCTCCTTATTTTTACCTCTTTCTCTTTCAATTTCTATATCTCTCTCTTTTTCATTTTTGTTCATCTCTTTTGATCTCTCTATCCTCTCTCTCTCTCTCTCTCTCTCTCTCTCTCTCTCTCTCTCTCTCTCTCTCTCTCTCTCTCTCCCTCTCTCTCTCTCTCCCTCTCTCTCTCTCTCTATCTCTCTCTCTCTGTGTCTCTTTATTACACGTTATTCAAAAAGTTCACCGAGCATAAAATATGGAAAATTATTTTAAGTGTAATTTTCATTGAATGTTTATCATTTAAATTGTTTTATTTTCATTGATTAACATACTAACACTTACTCATTCATATACACATATACATGAACAAGCACACTTACACGTATACACACACATAAACATGCACACACTCACATATAAATACACATACACTTACACATACATGTGCACATATACATACACATAGACTTACACATACACTTACACTACACATGCATATACACTTACACATACACATACACACATATACATGTGCATATGCACAAGCATATCTACAAACACATAAAAGAACATGCATGCATGCATTATGGCATATACACATACTCATACACACATAAACACATACTTATACACATGCATATGCATCTTCACATGCATGCACATACACATGGATGCAAATGAAGATGCATGCACATGTAGATGCATGCTCATATATATACACATGCATATACCTACATATACACATATACACACAACATACATATGCATATATTGTTGATATATTTAGGTAGTGATGTGTGTGAACACACTAGGACCTTCGGGGCACTTTTTTCCTTCTTTAGAAGGTTTTTTTCCCCATCTTGTATATACGCCTATTGCCCTAATGGGTTATGTGGAGAATGACTTCTCCTATGCACAACGAAAATGTGTAGTGAACACTTGTATGTCCAACACTTGGACAAACAGCTACACCTTAAATAGCTTTCTAATCTCAATACAAAACTCAAATGGTCTGTCTTTAATCAATCAAAGTAGACAAAGAGAGCTTTCAAAAAAGCTATAAATAACTTAATTTGGACAATTTTTTATTAGGAAATGCAACTGATGAAGATGAACTACCTATCCACACAAGTATATTGAAGAATTGAACTTCACTCTCAAACTGATGAATCCTTGAATATATATCCTTTGAGGAAGACATTTCAGGCACATAAGGTATACAAAAATATCTTTCCAAGAAGCTAAAACCAAAGTAATTTGGATGAGTTTTGGTTAGGAAACTCAACTAACCAAAATAGACCACCTGTGCACATAAGTATACGGAAAACTAGACTTCACTCTCTGATAGATATCTCAAAGAATACAAATCCTTTGAATGACATATTTGAGACAGACAAAGTACATGAAAAGATGTTTCCAATAAGCTTAGAAAGCAAGCAATTTGGATAGATTTTGGTTGGGAAATTTAACCGACCAAAATAGAATACATGTCTACATAGGTATGCTAAAAAACTGGACTTCACCCTTGACTGATATCTCATAGAATGTATAAGCTTTGAAGAAGATATTTGAGATATAAAAAGTACACAAGATAAGATTTCCAATGAGTGTTTAAATGCAAGAAATGGTTACATATACACTCAGATACGAGCTTCACAACAGAGCTATGTACAAAATGATGTGTGACTGGAAGGAGTCTATGGAAAGACAAAATGACAAAATGATGAGATCCAACTATTGGGAGCTCTTTCCTCTTTCTCTCCTTGTTTAGAACCTACTCCTAATCCACTTTTATAACCAATGAGCATGTGAAGAATTTTTTGCCTCCTTCTTAACTCACCACTTTCATTTGATTGTCCACTACATGCCACTTACTACAAGGCAAATATTGTATCTTTTACTCATCATGAATTTTGATTATACTTTTTTTCCTTTCTTTTTTCTTTTCTCTTCTTTTCCTCTATCTTTATATTTGGTAAATTTATCCAAGCATAGCTCATGTGAAAATGAGGTTGTACATTTATCTTCAACACTCCCCCTCAAGCTCATTTGGGAGTTATCTTCAACCATGTCCTGCAAATTTATCACATCCTTGAAACCTTTGAGTTTCAAAGCATGCAAAAACTTTGTAAACATATCTGCAACCTAATATTTAGTTTTGATGAACTTTATCTCCACATCTTTGCTCAATACCTTCTCCCTTACATAATGGAAGTGGACTTTTTTCTCTCCTTGTTTAGAATGCGCTACCACTCCAATTTTATAACCAATGAGCATGTGAAGAAGTTTTTGCCTCCTTGTTGACTCACCACTTTCATTTGATTGCCCAGCCACTTACTACAAGGCAGATATTGTATCTTTTACTCATCATGAATTTTGACTAAACTTTTTTTCCTTTTTTTTCTTTTCTCTTCTTTTCCTTTATCTTTATATTTGGTAAATTTATCCAAGCATAGCTCATCTGAAACTGAGCTTGTACATTTATCTTCAACACTCCCCCTCAAGCTCATTTGGTCTTCAACCATGTTCTGCAAATATATCACATCCTTGAAACCTTTGAGTTTATCTTCAATAGGTTACTTATCTTTGTACATTCTCGTGATAATATATTTAGTATTGTGTCTTGTGATCCAAGCTTCTTCTTCTTCCTTGTGCTATTCACGTGCTTCTGCAAATCTTGAACTCCAACAATTGGTATCAAAGCATTTCACCGCTTCATCTAGGGCATCATCAACACCCCTCTGGTCATAGTCTCAGAATCGCACAAAATTCGACGAGCATACTCAGAATTTGAGCTCGTTTCAGCCTCCAAATGCACTATCATAGTGCTTGTGCAACCTATTTCATCTTTTTGTGCCAAAGATATATACAGATTTTGGTTTGCTAGTATAAGCGTCTCAAAGTCTACTACATGTTTAGTAGAACTCGTCAGGGTAGTGCTCCAACCATCATGTAGGCATCTTGATGTAAGCCTGAATCCCCATCAAAGACACCAAAAATGTGTGTACCTAAGCTCAAGGAAATGCATATAGTGGTGGCATTGATACATGCATTAAATTATCAATCTAAGAGTCTAACCCAATCAAGTGTATGAAGACATATGCTTAAATGATAGCTAATGTATGAAAGGAACAAGTAATGCATGCAAAAAGGGAACATCCACCTCATAGGACACCTCTTACATGACTATGTGTATCGTGATACTTGGTGCAATAACATATACAAATTGAGTGATATCTCTCAGCTCCAATACCCAAATATAGTCAATAGTAGGTTCATTTCAAAGCTCTCGATGAGAAGCATCCAATATTACTATCCTTAGCCCAATCAGACCTCTGTGATTCATGTTATGGTGAAAAAATGGAGTGACATGAAACATCTATACTCACTTCTAGACTTCTTATGCTTCACACATGCACCTTAACAACAAAAAGAGATGGGGAAGGGGTAGACAACAACTCTAGGCACACATTCCATGCCTCAAAACACACACAAGCTCATGAAAAAGAAGACACACAAACAAGAAGAAGCAAATTCATAATTTCTACAAGTTAGCTCTTCATAATGGAAAAACATTAGAGATAAGGGATCGAGTGGGTACTCCAAAGAAGATTTTGTAGCACCAAGAGAAAGATGAACACCATAAACTTGACCATTTTGTGAAGAGGCTTCAGGAAGGCACATAACAACCAGAAGACAACAGAGGATTCTTTGAGAGTAATGAATTGATGAAGAGCCGATTGGCATAACAATCCCATAGGTTAGCAAGGTGAAGTGAACCTAGCAACAAGGGTGAAGTGAACCATGTGGGTCTATGATGATAATGTGACTCTAAGATATTTTTACAAGCAGCTTGAAAGCATTCATAAGATGAGGACACATGATGTTATGAAAAATTCTTTTAGTAGAATGCTTGAAAGAAACTAGCATGGTGGAGGCATACCTCTCCTCTATAATAATAATAATAATAATAATAATAATAATAATAATAATAATAATGATAATAATAATAATGATAATAATAATAATAATGCATACCTCTCCATAATCTCCCATTCTGCAAAAAGAGCCACTGGACAAATGGTAGTCTGCACCATCTCATCCCTCACACTTCTTCCAAAACCATAGGTAGATACCACATATGTTGATGATACATACTTGCACACACATACATACATACATGAGTACATATCCATTCAACATACATACAAATAAGATACTTTGCAAAAAAGAAATAACATAGGGTTAGTTGAATTAATATTAACATGCATAGTAGAATGGGAAAGGTTCCTTAAGTCAACATAGAGCCAAAATATTTTGTGATTCCATTAGACATACATACATTTATGCATTTTCATTTATTACATGGACATGCTATTTGGGACTCCTCAAGATGTGAGACCCTCTCTTGATGATTGCATCAGTAAAGTGAAGAGAACTTAGCAGGACCAAAGGGTTGTTGGAGCTTAGGATTTTCATTGTGACTCACAATATCTAGCTCCACTTGTGGTATCTCCAACAAGATTGAAACATATGCATAATGCCCAAAATTCACAGCAACATGTAATGCATATACATACTTGCACATACCTGGCATACATATCAATCAAAGCATATACATACTTGCACATACCTATCCACACATGCATATACATACTTGTCCCAATTTATTTTGGCATATACATACCTACCCATACATGTCTCGATTTATTTTGGCCTATACAGCTCATGCACACACTTCTTCAATGTACACACATACATACACACATATAAGCATGAATACAAACATAATATATACATGCAAGCATACCACATACATCCAAACATACACATATACATACATACAAACATGCGAGAATACAATAATACAAACATATACACATGCAAGCATCACACATGCACACATATATACATACACACATACATATTACATACATAAATGCAAGAATACAAGAATAGAAACATACACACTGCATGCAAGCATCACATATACAAGCATCACACATGCACACATACATATACATACATACATGCAAGAATACAAGAATACAAATATACACACATGCAAGCACCACACATGCACACATATACATACACACATACATATTACATACATACATGCAAGAATACAAGAATAAAAACATATACATATGCAAGAATACAAGAATACAAACATATACACACATGCAAACATAGATCATGCATGCAAGAATGACACATGCATGATTGCATGCATACATACATACATACATACATACATACATACATACATACATACATACATACATACATACATACATACATACATACATACATACATACATACATACATACATACATACATAAATAGGCATGACCATTGAGCACTAGGAGTCATTGAATCTCATCATTTCATATATTTAATAATTATGTCTCAAACAAACAAATGTGCAAAAAAAACATTAACTTAATTTTTAAATAAAAAAACCTAAATAGGAAAAGATTGAATTCCTCAATATGGAACCTATCAAAACAATAAGAAATGTTAGCATAAATCATACTTCATCATAATATTCAAGAATCAATCAAATAAAAAAGATATCTTTTTCTAGTCAATCAATTTGAAAAATATTAGAAGTTTCAACATCCTTTGTGCATTTTCTCTCATCTGATATTACACATTTATTTTTTGTTGGCATTGACCTTTCCATATGGCATAAGCTGCTTCAAAAGGGAAAGTGTCAAGGTCACTCTTAGAAACAAAAAATCTAAGAAATGTATCCAAGTTTTTATTCAATTTATTTCTCATAGCATTCCTTATGAAAGTTAAGCTACTCCATAGAAGTTCATCTTCAATGGATCCAAGAATCATTGTTAAACACAAATTTTCTACTTTAAAATACTCTGACATAGATTTCTTCAAGAATGTAGATATATCAAGCTATTTTCCAAAGTTTTTTCATTGCACTTGGCTATGAGGGATATTTGATGAAGTCAAATTTCTCCCACATCATTTGTCCAAATATCCTAGATTGTTTTTTAAGAAGATTTGAATTTATAATTCCTTTTAAAATCTTGTCTCCCAAATATGAATTCTTTCCAAATGATCGGATAATATTTGGACCTTGCTTTTAAATTCATTTTTCAATAAGCTCTATATTGAGCTTAAGAACCAATAGGTGTGTGAACCCAAATATCAAGTTTTTGATGACTTGTGACTTGTGACGTTATCTGTTTTGGATTAATCATTACATTCATCATCTCCAAAGTACATAGATGCTTACTTAGTGTCATTGAAAAGCTAAAATGGCATACAACCCAACTCTAAAGTAATATAGGGCTGGTATAGAGCAGGGGTTAGCAGTACCAACTCGTTTCTTTAGGTGTTGTTGGAAGGTGTATTTTTGGAAAAGCATTTTTGATGTAAAAAATTAGTAAAAAGTCAAAAAACTTGTAAAATATTTATGCAATGATTGTAAAAATAAGGAAGAGTCTTCCTTATGTGGTTGAGGATCTCATGTAATTTTTGTAGAATTTTTAGAAACTCTTAGATAGCATTTTTTAGAAAATTAGAGAAAAAGACCTAATTTCAAGTGTGAAAAGGGACACTTGAAAATGTATATAAGTCAATTTTCTCTATTTTGGAGAGGTTGGTTAGTCATTTGCTCAAGCTATCAATAGAGAAGAAAGAGTTTCTGCAAAAATCGTGTTTTCTCCTGTTGAGTGTATTTCCTTTGATGTATGAGTTTGTCTCTTGCTTAATCATGGAGATTTGTGAGTCACATTTGTGTATTACTGAGTAAGTTGTATGAAGAGAGAGACCTATTGCTGTAATGAGTGGAAAAGGACTGAAGGAAGTTTCAAAATTGTGAAAATCGTCTGTTGGTACAGAATCGCGATTGTCTCGTCTTTGTGATACATGTGATATTTTTCAATTTTGAGTTCATATTTGTATTCTGCTAATGAAATGGCATGGTTTTGACATAAAGAACATGGAAAATGATGGAGATTTGCCTTAGTTATGGTAAACTCAAGATTTTCTCTTCATCTTCAATTTCTCTCAGCAATCCAGCCATCAATCTCTTATTTCCTTGAATCTATTATCTTGAAGGGGCTGTGGTCTTATGGATATTCCTAGGATTGACAAAATAAAGATGATTTGTTGATTCTTTGTTACTTCATGATTGGAGAGGACAACTTGGAGTCCAAAACAAAACATTTTTTGGCGCCGTTGCCGGGGAACATTCCAAGAACTTCTTTGAAGTTGGACCTTTGTTGGATCTTCAGTTGATGATGGTGAACAAGGTAAAGCTCATCAATTAGGAAAAGTGCACATGAATAGGTAGATATCATTGTTTGTCTTTAGGGAAGAAGAAAGCAATGGATGTCTTGTAGAAGTGGAAGTGCTGAAATCTTTGTAAATTGATAGTTGCTCATCATATTGGTGAAGTAAAAGTGCAGGTGTGTGGAGGATTTGAGCCAAGGAGCTGAAGATGGAGGTAACTTGAATCTATTTTTGCATTTCTAGATTTCTTTTTGCCCAAGTACTAGACACCATGGGTGATCTTGGGAAGATAACATGGTGTTATTAAGGAAAGGACAGTTAAAGTAGCTAGATGTAAGAATGAGGGATTCAGTTGTTCACCAAGTCTGAGCATTAAATCTTGAGTTGTTCTGCATTTTGAAAAAAACATATGATTGAGTTTATCTTTACAAAATTTGATTGCCTTTCATAACACTTTTTCATTGGAGAACCTTTCTTTGGTACTTTAGTGATAGCTAAGGACATAGAAACTCATAACCAATCAAGAACCATAGGATCAGTTGATTACCAAAACCAGAAACCCTAAGTAAAGTGTTCACCTTTATTTTTAGGGCAAAAATACCAAACAAATTCACAAAACTCATAAAAAACAATCAAACAAATTTCTTTTCTTGATAAGAAGTTGAAGTGAGGTGTTGTGGTTAGGAGTGATTGTGGAAAACTGGAAAAGAAAACAAAAAATGATCAAAAAACCAGAAAATTAAAAAACACGATTCTCTGCATAGAATCGCGACTTTCTGAAAAACGTGATTGATTTTGAAATAACATTTTAAGTGAAAGTTGAATTGAAGTTGTTGAAGGGTTTTGAAGGTAATCAAGAAGAAAAAACTACTCAAAGTGGCATAAAATCAAAAATAGAGAAAAACACGATTTTCTGCACAAAGTCGCGATTTTCTGAGGAAGATTGTGATTTTGGTGCAAAAATTCAGGAGCAGAGTTAATTACAAAGAAAAGAAGGAATTGAAGTAAAACAAAGAGAAAGAAAGCTTAAAAAATCAAAAAGTTATCAAAAAACCCAGAAAATTAGAAAACACGATTCTCTGAACAGAATCGCGATTTTCTGTAAAAAGTGTTGTTTGGAAATAACTTTTCAGATGACTCATGTATTGAAGTTGTGAAGGATATTGAGAAAAGGCAAGGACATAGAATACTCAAAATTTGCACAAGAAAAGATCTACAGAAAAAACACGATTCTTTACACAAAATCGCGATTTTCTGTAAAGAAAGTTTTTTGGAATCTGTGGTAAATTTGGGTACATTGAGATAAGGAAGTGTAAGGAAGATTAGGTGGATTGAGTAAGTCAAGAGGAATAATTGAAAGAGTGTGAAAAACTGAAACTTGAACAAAATCGCGACTTTCTGAGTACAAAATCGTGATTTTTTTAGCACTATATAAGCAGATAATTGAAGAAAAAACTCATTTGAGAGTGAGAGGGAGGGAGAGAGAGAGTGAGCAGAGCTGCCAGAATCGCGACTTTCTGCAAACAGTGGACTTTGGAGCAATTTTCACCCAAGCAAGAAAGGTAAGAGTCCTAACATCATTTTTGAACACATATTTTTGGTTTTAAGTGGAAAATAACATCAAAAAATAGAAAAAAATCAGAGGAGGACAGAATCGCGATTTTCTGAATTCTTGAGTTTTTACTAAGGAATAATTAGTTTTTGCTTTAGTTGCTTCATTGCATGTTAAAATTTTGATAAGGCGATTCTATAGGTGAAAAAATATTGAAAAAAGCAATAAGTTGAAAATCTGCCAAATTTTGGACAAAATCGCGATTCTCAGTTTTAACTCAAAATCGCGATTCTGTGAAAAGTGCCATCAACATCGCGATTCCCAGAACGCGATTTTCATAAGAAAATCGTGTTTTTTTACAATCTGTGAGCAATCACGATTGTCTGGGAACAAAATCGTGAAAAAAAACACGATTTTGACACAAAATCGCGAAAAACACGATTTTGACACAAAATCGTGAAAAACACGATTTTCACACAAAATCGTGAAAAACACGATTTTAACACAAAATCGCGAAAAACACGATTTTGACACAAAATCGTGAAAAACACGATTTTCACACAAAATCGTGAAAAACACGATTTTGACACAAAATCGCGAAAAACACGATTTTGACACAAAATCGTGAAAAACACGATTTTGACACAAAATCGTGAAAAACACGATCTTGACACAAAATCGCGAAAAACACGATCTTGACACAAAATCGTGAAAAACACGATTTTGACACAAAATCGTGAAAAACACGATTTTGACACAAAATCGTGAAAAACACGATTTTGACACAAAATCGTAGAAAACTCGATTTTGAACACAAAATCGTGAAAAACACGATTTTCAACAGAAAATCGTGAAAAACTCACAAGTAGGTAGAAAATCGTGAAAAACACGATTTTGACACAAAATCGTGAAAAACACGATTTTGACACAAAATCGTGAAAAACACGATTTTGACACAAAATCGTGAAAAACACGATTTTGACACAAAATCGTAGAAAACTCGATTTTGAACACAAAATCGTGAAAAACACGATTTTCAACAGAAAATCGTGAAAAACTCACAAGTAGGTAGAAAATCGTGAAAAACACGATTTTCAACAGAAAATCGTGAAAAACTCACAAGTAGGTAGAAAATCGTGAAAAACACGATTTTCAACAGAAAATCGTGAAAAACTCACAAGTAGGTAGAAAATCGTGAAAAACACGATTTTGACACAAAATCGCAAAAAACACGATTTTGACACAAAATCGTGAAAAACACGATTTTGACACAAAATCGTAGAAAACTCGATTTTGAACACAAAATCGTGAAAAACACGATTTTCAACAGAAAATCGTGAAAAACTCACAAGTAGGTAGAAAATCGTGAAAAACACGATTTTCAACAGAAAATCGTGAAAAACTCACAAAAAACACGATTTTGACACAAAATCGTGAAAAACACGATTTTGACACAAAATCGTGAAAAACACGATTTTGACACAAAATCGTAGAAAACTCGATTTTGAACAGAAAATCGTGAAAAACTCACAAGTAGGTAGAAAATCGTGAAAAACACGATTTTCAACAGAAAATCGTGAAAAACTCACAAGTAGGTAGAAAATCGTGAAAAACACGATTTTCAACAGAAAATCGTGAAAAACTCACAAGTAGGTAGAAAATCGTGAAAAACACGATTTTCAACAGAAAATCGTGAAAAACTCACAAGTAGGCACAAAATCGTGAAAAACCCCAAATCCATCAGAAAATCGTGGAAAAGTCTAATTGCATCATAAAGTCGTGAAAAAACACGATTTTCATCTGAAAATCGTGAAAAAACACTACTGGCAGTAGAAAATAGTGAAAAAACCCTAAATTCATTAAGAAGTTGTGAAAAGCACAAAACATAGGAAGAAAATTAAAACACACACAATTTTGGACAGAAAATTGTGGAAAACCAATATATTGGTTAGGAAACTGTGACAAACACTCTTTTGAGTATTAGAAATTTGTCAAAAATAGTTGAATGATACTAAGGTCTGGAAATAAAATAAATTCACTTCCTAAACAAGACCTAACAAGGAAGGAAAAAGAGCCAGGAAGTAGTAAAAGATCAGAAAGAAGTTTAGGCCAAGAAAATAACATGGAAAACCTAAATGAAACAAATGAGTCAATAGAAACTGGGGATTTTAGAAACATCCTTAAATACATGTATACAAATAGGTTTGGAACCTATGTATACCAGGATGGAATGCATAAATTCCTCATTAGACTGAGAAATTTAGAAGTTCCCCTGAATATAACTCCAGTAGCCCAATTCAAAGATGGAAGATATGAAGACAGGCAAGGATGTGTATACATCTTCTCTCAAGACCCAGAAAATTCAAATGATCTAGGGCAATGTGCTGACAAAGGACCTTGGGAACATAACATGGGACAACCAGATATACCTAGACCAAATGAAAACTACACTAATAATGAGCAACATCATGGGAGAAGGACACATGCTTCACCAAATCCCTTTGACAAAGAACCAGAAGGATACAATGACTTCCCACTCAGAAGAAGACCTCATTGGCAACCTCAGGGTAGGATGCTTAGACCATACCAAGTAGCCAAATGCATGAAGAACCAATATGAAGGGTATTCAGATCCTCATGCTCATGCTGCAGAATTTAGACAACTGATTAGAGCAGAGGAAGTAGAAGATTACAAGGTACAATTTGAGGCATTTGGTCTAACCCTAACAGGGCCAGCCTTATCATGGTTCATTCCTTTGAGAAAAGAAATGTACCTAGACATTGAATCTTTCTTAGAAGCTTTCATTGGTGAATTCTCTAAGACTGGAATCAAACATAGTACAGCCACATTGATACACAGCTTCAAACAACAAAAGGAGGAAAATGTTAGAGAAGCAGCCAGAAGGTTTAAACAGTACATTGATAGATGCCCAAGAGAAGAAGTACCTTCCATGGCAAAACAAGTATCCTTATTCATTGAGGGTTTGAGAAGTGCCCAATTAAGGACCCTAGTGTACTATAGGAGATGTCCTGATTTAGCAGCCTGTGTTAAGGAAGCAATAGATTTGGAGGACAACAGAGGTCAAGATTTGTTAGCATTTGATCAACCCAGATCTTATGAAGACAAAATTCCTCCAGCTGAAGAGTTGGCTCAGGCTATTGCTAAAGCCCTAGAGGTAAGCACTAAAACTAATCTGATAAACTCTAGGATAAACACAAACAAGAAATGTTATATTTGTGGAGAAAATCATCTGGCACAACAATGTCCTTATCAGAAACCACAACACTTACAAGATAGGAAGACACTCAAGTATTGTACACTAGAGAGAAAATGGACAAACCATACCAGGGAGGAATGCTTCTATAATAAACAACCTGTCAAGGAAAGAGACTACATGGCTCAGAGGGAATCAGGTTATACTGAGCAACCAAGACCAGTATTGGGACAACAACCTCCTATTCCAACTAATGTGGTACCAGTCAAATATACACCCATTGACGAAGGAAATTCAAGATTCAGATCACCTTATAAGGAAGAGTATCAATGGAGTGAGGGACATCAGGAAGAATGGGAAGATTATGAAATAAGGGAACCTGAGCTTAAAGCCCTAGATTTGGGAAATGGAAAAATTGAAATGGACACAGCAACATTCATGTACATTACCAACAACTACATGTCCAATCAAAAACCTCAATTCAAAGGGGGACCAAAGATAACATGTTATAGGTGTGGGGGAGAGCATTTCATTAGAGATTGTCCACAACCTCCAACATTCAGAATAGAGGGAGCATACTGTAAGGATTGTGGTAGAGAACATCTGATCAAGGACTGTCCAAAAAATCCCCAAAAACAACAGAACACACCTAATAACATACCTTTAAAAACAGTCAAAATTATGGAACAAGAGGAATTGTGACAATGATCAAATTGAACTTAATGTTATAACAAGGGCACAAGCCAAACAACAAGGAACAATTAAAGAACAAAATGAGGGTTCTACATCAAAAGGGAAGAAAAATAGACAAAAAGGGAAATGGGAAAAGAAAAGGAAAGTGGGCAAAAGTCTGGAAGAAGACAATCAGGAACAAACAAATTCAAAACAGGTGTCCATTCATCTTTCCCAACAGATAGCTCTTACCAAATGACTGCATTTACATATGCTACATATACAAAGAGTCCTTACCAAGGTTCACAGTCTACTCTCATCCACCAGCACATGGATCATGATAGATTATACAACCATCTTGGCAATTAAAATTTTGGTCTTAGCTATGTACATCATGACAACCTATACTTTCAAAAATCTTTCTGATGTCCTGTACATGGTAGACACCAAAAAAAAAATTAATATGTACATAAACTGGAGCATACACAAAAATTCAGAGACAGGGATTTCTATGTACAACGCATAACTATCCTCAAAGTTAAGGGAGAAGGTTAAAACCTTTGATTATAAGGTGGACAATAGATGAGTAGGCTGGAGCCCTACACCTCCTTGGTAGGGGTGCCAATGAAAGTCCTATCACATTCCATCCCAACACACAACACATTCTAGAAAGAATGATAGAGCCCCCCTCTATCATGATAGAGGGAAGACCTTGATAGACCCCCTTTGTCATGATAGACCCATCTATCGCTACAAGGCCCCTCTATCATGATAGAAAAGTTCCACGATAGAAAAAATTCTTGATAAACACCCATCTACTACAATAGACCACCCTCTGTCATGATAGACTAGTCTATCATAATAAATCCCTAGTCTATTGTGATAGACCCCCGGCCTATCATGATAGACTACCTAGTCTATCATGATAGATCCCTAGCCTATCATGATAGACTATCACCCATAATAGGCCTCATCTATTGCGCATACATTACAATGACATTGTAATGTATGTGCATTAATATATACATTTTGATCATATCTCACTCTCTCTTCTTTGCCATGTATCACTCAAGATAGTGAGCTTCTCTGGCTTGGTTCTCAATGTATACTTGATCATTTGATGTGATTTAAATTGGTATAGATTCAACATACTGTCTATTTTCTTCGATAGAGTTTCATTATCATTGCCTTAGCCAATCTTGAGATATCTTCAAAACTCGGCTCACTATTTTGCATACCATTGAAGCTCAAAAAGGTCGGGATACACATTTAACTTGCTAAGCATCATTCTCTCAATATAGTCTATCATTTTAAGTGAAATTACTTGCAAACATTAGCTATCCTAGGTTACTAGATATGAATTTCTTTGAGCATGTGTGGTGACCAAAATAGCAAGTTTTGGTTCATAGTTCAAACTCCTATTCATCTGTTTGGATCCAATGATTTGAGGATCATACTCCAAAGTACTTGGGTGATTATTTGTGCTTTGTGGAAGGCTCAACAAGTCTACTTCGCGCTCCTTGGCTCAATTTTGGCTATTGTGAAGCAAGAGTTTGCAAAACCATCTCATTTCCAAAAAGTGTGTACCATCTCCTCCAACAGTGGTATCAGAGCAACATCAAAGCAAAATGGGAGATGGATTTCCATCATTCATTGATAAATTGGATACGAGAAATTATCCAGCATGGTCCCTAAGGATGAAGGCTTATCTCTAAGGAAGAAGTCTGTATGGATACATCTCTAGAGATGAAGAAATGCCAACATTCAAAAGCAAACATCAACCTACAAGAGAGGAGCAAGAAAGACTAGCTACATGGTGTGCAAAGGATGCTCTAGCAACGTCTTATATACTTAACTCAATATCTGATTTCTTATTACCTCACATTAGGAATTGCAAGACCTACTTGAAGACATTACATGTTATCAAAGGCTTGTTGGGAGTCTCAATTATGCAACCCTAACAAGAGTGGACATATGCTATGGAGTAAGTACATTAAGTCAATTTATGCATACACCAAGAAAACCTCACATGGAAGTTACCAAGAGGATCTTAAAGTATCTAAAGGGTACCATAAATGAAGGTCTATTTTATTCATTCACATCTGACTTGGATATCAAGCTACATTTTGATGCAGATTGGGCTAGCTCAAAAGATGATAGGGGGAGCACTTTTAGTTACTTACCTTTTGTAGGTTCAAAGTTGATTTCATGGTCATCAAAGAAACAACCAATTTTTGCATTATCATCAACTGAAGTTGAGTATAGAGGCCTAGCAAATGCAACACAAGAAGCAATGTGGTTAAAGCTACTCTACTCAGAATTGGGGATACATACCTACAATGATCTTTGGAGATAACACTAGCTCACTTCATTTAGTTGTTAATCCTGTAAATCATGCAAAGACTAAGAACATATAAGTGCTTAGTCCTTCCAAATAGAAGTGCATTATCATTATGTGAGAGAGAAGCTACTTAGCAAGGACATACAATTGTCCTATGTATCAACCAATTGGCAATGTGTAGATATGCTAACCAAATCTTTGGATGGAACTAAGATAAATATTTTCAAGATGATGATTGGATTGCAAGAGATTAAAGAAGATTTAAGACCAAGCATATTAGGCTTGAGGGGGAGCTGTTGGTGCAATTTACTCCAAGCCTAAATGCTTGATCATTTATCCTATGAATCATATGTATATTCATGTGTCAACACATGAACAACATCTTGTAAATATTTGATTTTTACTCATTATAAAAGTGCATAGAAGGAATCGCTTCTAATCATAAGTTGTGAGGAAGAATCTTTTCACACATCATTTGATGAGTTAGCTAAAGATTGAGTTCCTAAAAACTAGAGGAACATTTTGGTAGAGGATTTAAATTTCAAAATTCAAAAAGGCTCCAACTTCAACTATAAAAGGAGACTCAAAAAGTCACGTGAGGGAGACTGTGGGTTCAAATCATCCCTCCTTGGTGAATATAAAACTCCTTTGTTGTAGTATGCCCTTAGGAAGCCTAGACCCACACCACTTTGCATGGAAGCAAGAGGAGGACTCAAGAAAGACTCTCCTTTCATCCAAATCAACCTCCAACATGTTCAAGCCATTGGCCATCAGCCCGCAGCTATGCCACATGCTTGAAAACATGGAGAGAAGGGTGTCATTGATCCTTGTCACATATTTAAAATATAGGAAACTGCAACATTCTACTTACACAGATAGGAAATACAAGCATGCACACACACCTCACTCTCTCACACTCTAAGACTAAATACACATATGCACAAAGCCTAAGAGAAAAGAGAGTTCTTCCATTCATTTCAAAATAGATACATGAAGCACGTCGAACCAAGAGCTCGCCTCTTTACAAAAATGAGCCTCTATATATAGGCTTGGCTCTATTTCCCATGTGCTCCTTTTGACTAGTAAAAAATGGAGCACATGCATAACTAACATATCTTTTGAGATCTTGCAAAATATTCCCTTTAACAACCATATCTCAAAGTCATACATGCATGGGGATTTTTCTACATATCTTCCAAAAAGATGAATAATTACAAGCTTCCAAAGCCTTTTGGAGAAATATTAAAAAGGGCCTAAGAGGGTGTTCTCATGTGCAAACCCTCACGTATACATGAAAGGGTATTTTGATGAACAAAAGAGTGTTCCTATGCACAAGAGAAAATGTGTGCCCACCCTATAGCCCAACACTCGCCTCCTCCTAGACTTTGTTATCCTCGACAAAGCTAAGAGAAGAGGAACATTCGTAGATGAACTGGTCTAGGTGTAAGTCTTCAAATCTTCAAGTCTTCAGGGTATTGTAGAGTCCTTGAATGCTGAGTGACACAATCCCCCTAAGGGGGAGTCAGCCCAGCAATCATGAAGAGGAGTCATTGTTGCCAAATATGTAGCCATTCCTTGGAATATTTCCTGAAAAATATCATCTTTTAAAAAAATCAGACCAGCAAGGTGCACCCAAAAGTCTTCAAGTGTTGGGTGACACAATACTCCTCAGACGTAGTCAATCCAACAACTACCAAAGAAGCATAAGGTGGAGGAAAAGTGAACATTTCATCCAAGCTTTAACATTCGCAAGGCCTTCCAAATGGTGAAGACTTTTCAAGTGTTGGGCGACACAATCCTCCTAAGAGGCAGTCAGCCTAGCCACAAAAGATAAGCATGAAGAGCAGTGTGCTACTAAGTATGCATTCATTTCAATCAAACAGTTCTTTTCTGCAACACCCATGAATCCCCATATAATAACCACCTTTGTATATCCCAATTGAATTGGCTTTGGACACAATCCCTATGAAGGGCAGTCACAAAAGGCCAAGACCAAGCTCCTTGTAATCAAGGTAAAAACCAACATCCAAACAAAGTTCTTTTCTGTAAAGGTGGACATCATTCGCCATGCATCGTGAAAAAACCCACCACCAAGGGTATAGATCTAAGATTGTACAATTAAGTACATTGAATCCTTCAAGTCATGGAGGTAGGGACCGACATCAAGAAGGGATCTAGATCTATAACCAACACTTAACTGAAGGTAATACTGAAATTATCTAGAGCTTTAGTAGCCCATATCATTAAAGAAGTCGTCTGCAAGAAACCGTAATTTAAAATATAAGCCTGTGAAGCTTTCATAAGACTGTTGTCATTATGTTCCGTCCGTTTGAAAATGTCTCAAATATGCATCACATGTTGACAAGTATACATCACGTTGGCAAAATGGTCCCATTAAGATGGGAAGTCACACGAAATGCTACCCCAACAATAGCAACAAAAAAGGCTAATCATCTCCATTGTGCCGATCACATAACAATCATGATACATTTAATATTATTCAGGGTTTTAGTCAGTCAATCATCCAATGTTGCAGTGTTTGTTTGACTTTTCTCCACGTAAAGGAATGTGGGCACTATATATGAGCATTGATGAAGATTGATGAGCATTAACGAAGAATGACGAGCATTGATGAAGATTCACGAGCATTTACAAACAATTGAGATCGGGAGATTGGAGATGTGCCACTTCTTCCACTTTACTTACATTTAAACTTAAAATTGTATTAGGATTTTGTCAATTTATCCTAGCATTCATACTTAGAGTCGTATAAGGTTATTGAAGTAGTTTCCATTCATTAGCATTATCAAGAAAACAATTTTAGAATTATTCATTGATCAATTGATAGTTTATATTGTTCTGATGTGTGCGACTAATGAGTCTTTGAATGAGTCTATGAGTAATGAGTCTATGAATGAAAATACCATTTCTACATCATTCTTTTTTGATCTTTTATTACCACCACCTGTAAACACTTCCACTCAACCTGAACAGAACATAGTTAATATAGAATTAGAAGAAAAGGAATTTATCAAAGACCGCATTACTAGTGAAACCTTGGTTTGTCCATCATATGAATATTGTCTATCCTTTTTTCTAGCTGCACAACCTTATGGTCATTGTTAAGATTAGGCCATTAGCCCCTAGATAAACACTTTTTACATCAATGAATCGCATCTTATATCCTAAAGTATGCTAAAAAACACCCTATGTGTAGTCACATAGTGAGGCCATAGCAAGTTCAGTTCTGAACTGCCATTGGTCTCCATTCACACCCCTCAACATTTGGTGAACCTGAGGTGAATCATGACAATTGCATGCCTAGGATTCTTAAGTGTGTTTTTAGTATTAATTAAAAAAATTTAACCTTTATATTCTTCTGGTTTGCAGGAGAGTGGAGAAAGGAGCAGCAACGATAAGTGGAGACTTTCCTGGCACCGAATCTTTTCCCTTTTTCTCTGGTTGTTGAGGCTTGTTCGTTAAAGTACTGAGCACCTCCACGGGAAGAGGGGCATTCAAGATGGAGGAGCCTTGACACTTCTTTCCACCCCTCTCATCGACACTTGAAGTGAAGATGTTTGCACATATTCATTCATTAGATATTGATGTATTAGAATTTGATCAAATCAAATTGTATAAATTTACACATATTCACTTTGAGGCTCTTCTTTGAGCCATACTCCAAGTATTTGATCTAACTCTTGATCCTTACTTTTTGATAAATTTCAATGGGCAAGAAGAAGATAGTTCAAGTAAATATACATGATAAAAGCTCTAGTATGGAAGAATTAATTAAAATTAAGATTTTGGAATTTGAATCACAATTCAAAGATCTAGGAGATAAGCTAAAATCGTCAAATCGGGCCAAATTTGAAGAATTGTTTCTATTAATTGATAAGCTTGGTGATTTTTCTAATTCAACTCATGTTGTGTGTGGTATTTTAAAAGAAGTTATTACAAATCTAAAGAGAAAAAATGATGAATTGATTAAGCAAGTAAATGAGTTACCAAGATGCAACTGCAAGCATGAACATGAAACTCAAAAGTTGTCTAAAAAGTGCATATAAAAATCATATGTTTGAGCATAGGAGATCCACCCATATGGCTATGCATAGGAGAGTGAAACATCCAACAAGATGCTTTTGGTGTGATCAGTTAGGTCATACATATGATTATTTTCTTTCTTATGATGATGCATGTAAATTGCACTTAGTCACTACAATTGACCATAAGACATCTACCTTTGCGTTTCAACTTAGGTAGAGGAGGGATGAGATAATACTTTGATCAAACTAAATTTACACCTAAAACATGTAAACGAATTGAAAAACAATGGAGACCTAAGAGCTTTGATGAGAAAACAAATTCAAAACTTAAACGATATGACAAAGAGAATTTTTATGAATCTATGACTGAATTTGAAATTCAAAGTAAATTCTTTAACAAAGAGATCAATGATGAGCAAGATCTTCCTAAATCTACATTTATGAGTAAATGCAACAATCAATTTACATCTATTGAAATACAAAGATATGATCAAATTACGTTGGACAAGCAAAAGATTGATAAAGTAGTAAATGTGAGGATAAAGGATAATGAAAATGAAATTCAAAAATCAATAAAATTTGAGAAGCAAAATACAAACATTATAATAACAAAAATATTCACAATAAAATTTACAATGACAAAGATATTAGGGAAAATGGAAAATTAGCTAACGATCAAGATTTGATGAATAAGGAAAGGGAACGGGTACAAGAAGCTATACTGAACATTGAGCAAAATACTAAAAACTCTTCTAAATTTATGAAAAAGAGGGAGAAGAAATTGAGAGAATATTTTTCTTGTGATTTTTTTCATATCTATGAAATTTTGATTGAAGAGATTTAATGATAAATGTTTCCAAATTTTGATGAATTTATATATTGCTTAAAAGATTTTTCTATGAAATTTTCTCATAAAACATTTTTCCAAATTTGATGAATTTATCTCTATTTTTTATTTGATGCTTGATAATTTTTATCAAAATTCCCCTAAAAATTTTCCATGCTTGATAAATTAATTAAAAGTTTATGACAAAGCTTTGCTTTCAAAATATTTGTGATGCAAAATATGAAACATATATGATGAAAAATATACTTTACTTTTTGGAAAAACATATGATAAAATATGTTTGATAAATATGATGAAAACTATGATTTTCTCTTGATAAGAAAAGGATGTATTCATAGTCAAGGATGCAAAAATTTGATCTTCTTACTGTTAAAAACATGATATGATGCAAATTATGATGAAATATATGATTTTCTTTTACCAAAAATATATATGATGATAAATATGTTAAAAATTCATGATGAAAAGTATGATATGTTTTCGAATATATATATATATATATATACACACACATATATATATATATATATATATATATATATATATATATATATATATATATATATATATATATATATATATATATATATATAACTAGGAAAAATAAATATGATGAAAATATGAGAAATATGATAAATATGTATGAAAATATGAAGAAGAAAATGTTTGAGAGATATGATGAAAGATATGATAATGATATAATGCAATATGACTCATGATGAAAATTAATTTTCTTGTAGTTTCTAGTTTATGATTACCAACAGGACTTGATGATGATTTGAGCAAACAAATTTATTTCTTTTACGATGAATTTATGATGATTTTGAAGGGAGATGATTGAAGATCAAGCTAACTTCTAGGTTGTATTTCTCTATTATCTAAATTTTTTATGTTTTTTATCTATGCATATCATTTGCATTCATGACAATATATAATCATATGATCTGGAATTTGGCCTATCAAATTATGAAGTGATTCTATTTAGCCAAAGTAGGAACACAAAACTTGATTTATGTTTCTAGTTTATGAATTGAGTGGAGATTTGATATGAGCAAAAGGATTTTGTAGTTCATTTCAAATGATGAAAGTAATTGTATATATGTATGAACATATAGATGCATGACTCTTGTCTATGAGATCCTATGTCTTTCTCCTACATGCATCTAGATCCTTAGCTTGGAATAAGGGATTAAGCCTTTCCCCTTCAAAACAAAAAATTTGCAAATGTTTAAAAAAAAGAAGAAGAATTAAAAAATATGATGAATGGGAGTTTTATACCTTCTTCCACCCAAAAAAGGTATTTATGAATTTCACCTATATGAGAACAGAAGTTTTATACCTTCTTTCCCCCCAAAAAGGTATTTATGAATTTTATCAATATGAAGATGGAAGTTTATACCTTCTTTCACCCCAAAAAGGTATTTATGAATATCACCTACATGACAAAGATGAAGAAAAGCTAGTTGTGGCAAACACATCTAGTGCTTAGAAATTGGGCAAACAAGGCAGATGTTTGTATAAGTAGATCTAGTTGATTTCTTTGACATGTTTGATTGCTTATATATGAGTACTTATATACGAAGAAACGTGATTTTGAGTGAATGAAGAAGAATTTTGTTTCATTATGATCTTTACAAAATTTATGAATTGAACTTAAATTGATGATTTGTTGACTGAGATGGTTGATAGCTTAACTTTGTGATTCAATATGATCTAAATCCCAAATTAAAATTAAATGGATTCCATGTGCATCTTGCATGGAAAATTGATAAATTTGATTTGGTAAACTTGAAAATTATGATTCTTCTAAAAGGATTTGATATTGTTATATGATTGGATATCAGGTTGGCCCATCAAGAAGCTGCTTCCCATTATCTATAAGTTGGCCCATCAAGATGATGTGCAGGTTTGTAGGGGGTAGATGTCGGAACAATTTCATCATTCAATTTGACATTCAGGAAAACTAAAAAATTTGCAGATAGCAAAATCTATGGGGAATGACCAGACCACATCATATGAACCCTACATGTGCATATATGTTATTAGGTTTTACCCTAAAAGTCTATGTAGTTGTGTGATTATGTGTATGGTACCCATTTGTATGTGGGGGTATGGGTATAAGCCTATATATTTAGCTAAATATTTGAATATTTAAGAAAGTTTGTTTGTGCTATGTGAACGTATTTGAGGGTTTAAGTATGCATATGTATGTATAGGTGTGTATGTGTGTGATCATTAACTTAAATATGATATGTGTGAACATTTGATTTAACAAATATATGATTACAATTAATTAATATATCTTATATCTTATACATTTAGATAATATATCTTAAATTATGTTTTAATTATCTATCATAATAGTGTGTGTGTGTGTGTATAACTATTAAGGTATTTAAGAATATTATACCTTAGTGTGAACCTAAATTAAAAGTATTAAAGAATTAGAAAAAAAAAACAAATAAAATAGAATAAAAAATAAAATAAAAACAAAATAAAAAATATGCAAATTAAATGTGTGGTGTGTGTGAGTGTAACTAACAGTGTGGAGTGAGTGAGATATGCAATTAAAGAGAGTTGAAGTGTGGAATAATATGTGGTGTGTGTGAGTGCAAGGTAAAAGAATGGAGTAAATGAATTGTTAAAGTGAATTAAAAGTGAGGTGTGTGTGAAATGTGTGATTAAAGTGGATATGTGCTAAAGTGTGGAGAACATGAAAAGATGAGATGAGTACGCATATATGTGTGGAGATATATATATATATATATATATATATATATATATATATATATATATATATATATATATATATATATATATATATATATATATATATATATATATATATATATATATATATGTGTGTGTGTGTGTATGTATGTATGTATGTATGTATGTATGTGTGTGTGTGTGTGCATAATGTCCTAGTTTTCTAATGCTTTTAACAGGTGAACTCTGCTTCTTCTTGATTCGTTTTCCTTCACCACCATCTAGTGTGCATTAGAGAGAGAAGGAGTGAATCTTCTCCCTCGCCTCCTTCCTCCTAGTTCGTGGCATGGCTACGAGCCATAGACATATCCTCCCCCTCTTTTCTCCGAGAGCCATGGTTCTGCCTGTAGACTGACGTGAGAGAGAGAGAGAGAAAGAAAGAAAGAAAGAAAGAAGTCCCACCTGGCTGCTTGCGTGCGGACAGAGATAGTAGATGGAAGTACTGGAGAGAGAGAGAGAGAGAGAGAAAGAAAGAGAGATATGTAGAGACTCCTCATGGCGGCTATGTGGGCAGAGAAAGAGGCCGAGAGAGAGAGAGAGAGAGAGTTAGGAACAGAGAGAGAGAGAGAGAGATAGAAAAAGAGGATTAATTAATTTATTTTATAGTTATTTAATTTATTTTATAGTTATTTAATTTATTTTATAGTTAATTAATTTAGTTTATAGTTAATTAATTTAGTTTATAGTTAATTAATTTTATAATTTGTAACTATGTATATACTTATAGCTATATGACTATGCATGCATAGTGTATGCATTCATATACATATGGTATGAATATATACATGAGAATATATATGCATGTGCATGAGAGTGATCATGCATGTGTGCATGGATGCATAATAAGATATGAATATGCATGAATGAGTTCATATGCATGTGCATGACAAATGCATGTATGCATAATGAAAAGTGCATTTACATAGATGTATGTGCATGAGTGCATGTGTATGCGATATTATTGCATGTGTATGAATGCATGTTTATGAGGGTATACATGTGCATGATTGGTGTGTGCATGTGCATGATTAATGCATGCATAAGTAAATGAATTTATGCATGAATGATGGAGTTTCATGTGCATGAATGCATGTGTATCTAAGCTTGAGCTTACATATGCATAGATATATGAGTATGCATGAGAGCATGAATGCATAAGAGTTAGATGCATAAATGTACATAAAGGTAGATGCATGTGCATATAGTGTATGCATATGCATGATCATAAATGTATGTATATGCATGTATGTAAGTACAGTGTATGAATGCATGTAAGTACAATGTAAGTACAATGTATGTATATGTAAATGCATATGCATATGATGTGTATGCATGAATGAATGAATGAGTGTTAATATAGATGCATAAGTAAATATATATGCATGTGCATGAGAGTGAGCATGCATGTGTGCATGAATGCATGTGCTTAAATGTGCATGAATGCATGGATGTATGTTGAATACATAAATGCATGAGCATAAGTAAGTTAGCATATGCATATACAATGAGATGAACATAGGTATGAGTGAATGAATGAGCATATACATATATGATAAGAGTTAAAAGTAATGAGTATGTTTTATATTTCATAAAATGTACTTATGCTTTTCCTAATGCTTTTTACAGAGCATTGACGAGCATTGATGATGATTGACAAGTATTGATGAAGATTGACAAGCATTAATGAAAATAGATGAGCATTGATGAAGATTGATGAGCATTAACGAAGAATGACAAACATTGATGACGATTCACGAGCATTTACAGGCAATTGAGATCGAGAGATTGGAGATGCGCCACTTCTTCCACTTTACTTACATTTTGTATTAGTATTTTGGCAATTTATCCTAGCATTCGTACTTGGAGTTATATAAGGTTATTGAAATAGTTTCCATTCATTAGCATTATCAAGAAAACATTTTTAGAATTATTCATTGATCAATTGACAATTTATATTGTTCTAATGTCTACGAGTAATGAGTCTTTGAACGAGTCTATGAGTCTATGAGTCTATGAGTAATGAGTCTATGAACAAAAATACCATTTCTACATCTTTCACTTTTGAGGTTTTATTACCAACACCTGTAAACACTACCACTCAACCTGAACAAAAAGTAATATAGAATTATAAGAAAAGGAATTTATCAAAGACCGCATTACTAGTGAAACCTTAGTTTCTCCACATGTTCAGCTTGTAGTTCATGCTTCTATGTGTCTGGCAAGCAAGACCGGCCTTGTAGTGAATGGACATAGTTTTTATTTTATGGCAAAGACCTGTTAACAAGTTTTCATGGAGTCCTCACATCCACCATATGCATAGCCACTTGAGACATTACATTTGAGTTTGTATCAGGCCGTCTTGAACATGAGGTGTGGACCAGTGTCATCTTGCTTGTATTTTGCTGAATAGCAATACCTAGTGGCCTGCATAACTACTTGTGTGGTCCGTCTCTATTGTAGTTCATCGATGGCCTTTGATAACACAATTATAGCTTTGGAAGTTCTTTTGCCAACACACAAATCCTCGGCATAGCCACCTTGCCTCGTACCTTAGGCAAATTGAGAGATTTCAGGAGTGACAATTTTGTTACCACCATCACTACCTCTTGAGGTGTGTGAAGATCGCCATCCAAAGCTAATGCCCTTGGCTGCACACAACTCAAATGATCACCAGCTTAGCATCCTTAGTGTACATAATGAAGATACAATAAAGCCAAGAATGTGCTTTGAAATACAACTTTCAACTCAGACAACTCACTCTATGAGGCAAAAAAAACAAGCATTGTATTGATCATTGTCATGTCCATTAAGGCAGTCAGTCCAAATATTACTAACAGGCCGGTAATCCTTGGGAGAACATGTGTTTGCCTAAGACATACAAATTTCTCAATACACCGGAAACAAAAGACATAATAAAGGTGTTTTGCGCATAATGACTGATACAGGTTTGGGTTCGTCAAGCATTCTTCCTTGGAATTTTAACTATTGTCAAGCTATTCTTGTTGATAAGCCTGTGCAGCACCCAAAGTGAAATTTTTCATACATTGAATCAATACGGAAAAGGGAGATGAAACCATATTTTGATTTGAGAGGTGATATATATCTCATTCGCCACATCTAGGGTCCTCGCTAATCTTCCCCAAATCTACATTTAATGAGTCTTTTTCAATGGGAGAGTGTTGAAGCTCAAGGTCAAGGACAAAGCATGGAAGCGCATCAAGGAAGTAGACACACAAGAAGAAGGAGCAAGTAGGGAGCTCCAAGAAGCACCTGTCAAATTTTCAGAAGAAATCCCTACAAACATAGTGATTTTTATCACTAAAAACCATTGTAAATACCATTTTCCATTTTTGTAACTCCATTTTGTTCAAGCCGAGGAGTCCTCGAGCTTGAGGAGTATTAGATCTACCATCCTACCAATTTTCGTAATTTTTAGACTCCGTTTGAGCCCCCAAATAAGCCATGGAACCTATTTTTTAACTAGGCCGGACACTAGGTCTGGACAGGGCCAAAACCACTCAAAAACTATAAAAAGGGCTGGAGAGCTCATTTTTGGGGTTAGCTTGTTGTAGATTTCAGTTTTGTAAGAGAGCTCTTTGGTAATCGAAGCTTTCCATTGTTCCACTCTTTGCTCTTACCTTGTGCACGTGTGTGTGTATGTGTGTGTATGCTTGTGTGCTTTCACTCACGCACTTGTGCCTTCACTTGCTCGCGGTCTTCATACTGGTCCTCACGTCTCCACGGATTGACATTTATGAGGTGTATCTCCTCACGTTGGTACTCACCATTGTGCTAGAGTGACACCAAATTTGGCGCCGTTGCCGGGGAGAGAGCTTGGAGGACGAGCGTGTGACGGTAAGACGTAGAGTAGCGACGTTGGAAGGTAAAAAAATCATCATTTTCAGTTCAGTTTTTGAATTTTCCTTCTTCTTCATCTTCACCATCATCACCATCTCCACCCACCTTCATCTTCTCAGTTTTTTCCATTTTTTTGAGTACATTCACCTTGTTTTTACTTGTGGTTGTGAGCAAGAAGCTTAGAGAGGGTGTAGAACAGAGGCGCTGAAGAAGTGGTACCAAAAACAACAAAAAATCTGAGTGAACAGCCGGACAAGATGAACCTGCACCAAGTATCGTGGAAGCTGCGCCAGAGATCGTGAGTGAGAAATCGGGCAAACTGGGGTTACACAGAGCAAGGGGAAGTGACTAAGAAGTTAGAGAGGCTCTCAAGGTGAGCAAACACCCATTTAATCTATACTTTCTCAGTAAACTAAGTGTGGAAAGGGAAACGATCTGCGTGAGGTATCGTTTGGTACTGACAGAGGTGAAAAGAAGTGATTTGGGGTGATACAGGGAGTGAGGAGAGGAGAGAGGAAAGAGTAGAGCATGTGTACAAACAGAACTTAGAAAAAATCTTTCCCAAAACTTGTCTAAGGGTCAAGTATCGTTTTGTTCCCACGGTCGAGTATCGCGATACTTAGCAAGTATCGTTTTACTCCTGTGGTCGAGTATCGCGATATTTCCCTCCTTTCGGTATCGTTTGGTCCAGAGATCGTTTTGATCAAAGATCGCGATACTCACTAGCGATCGTGTATCGTCTGGATCAAAGATCGTGTATCGTTTGGCTTAAGTATCGTGTATCGCTTCTCAGAGATCGCGATACTTACCAAAGATCACGTATCGTTTGATTCAGGTATCGTCGATCGTTTTGAGCCAAGTATCGAGTATCGTTGGAGTCAAAGATCGTTTCAATCAAAGATCGCGATATTCACCAGCAATCGTGTATCGTTTGGTTCATAGATCGGGTATCGCTTAAGTCAGAGATCGTGTATCGTTTTCTTCCAAATATCGAGTATCGTCTGGAGCTAAGTATCGTTTTGCCCGAGTATCGTTTCAATCAAAGATCGCGATATTCACCAGCGATCGTGTATCGTTTGGTTCATAGATCGGGTATCGCTTAAGTCAGAGATCGTGTATCGTTTTCTTCCAAATATCGAGTATCGTCTGGAGCTAAGTATCGTTTTGCCCGAGTATCGTGGACATCAAGTATCGCGATATTTCTCAACTATCGTGTATCGTGACAAGGTAAGTATCGTGTATCGTCATACAGCGATCGCGATACCTATAAAAGATCGTGTATCGTGGAGTTTGCTCACGATACTTGTTGAAGATCGAGTATCGCCTACTTCAAGTATCGCGATACATACCAAGTATCGTGTATCGAGTTCCTCAAGTATCAAGTATCGTGTCCTACAAATGTCATGTATCGCCTGATTTGAAGCATTTTCTGAGAGACCCTGTTTCCCTGTTTTAACCCCCAAAACCCTGAACTGGCATAACTTTCTCATACGAAATCCGTTTGCTGTGATTTTGGTTTTGTTGGAAAGCTCGTGGGGAATACAAGCAAAACATCGATTGGTTATGGTTAAATTAATACCAGGATTATTAGATAGGGTGTTTTGAAGTTGACCCTCAGGGAAACTAGAAAACCAAGGTGTTCCAAAGGATTTTGAGCAATATAAGAGAACTTTGGGACTAGAAGCCAAGGCTTATGAACCTGAGATCTGGCAGACACTTAGGCAACGATAGACAAAGCATTAGGTCATCTGAGGCTAGTGTCAACCATACAGCCAAGTCTTGGGCTCAACAGCTTAGTGGTTATCCTTACACACGAAGTTCAGAAACCAGTGACTCAGAAATGTCTTTTAGCATGGAAAGACCCACACGTAGCTCAGGCACTACTTATTTACAGACACCAGAAGGTCCCTATAAAACCCAATTGGAGTATATCAGGACCAACCAATTAGGTGCTCGCATCTATGAGGACGGTCTAAGGCGATCAGTGGTTCAACTCAAGAATCCTGACCAGCCCTTTGGACTTGAACACCCAGTGGTCAAGTTCGAAGAGGGTGCTTACATTGATAAGGAAGGAACCATGTATGTGGTTACCAACTTACCAGATAGGACAGATGAGTTTGGAAATATCATTCCTGAGAACGAGATAGGAGACCTAGAGAAAGGAGACGTAGGAGGAGAACCCAAGACCCCTAGAGGTAAGTCAGTCTTAACCAGAGTGCTCACTCCAGAATGGATTCCTCAAGATAATAAAAGCATAGAACTATTTGTGAATAGAGAAACGGAGGAAGCCTTTTGGAGATTTAGGCCAGATCAACCCAGCCCAGTAGTCACCATCTACGAATTCAAGGACCCAGAGACACCAGGGAAAGCTGTCTACCTAGATCACACATCTCAGAAATTATTCTTGGTATCAGATCATGACAGACATGCTTACACTTGGCAAGGCGAATCAATTTTCCCTCCACCAAGATCTAATGTTTCTCAGGGCCTCCAAGGAGCCGGATCATCCAAGGCTCATGAAACCCAGAGAGAAAGAACTAGAGAGAGACCGGAGGTAAGCTTTGCAGACACTATAGGCAGAGACAGATCAGGATATGGAACGGAAAGACTTGAAAGGCAGAGACATAGAGCTCATAGGAACCAAAGAGATGAACATGATTTTCCATTGCCTAGACCACGAGAGCACTCAAGAACACTTAGACCCTCTCAAGTGGTTAAGACAATGAAGAACTACTTTGATGGATTTGGAGATCCTTATGATCATGTGGCGGAGTTCAAACAAGTGCTAAGAGCTGAACAGGTTGAAGACTTATTCACCCAGTTCAAGGCATTTGGTTTGACTCTTAAGGGTACTGCCTTAGCTTGGTTTCAACCTCTAAACAGTCGCAACTATAGAGAGATAGGTCAGCTTCTAGAAGAATTCATTGTAGAATTTTCCAAGAGTGGTATCAGACATAACACATCATCCTTGATCCACAGCTTCAAGCAGACACCCCAAGAAACAGTGCGACTTGCAGGAAGAAGATTTAGGCAGTACTTGGAAAGATGCCCTATACCAGAATTACCCACATCAGCTAAACAGGTGGCATTGTTTTTAGATGGCCTGTTGAGCACAAAATTAAGGTCATATGTATACTTGAAAGAGCCTAGATCCATAGAAGAGTGTATACGGATGTGCATTGACATAGAAGACAACTTGGGTGAGGAGTTAGGACTATCCAAACTCTATAAGGACTCTGATAGTTCTACAAGTCATACCTCTAAAACCTCCACTGAGATAGATGAGATAGCTGAGCAAGTGGCCAAAAAGCTAGGAGTCCAAAATAGACAAATGCCAAGGGTCACCTCAGTGAAGCGATGTTATACGTGTGGAGGAGATCACATGGCTAATGTCTGCCCAATGATGACTCAACCCCAAGGAAACCCTAATGCTCTATATTGCACCATTGAGAGGAAATATACAAATCATACGACCCAAGATTGTCCCTATAACAGGCAGGCTGTTAAACAAAATTATCAGCAACCTTACCAACAGGGTAGGTATCAGAATCAGTACCAACAGCCATATTATAGGCCACAACAATATCAACCTCAATACCAGCAGCAATATCAGGCACCATATAGGCCACAACCAGTCCTAGGAAACCAACCGCCAACTCCTGCCAATGTGATCCCAGTTAAATATACGATGGCGGAGGAGAACCCGAATAGAGCATTGGTGCCACTAACCCCGTTGATACCAGAAAATGACTCTCACGCTCATGGTTCAGACTACTTCCATGCAGATAGTCCACATGCTTATTATATAGAGTCACCTGAGCAAAGTGAGACTTCTCAGTGTCAATATGAGACACCACCTATGGAACAAAATTGGGAGCTAGAATACTCCAATGTCATGTATACGAACCCAAATCCTAGGCCCCAATTGAGACAAGTAAGACCACAGGCCCCTAGAGGACCATGCTTTAGATGCCAGGGCGACCATTTCATTCGTGAATGTCCCCACCAACTAGCTCTGGGACAAGGGCAAAACATTACGATACAAGGGTTTTGTCCTGAGTGCGGCAAGGAACATCTTCCTAGAGAGTGTCCCAGGAATCCCTCTAGTGCACCCAAGGTCACACCCATCAACGTGGTTGGCTTAGTGGCAGATTCAAGTTCAAGTAGCAGTAATGTGGCCCCTGTACAGGCAGTTACTAGGGCACAGGCTGTACAACAAGCAAAACCATCTGAGCAGTCGAAGTCAAGTGAGGCAGGAGAACCTAGCAAGAGGAAACCAAGAACATGGAAGGATACCAGAGAGAAGGCTAATCGCAAGTGGAACAAAAAGCTATCCGAGCTAGAAGAAAGTCTAAAAGATGCCAAAACAAAAATAGAAGACATTGCATCTCAAAGCCCCTCGCATGCCGAAGCTCCATCCATTCCACCTCATTCCACCCCACCACCCATTGTAAATAGACCGCAATCAGGGTCTGTTCTTGCAGATCCAACCCCAGAAGGCTTGGACATGATGTTCAAGGCCTACCAGGCTCGTCTTCAAGAAGGGCCAACAGCTGCAAACCTAGATAAGAGTTACCCTAGAGCAGACTTAGAGATTGAACGGATGAAAATGTGCATGAAAATGGTAGAACAAGCTCAAGCTATACTTGAGACTAGTCAAAAGTTCAATCAGACAAACTCCGTCAAACCGGATTTGCATTTCCAAGGCTTACTAGAAAGATTAGAGCAGTTGGTAAACAAACCACAAGTTTCTTTACCTCCACAGGCTCAACCAGTTATTGAAAGAGGAAGCTCACCACCAATGGGAGCTTATGTTCCTAATTCCACGGATGCTGGAATACCTCCTTCAATTCAACAGTACTCTCAAGAGTTCTTGCGGGAAATACAGGAAGAGAAATGGGCCAAGGAGAAGGGTAATTCCCCTCCTATTCTTGAGATTGATGATCTTCATGATCAATTTCCCCAAGACATTCCGTCTATCTATGGAGACCAAGCAGAGCAACAAGAAGATGAAAGATTAGATTTTGAATCTAATTCTTTACAAGAGTTGCCTCATTTCATAGGCCCATGGGAATGTGAATCTATCCAGATCAGAGCTCCCACAATATTGGTAAGAAATGAAGACTCAGTGATTCCAAGAAACACTGATGTTGTGAAGAACACTAAGGTTCAGTGTCATCTCACTGTAGAGGAGCTGCTCAAGGCAAAACTGGAGCTATGGAATCATGTGAAGGATCAGGTTCCAGAACTTGAATCCAATATGCCAAAAGTAGGTTCTAAGCAAAAAGTTCCAGAGATACCTCTCGACAAGATAGGAGACATGAGCGAAGGTGAAGAAGGTAACACTTATCTTCCGATCACCTATCAAGGTTACACAACCAAAGCAATTGTAGATTCGGGTGTTGGTGTTGCTATTGCGACCACCTCCTTGTGGAAGCGATGGGGCAAACCCACATTAAGATCAACGAGAATGAAACTTCAAATGGAAGATGGTCATTTTGAAAGACCTCTAGGATTGCTTGAAGGGATAACTCTAACCACTTGTGGTGTAGAGTTTGAACATACATTTGCTATATGTGACTTTGAAAAAAATAATGTCTACGAGATGATCCTAGGAAGACCCTTCCTACGACAATTGCAAATAGTACAGGATTGGGGAACCAACTCGTTGTACTTACAACACTTAGGGGTTACCACCAAGGTCAATCTGAAGGATTACACCTTCAGAGATGTACCACCCCTACAGTGGAATCCTATCCACAAAGCAAAAGAAGATTCAATCTCCGTGCGTTCTAGAAGTTCACCTGATCCATCATGGTTGCATGAAGATACTCACTTGTGGATGTGCAAGGTCGCAGAGGAAGAGGACAAGCGCCTAAAAGCGAGAGAAGAAGGAACTCCCCCAGGAGATAGACCAATAAAAGACCCAGCCTATACACCGATGATATTTCCAGATGAGGAATTTGAACCTCATGGTTGGGCAGAAATCTTAGCTACCATGGACATAGCAGTCAATGAAGAACAATGGACACCTCATTGTGATGAGGAGGGTTATGATATTTCAGTGTTCATGTGTCAACCCCTGTTGGAAGAGTGTGATCCTAGTGAGTTCATAGAAGAAGAAGAGAATGACGATGATCTAGAATCCATTGTGATGGATACTTACTTTGACTCAGAGGAACACTATTTAGAAGACATAGGAGTGTTAACCCAAAAAGAAGAAGAACCCCTCACGAGTATTAAAACGATAAATTCAAAGGAAGGAAGTGAAGGAGGTCAAAAGAAAAAGAAAAGAAAAGCAGTGAAACAAGAAGAGGAAGAATCATTGTTTGAAGTACCAGATAATTTCAAGAAATATGAAGTGGAAGACTGAAAAATTTTGGTACGGATGCCTAAGAGAGAGGCCATTATAGGAGAAGCATATGACAATAAAGAAAAGACCAAAAAAATTGTAGTGACCATTGAAGGGAACGAAGAACGATGTACATACATAGGAGATGACCTAAGTGCAAAAGAAGAAGCAGAGCTTGTAGCTCTATTAAGGGAATATAGGGATGTGTTCGCATGGCACTATAGAGACTTGAAAGGAGTCGATCCAAAGATTTGCGCTCATACGATTCCGATGACCGCTGATGCCAAGCCCACCAAACAAAAGCCCTACACATATAATGACAATTATGCAGCCAAAATAAAGGAGGAAATTGACAGGCTGATTGAAGCTGGATTCATCTATGAGATTGAGCACACTGAATGGGTGTCCCCCATTGTGGTGGTGCCCAAGAAGAATGGGAAATTGCGAGTGTGCATTAACCTTAAAAAAGTTAATGCCGCTACGATCAGAGATAGTTATCCACTTCCAATCACCGAACATCTGTTGGAGCGTGTTGCAGGCAAGGAAGTTTATAGCTTCCTTGATGGATTTTCAGGTTACAACCAAGTAGCCATTGCCCCCGAAGATCAACACAAAACGGCCTTTGCCACAGAATGGGGAATTTTTGCATTTCGTGTGATGCCATTTGGGCTCACCAACGCACCTGCAACATTCCAAAGGTTCATGTGTCATGTCTTCAAAGAGTTCTTGCGGAAGAGCTTAGAAGTATATGTGGATGATTTATGTGCGCATTCCCAACAGAGAAGTTACCACATCCCTGAGCTCAGACAAATCTTCAACAAGTGTAGAGATTATCGAGTGTGTCTGAACCCAGAGAAGTGTGTGTTCATGGTACGACAAGGTAAAATCTTAGGTCACATTGTTTCTAAGAATGGGATTTCAACAGATGAAGACAAGGTAAGAGCGATAGCAGAGTTGCCAAGACCAAGAAATGTTAAAGAGGTACAGGCCTTTATGGGCCATTGCGGATATTACCGTAGGTTTATCCACATGTATGCCATCATAGCTAAACCTCTTTATGGGTTGTTAACAAACTTTGAGTGGAACGAGGAATGCGAGAATTCTTTCAACGAGCTGAAAAGACGTTTGTGCACAGCACACTCCGGATTGGAGCAAACCCTTTCATGTCCATGTAGATGCCTCCAATCATGCAATAGGATGTGCGCTAGCACAACCCACGGGTGAAGGAAACCTAGATTTGCCGATAGCATATGCTAGTAGGCAATTAAATGCAGCTGAACGAAATTATACCACAACGGAGAGAGAAGGCTTAGGCATGGTATATGCTGTGAAAAAGTTTAGACACTATTTATTGGCCAATAAGTTCAAGTTTTTCACTGATCATCAAGCTTTGCTATATTTGGTCAATAAACCTTGCAATACAGGCCGCTTAGTGAGATGGTTCCTCTTACTAATGGAATACGACTTTGAAGTTGTTGTCAGGAAAGGTAGAACCCATCTTAGGGCAGACCATCTTTCTCGCATCACTTCAGGAGAGCCACTGCAAGGAGTGTCTGATGAATTGCCCGATGCTTATCTGTTCAATTTAGAAGTTGTTCCTAAATGGGCAAATAAGTTAGTACCAGTCCTAACCTTCGGGCCTGCAAATAAGAATGTGAAAACAAGCAAAGAAGAAATTGTAAAATCACAAAAGTATCAAATATTGGCCGGAAGTATGTACAAGCAAGATACCGAGGGCGTATTAGCTTGTTGTGTCGAGGACGATGAACATACTAGTTGGTTGCAACAAGCCCATGAGGGATTGCTGGGAAATCACTACTCTAAACAACGAACATTGCAGAATCTAAAACGTTTAGGAGTGTATTGGCCTAGCATGGACAAAGAAATACAAGAGTGGATCCAGAATTGTCCAGTGTGCCAGAAGAGACCCCCAGTGGAGCATGCCACTCTTTATCACGTGTCATTAATTCCAGATTGGAGCGCTCCACTGGTAGAATTTATGAGATCAGGAACACTAACGAACAAGGCTAGTATATCAAGAAGAAGAAGCATGGAGCAAGAGGCTCAAGACTATGCCTTAATAGGAGACAACCTATATCGAAGAGGCAAGGATGGTTACCTAAGACTGTGCGTTCATGAATCAGACTATTTGAAAGTCTTAGAAACTGCACATAGTAGTGTTGCAGGTGGACATTTTGGGCCTGACCGAGTAATTAAGACCATTCTATTCTCAGGACTTTGGTGGCCCACTCTTCATATGGATGCACATACTTATGTGAAGGGATGTGATACATGCCAACGTGCCCAATATCCGATAAGAAAAGATGAAATGCCTTTAAGGCCAATGATGGGAGGACGTGCATTTTCAAAGTGGGGTATAGACTTTGTAGGTCCCATCAACCCCCCAGCTAGAAACTCCCATGCAGAATACATTATTGTAGCCACAGATTACCTTACAAAGTGGGTGGAAGTAAAAGCCACGACAAAGAATGATGCTCAAACAACGGCTAAGTTCTTATTCGAAAATGTGTTCACTAGATATGGGTTACCAATAGAGTTGGTTAGTGATAGAGGTACGCACTTCTTGAATGAGGTCATTGAAAATCTCCTTCAAGAATTCATGGTGATACATAAGAAGTCTGCCCCCTATCACCCACAAGCTAACGGACAAGCCGAGAGCACGAATAAGATCCTATGTAACGTATTGACGAAACTTGTAAATAATAAACGCTCTGATTGGGACAAACAACTTCATCATGCTGTTTGGGCATACCGAGTTGCCTACAAAACGGTACTCAATGCTACCCCATTTCAGATGGTCTTTGGACAGAATGCCGTGCTACCATTGGACTTCTTAATCCCAGCCTTGAAAGTAGCACAAGAGCATGAGTGGAATGGACATGAGTTGTCTTCCAGGATCGTTGATCTAGAACGCTTAGGTGAGACGAGGCTACGGGCAGCAGCAGGCATTTATGCTGCAAAGAAAAGGCAAAAGGCATACTTTGATGCCCATGTAAAGGATAAAGGATTGAAGGAAGGAGATCTAGTGCTGGTTTATACGCTAAAGCAACATGCCCGCAAATCGGAGAAACGAGGATATGGACCCATGATCATTAATAGACTCTCCACTAGCGGTGCAGTTCAATTGGCCACTTTAGAAGGTGATGTCCTACCCAACTATATTAGTGGATGCCGAGTCAAGTTATATCAAGAACCTCTTACAGAGGAAATGCTCACGAGACTCAACACTGCTAAGAAGCGAAAAGAAGAGGAGTTAAGGGTTAGAGAAGAAGCACAAGCAGAGGCTAGAGAGCGCATCAGAAGAAATAAGTTACGGCGGCTAGGCCTAGATGTCAACACAAAAGCTCCAAAATATCACATGGACATGTGCCAAAAATCGGGCATAACTACTTCTCAAATAATTGATCGACGACCCTTTGTGACTATAGAGGTAGGACAAGGAAAGAGTGTAAGGACTGTGAGAGCATTGGTTGACTCAGGAGCAGCAACTAGTGCAGTTCGATTTTCATACTGCCAAGACCTGCAATTGGACATCAAGCCCATAGAAGCCTATCTCATAGGATTAGGAGGCGTGGAAACACCCTGTTTGGGCGAGGTGGAACTTCCCATCTACCTTCAAGATGTTCCAATAAAAGTCAAAATGCTAGTGTGTCATGATGAGGACCTCACAGAACCACTTGTCTTGGGTCAAGATTGGATTTACGACCATGCTGTCAACTTGAACCTACGAAGTCAACTTCTTCAAGTGTGGGTATATAATCAATGCATTACATTAGAATTGGAGAACCACATGCCCACTGAAACTGACACCACACACTCTCTTTGTTCCTCTAAGGCTAATCTGCTCGAACAAGATGTTGTAGATGTCAAAAGCTCTATGATCCAGACGGACGCAATCACGGAAGGACAGTCGCAAAGGCAAGCTGAACCTTCTTCTTGTTTTTCCAAGATTAAAGCGTCCACGGTAGTTCAACCTCAGAAGCAAGCAAAACAGTGCAAGACAGCTAGTCTACCAAATAGACAAAGAGCCTTCAAGAGGAAAGAAGTGTTGGGCATGACACAGATCTGGGTAAAGAAAGGAGTACCACCATCGATGTTACCTCAAAGACTCCCACCCAACCAGATCGACCATGACAACAGAAGGACCACGCACCTACGACAGGGTCAAGCACAAAGAATCCATCAAATTTGGGTACCGAAGCTATCAATGAAGGCCGACCACAATCAGGTACAAATTTGGGTGCCTAAAAAATTAGCTACAGCTCAACAAGGGCGATTACAGATGTGGGTACCCAAGAAGCTCTTACACGTACAAAGGCCTATGCTCCCCACCATGCAAAAGGCCTCAACAAAGAAGCCAAGGAAAGCAAAGGGTAAGAACAGAGCACAAAGACCAAAAGAAGATAAACTCAACCCATCTACAAACAAAGGTAGGCACTCACCCAGGATATGGGTTTGGAAGCCAAAAACACATGCAACATCCACAGAACCAAGGGGCCAACTACACTGGATACCAAAGTTTGGACAGCATCCAAAGAAGAATTGGCCTGAGGTGATCTCTACAGTACCAAAACCTATTCCAAAATGGGTTCCAATCCGGAGGATTACATCATTTCAAGATCCGATAGACACCTCCAATCAAAGAATTCATCAAGTATACAAGTAACATCAAAAGCCTCGACCAGCAGCAACCATGTGCCTTTGGCATAACCTTGTCGTTTGCACCATTCAGGTCATGCATTTCCAAAGTATGCATCAATATAGGGCCACCTTACAGGGCCGTGCATAGACACAATTGAGAAATCCCAGGCACATGAGACACAATTTTCACAGGCAAAATATGTTATTGATACTAACCTCTTTCTTCTTGTTTGCGGCCACCATTGTTCCAAAAAAAAAAAAAAAAAAAAAAGAGAGAGAAGACTATGTGCTTGAAAATGCTCATCAGCGAACTTCCAGCAAGGACATCCCTCAACAAAAAGGACAAGCCGACGGTCAAACACCATGAGGGAACCACAACACGAAGAGATGAAGATCAACGGACCCTTCACCATGGTAAGACGTGTATGTTTCAACAACACTATAACCATGATAGATTAGGAAACCTCTTCGTCAGCATACCCTTGAGCAATTAGCTCAAGACCCAATCTCTTGCACCATACTTCTTGCCATGCATTTTCCAAGTACGCATATGTAGGGCCACATTACAAGGCCATGCACAAGGCACATATTTTGTTCAACCCATGCACTAATGCACTTACCCACCATTCATTATGGGTTACAAGTACTTGGCATGAAAACTATGAAAAGCCATCTTTGGAAGAACCAGACGACATCAAGATGACAACAACAAGAGCAAGGAAGCCATCCACCACCGAGAGTTGCTCCCAATCAACATTGACCACCTCCTTTGAGCAGCTAGCAGTTTTGGAAAACTTACAAATGCACCACCCAGATGGAGTATAAGGCAGAAGTACGTACAACGGAACTACAAACTGCAAGAGATAACAGTGGCAAAGTGAAGAACCAGACAAATGACCAGGAAACAATGGGAAGAGGGATCGCCCCTGTTGAATGTAACAAACACTACCTCTCAATGTACTACACGGAACAACCACGACAACAAGGGTCTGTCAGGGACGACAGACTCAAGAGGGGGGGGAGTGTTGAAGCTCAAGGTCAAGGACAAAGCATGGAAGCGCATCAAGGAAGTAGACACACAAGAAGAAGGAGCAAGTAGGGAGCTCCAAGAAGCACCTGTCAAATTTTCAGAAGAAATCCCTACAAACATAGTGATTTTTATCACTAAAAACCATTGTAGATACCATTTTCCATTTTTGTAACTCCATTTTGTTCAAGCCGAGGAGTCCTCGAGCTTGAGGAGTATTAGATCTACCATCCTACCAATTTTTGTAATTTTTAGACTCCGTTTGAGCCCCCAAATAAGCCATGGAACCTATTTTTTAACTAGGCCGGACACTAGGTCTGGACAGGGCCAAAACCACTCAAAAACTATAAAAAGGGCTGGAGAGCTCATTTTTGGGGTTAGCTTGTTGTAGATTTCAGTTTTGTAAGAGAGCTCTTTGGTAATCGAAGCTTTCCATTGTTCCACTCTTTGCTCTTACCTTGTGCGCGTGTGTGTGTATGTGTGTGTATGCTTGTGTGCTTTCACTCACGCACTTGTGCCTTCACTTGCTCGCGGTCTTCATACTGGTCCTCACGTCTCCACGGATTGACATTTATGAGGTGTATCTCCTCACGTTGGTACTCACCATTGTGCTAGAGTGACAGAGAGGGTTGTAGGCGACTTCTCAAATGGACAGAGCATGTGCTCAACACAACACATGTATGATCAAATTAGAGGAACTTATCGAGACATTAGGTTCTGCAATAGGGACATCCAAGCTTAAACTCTCATCCAGATCAAAAATTTGAACCATCCTTGAGAAGGAGCCTGCCACCTGTAGAACATTCCTCAACTTTTGGAGTCCTTCCTTTCATAGAAGCAACAAGCTTTCGAAGACAACAACTATAGAACAAAGAAAGGGGAACATCTGCTTGAGTAGAGCTTTACCATTACCGAGAAGACAGAGATGTTATTGAGCTAGCAGCTTCCGGCATGCGAGGTGGAAACCTCTCGATCTCCACACATTAGGGGCAGCAACATGCCTAGTTGGATGGGAAACCTTGTGTGGGGAAGCACTAGGCCTGCCATCTCCATGACATGGAAGAAGCAAAATACGACCCCAATGAGGGGAGCTCCAAGCTTGCATACTGAGAATAGAAGCTTTATGAGAAACAGAAGGTCTCAACCCTTGAATAGCACAGTGTAGGAGGCTTTGAACTAGAGAAGAAGAAGGGCAAGGGGAGCAAGAGAAGATCCACACAGAGCCATAGGGGATGAATATCTTCCCTTTACTCACCTTGGTAGATCACTTTGAGGAGAAGACACGCAATAGGGGGAGCTTGGTGGAGCTCAACCTTGAGAGAGGAAGGGGAAAAGGGGGAGCTTGCCTGGAGCTCAACCCCGATAGAGGGGGTAGAAAGGGGAGCATGCACAAGGCTCAACCCTACGAAGGGTGCGCGAGTAAAGGGGAACCAAGGGAGGCCCAACCCCACAAAAACTATGCAAGATGGGGGAGCCCAGGGAGGCTTGACCCCAAGCACAGAGAGTCCCATGGAAAATGGGGCAATGAGGACATTCCATCAATTCAACTTTCTTAGAGTTTGGATCTGTACAGACATCAAGTTGGTAGAGTAAGCAATAAAAAAACACTCTTTTGCCCATACAGATATTATTTCCTTTTGGCCATGCAAAAATCAATGAAGCCTTGGGTTCTTTCTTGGCATAGCTCATGGATTCATGTTTTTCTACCAATCATGAGAAAAAACAAGGGAGATTCAATTTGCTTCCACCAACTACCCATGTCCCCTTCTAATGCGCATATATTTCACTTTAGAGAGAGGGAAAAAAAAAAATATTGTTAAGGGCTAAGTTCCCACTCCCCACATTGAATCATGGCCGGCAACCAAAATCTTCAAAGAGGTCATATTGCATACACAGATTGCTAGAAAAATTCATGGGGGGTGAACTCAACTTCTTTTTCTTTTTCTTGCACTTGAAGAGAGGGAGGGATGAAGGAAGGTACCCATCCCCTTTTCCAAGAAAAACATCAATTTTAAGAAATGATAGAGATGGGGTTGATGTCAGAGTGTGTGTGTGTGTGTGCATAAGTGTGTATAAGTGTATGAGAGAGAGAGACAAGGGGGTTAAGGGTTGTTCTTGTGCAACATCTAAAATGAATTAAAACTACCCTACAAAAAACATGGAAATGGGGAGCTAATGGTCCAATGGAAGGGTGAAAATGTCATGCCAACACACATAACCTAGGTGTATCAGCAGAAAAATTGCAAATCAATATCTTACCACATGCTCTTGAGCTCTACAAGTGATGAAAGGCCATTCTCCCCGGCAATGGTGCCAAATGTTTGTTGTACTATGCCCTTGGGAAGCCTAGACCCACACCACTTTGCATGGAAGAAAGAGAAGGACTCAAGAAAGATTCTCCTTTCATCCAAACCAACCTCCAACATGTTCAAGCCATTGGCCATCAACCCCAGCTATGGCACATGCTTGAAAACATGGAGAGAAGGGTGTCAAGGATCCTTGTCACATATGTAAAAGACAAGAAACGGAAACATTCTACTTAGACACATAGGAAATACAAGCATGCACACACACCTCACTCTCTCACACTCTAAGACTAAATACACATATGCACAAAGCCTAAGAGAAAAGAGATTTCTTCCATTCATTTCAAAATAGATACATGAAGCATGTTGAACCAAGAGCTCCCCTCTTTACAAAAATGGGCCTCTATATATAGGCTTGGCTCTATTTCCCATGCGTTCCTTTTGACCAGTTAAAAAGGGAGCACATGCATAACTAACATATCTTTTGAGATCTTGCAAAATATTTCCTTTAATAAACATATCTCAAAGTCATATGTGGAGGGGTATTTTTCAACATATCTTCCAAAAAGATGAATAATTACAAGCTTCCAAAGCCTTTTGGAGAAATATTAAAAAGGGGCTAAGAGGCTGTTCTCATGTGCAAACCTCAAGTATACATAAAAGGGTATTTTGATGAACGAAAGAGTGTTCCTATGCACAAGAGAAAATATGTGCCCACCCTATAGCCCAACATCCTTATTGCTAGTCCTTAATTAAAAGGTGTTTGTGCATAGCCAATGACAGCCAACAGTCGCCAAGGGAGTTGGAGAAGCTAGGGAAGCCAAAGATGTCGAATAGAGGATATGGATGCTGAAAACACATAGAAAAATAGATATGTGAAGAGACGAGACAAAACACAAGATTGGATGCAATCTCCCCCCATGCACTCTGTTTCGATAGTCCATAGAGTGCATGTATTTATAGGATCTTTCATTATGTGCTCTTTTTTGTGGAGAGCCTTCACTTTTATTAAGATAAATCATGGTCTACAATGATCATTACCCTAAGCACTACTTTTACTAATCGTTTCTAAAAATAAAACCCTCTATGTGAGCAAAGCACATGCATAAATTAATAAACATCACTCCAATAATTCCTTGTTCAACACGTTCCATAATTTATAGCAATTATAGTCGATGCTCTTAGTCATTTTGCATCATAATAATTGCATATTTTTTTCTATCCATAATATATTTTCCATTCATATTCATTCATATTCATTCATTTCATGATATGATTCCTACTTATGCTTCATATTTTTACCTTTCACATGCATGGAATGCTTTCAATAATTTTGCATCATCTACTAATGACCATTATACTTTTCATAATGGTTTTTTGTATTTTCAACATAAATTATGCATCAATTAGGCTTTTATAGAATTTTTTATGAAAGAGATGCATGAAGCACCTTGTATGGGACAATCAAGGCATACAAAGCACTATTTTTTCTTGTAAAGGTCTCTTCTTTTGGTCTAATATCAAAAAAGATATTTCCCATTATGTTTCTTGATGCATTGTATGTCAGCATGTTAAACATGATCACGATAAAGCATTTGGATTGCTAATGCCACTACTTATTCCAATGAACCATCAAAACAAATTTCTATGGATTTTATTACTGGTCTTCCTATGATTTCATCTCATAATGACATGATTTGGATAATTTTTGATAGGTTTAGTAAACATGCATGTTTCATCACCTATAAAAAGATAGTGTCTGTACCTCAAGTTGCTAAGTTGTTTATTAAATTTATTTTCTTGCATGATGGTTTCCCAAAAGTTATGTTATCTAATTGTGATTTTTTTCAATAAATTTTGAATCACATTATTTCAAAATTTAGGTTCAAAAATGTATTTTAGTTTTGCATTTCATCCTAAAAGTAATGGGACAAGTGAAGCCACAAATAACACTATTATTGATTTATTGGGTTGTTATCTAGTAGACAATCCAACCAATTTAATAGACAATCCAATTTATCATACTAAGAAAATTCAAGAATGTTACACTTGTAATGTTAATAAAAAATGGTTAACAAAACAATTTAATGAAAATTATTTGCTATCGTTAAGTATCATCAAACGACACTTGAAAAACAATCTACAAAATCCTAAAGTTAAACTTGCACATGCTATTATGGACCATTTCACATTCTTCAAAAGATCAACGAAAATTAATTTAGATTAGATACACCATCTAATTGGAATATACATAACTCTTTTAATATTAGTTTATTAAGGCACTCTACCACTCACTCCTATTCTTGATCATCTTCCTTTACTTGAAGAAGAATATGAAATCTTAATTCCTAAGAAAATAATTGATACTGATGTAATCACTACACACACTCGTACTCAATATCATTGATATTTGACAAAATATAAAAATCATTCTAGTGAAGAATCTCATTGGATCATAAGACATCATTAACTCCTCATTATGATCACTTACTTTTTGCATATCATTCACAATCTCATTGAATGATTGCTCTCTAATCATACATTTCCATGCATGTGTTTTTACATGGAACATTCTTATTATTATTCGATGATGGATGTGATTGGTCATCCATGTCTATTTTCTTTCTTATCATCTAAGGTTAGTTGTTATTTCAACTAGGGGGTAAGTTATCACTTATGGAATGTTGATGAAGTATTTTGACGGTGATGCACCATAGTGGACTCTCCTTCTCAAGAGCTCCATGATGATATCCTCGACATAGAAAATCGAGAATACTTTGCAGTGAGGCTATAGAATACATAGAAACCACACAATACGTAGACCATGAACACAGATTTCTTAGTTCACACAAATGCAGTCAAACTTATAGTATGTGGCTGACCAGGCCACTATATGTTTTATTAAGGAACATATACAAAAGTGTCTGACAACCATTTGGCCTTTCACATGGACACTAATGGTAACAATCTCCCACTAAAGGCTAATATGGTCAAAGTGAATATGGGAGAAAAATAAAGAATGATAAAGAATACTTGAGTGTAAGTATACAAACTATACCTCCCACCTTGGCATGTTACACGGTATACAAATAACTATGTAAGGTCATGAATCAAGTAATCCCCATCAAGTTACAGCAGTGTCGAAAGCTATCCTATGGTAGAGCTTTAGTCAAAGCATTTGCACCATCATCTCGAGTATGAACCTTCTCAAGAATAATGCACTTAGTGGCTAAGCAATCTCTAATAAAGTGATACCTCATCTCAATGTGCTTGGTCTTTGCATGATAGACCAGATTCTTAGCCAATGCAATGGCACTCTGACTATCACTGAGTAAATGAGGTACATGCTAAGGTAGACTCATATCACAAGAAAGATGGGAAATCCATAATGCTTCCTTACATGCCTCACTTGCTGCAACATAATCTGCTTCTATAGTGGAAACAACTGTACATTCTTGGGGAAATCCTTGGGTGGGTGGTTGGGTGCTCAGTGGAAGATAGAGGTTCCCAGTACTTCTTGGGAGGTCACCCATCCCAGTATTGTTCCCCCCGGAGCTCGCTTAATTGTGGCAATCTCTTACCACTAAGCTACACTCTTGTGGTGTCTGAAGAAGGGGAAAGACTAAGGTTAACATTACCTTGAACATGTTTTGGTCCCTCAAAGCTTCATTCTTTGCTTTCAAAGCCTGTTTTTAAGCATTTTTGGGGTGTATTTTGGAGTACTTTGGCACATAGTTCTCTTCACACATGTCTAAGAACATCAAGAAGAGTTTTCTTTGTACTTCTCCGACAATAAATATCAACATTTGGGGCTGTGTTTTCAGCCCACTCATAAAACAACAGTTTTCTTGAAAGGTTTTCAGTTTTGTTGGGAGCAGCCATTGCAAATTTATGCAAGTTTTTGACCATAGAACATCAAAGTTGACAGACACTTGCAGTAGTTGTTGGATAGTTTTTTGGCTATGCATTCAGCCTTTTTTGTGTCATTTTAGTGCATATATTGAGCACATACACTATGTTTGATAAAGAGGTTCATGGTGAGGTTTCCTTAACTCAAAGACACATAGATGTTGGGATCTCTTTGGTGATGCAAGTGGAAGACTTACCTAGCCTTGCCATAGGAGATGTATGATAGTTGTTTATAGGTGCTCGATAAGCCCAGTTGGCTTCTATTGGGTAACTAATTATTTGCAGTGGAGTTAGTTATTCACTATACAAGTAAACATGTCAGTACTTATAGTTGGAAAAATTTTACAAGGGTATCCTCTGCAAAATAAGCATATGGCCAGTGTCAAAGTATATAATGGTTTTTTCAACTATATAATGGTCGTTTTACTCCATGATACACTTATTCGTTGGTGTTTGGACTCTTCTAGTTCCATTATCATTCTATTCAGTTCTCTACCATCACAGCATCAGAGGTCTCAAGCACATCTGGTGGATCAAGATCTAATGCCAGTGTTCCGAGGAGGAGCTATGAGAGCATTGGGATTCATGCCATAGTTCATCTCAAAAGGATATTTAACTAGTGGCAAATACTATCCCAATCTGTTTGTCTCTCAAACACATATGCCCTCAACATGTCCTCTAAAAATTGGTTGACCCTCTTGGTCCTGTGAATCTAACATCCCTATCTGAAACTATGGATGTCGGCAACCCATACAATCCGAAGACATGCTGGATAAACAACTCTGCTACCTATGGATCAAATGGACTGATCCCTGTGGATCAAATGGAATGATCCTTGTGGATCACATGGATTGATCCCTGTGGATCAATGATCCCTGTGGATCAATGATCCCTGTGGATCAATGATCCCTGTGGATCAATGATCCCTCTGGATCAAATGCACTAATCCCTGTGGATCAATGTCTGACACTCTGATCCCTGTGTGGAGTTTCTATCGTCTCTTGCATGGGCATGAACTGATCCGTATGGACCAAAGTCATGATCCCTATGGATCATCAATCTATCTACCACAACTAGGATAGTATCCCACTTTGTTTGGGTCCGTGGTAACCCGACTATGAAGTCCATGGATACTCTATCCCAGTTATGATCTGGAACCTATAAAGGATATAAAAAGTGTGATGTCTTTACCCTTTCTGCTTTGTTGACTTGTCACATAAATCCTGTTAAACATAAGTGTGGATATCTTTGGCTATCCAGACCACCAAAATATGCTTCTAACAAGTTGTATTGTCTTGTCAACACCTGGATGTCCTATGCAAAGCACATCATGGTTATCATGCATGACTTTTCTTCTCAAATCCCGAGAATATGGTATGCAAACCTGTTAGCCATATAAGTGCTTGTTTCTTTTTGTGCACTAACAAGCTTCCTTTTGCATAGTGTATGATGGATTCAGGTGTTTTTCAAAGGGGCTTCATGGATCATTGGTATTGACATAGATGATAGTAAAGCTAGCCTCGGTCTCATGGAGGGAGGAGTGGACTACAGCTTTGAGTGCATTGGCAATGGATGGAAGCAGAAAGTTCTAGACACCAGTGAGAATGCTTCAATGTTGGAAGGATATGTACAGTCCTACTGGTAAAGTCTATGTATATGATGGACTCTACAACGTGGAAGAGACATTGACTGCAAAAGACTAAAGCTAGCAGCTGATTTAAAGAGCCAGACACCATCATCTCGTAAGCATGTGTTCATCGAGGACATTTCTGAGGGAATGGAAAGCTGAGCTATCTGTATGGAGAATATGATTGATGATGAAAGAGGCCCAACTGAACTTAAATATTCCACCAAGTCAATCTATCTTGACAGTTTAAAGGGCCTTAAGCCTCATAGTCAATGCAAATGAATTTGTATTTGCCCTTCTGCCAGTAGCTGCAATTGCTTTGGAATAAATGGGAGTGAATTTTTGTGCTTGAATGATGGAAATCTTGTGAGGCAAAAGGTTTCATTTTAATGTGCTAGCTATTGTTTATGGTCTTGATGTTTTCGAAACAAGACACTTGAGAAGGGACCAAAGTTCCATCTTGATGTTTTAAAACGGTAAATAAAGGGGTGGAGGGTTCTTTTTTCAGGGGTTTTATTTCTTTTTCTCTCTCTGTGTAGGGAATATCTCAATAGGACAAGGGAAATTAAGGACTACTTTGGGGCGGCCTGCCATGACATGCATGTCAAGAGATGTAGCATGGAGGAAATGCCCTTCAAAGCACACGCGTCGACAGGTACAGGGGGAGGAAAGGCGGCTGGCACTCACTCTCTATCAGAGAATAGCAAAGAAGGGGTTAGGGCCTAATATTTCGCACGAAGAGGCTCTTTTTCGAGGGTTCGTAGCTGGTTGAATGCAGAGAGGGAATATGCATATATGCGGCAGGAGGGGGGAGGAACTGCTTCTTCTTCGTCGTTTTTTGGCCACTACTGTTTTGGTTGGGGCTTTCCTCCTCAAACGGGGGGAGGAGAATCGTGTGTTGTGATGTGTTTTCTCGAGTAGTGTAGGTAAGTAGAGGGCTCTCGTAGGAGGATACAGCTCATCATCCTTGTTTTTAGAAGTTTTTGGTGGGCACACTTTACTGTTGCTCGAGGTGTCTGAGAAGGGAGGACCGTTGTTACATTGCAAGAGAGGGGGGACTGTTTTTTGTCTCGCTGACTGTGTGTAGAGACCTTCCAAGGAACACTACCGTTAAGGGGGGATGCTTCTTTTCATCCGCTGAGCAACAGAGGAGAAGAGAGGGACTGTGAGTTGCTGGAGCTGAGGACGGGCAAAGGTGCATCTGCTGGGCAACAAAAGGAAGAAGGGGATAATGGAGAAAGTTGTTTTTCAGATTAAAACTTCCTTGCTTCCAGGGGTTGAAGTAAAGGGGATGGAGAACAATATCTTCGAATGAAAGGCAAATTTGCGAATGACACAGAGGTATGGGTAGAAGTCTTGGCATCGTGACATTCTATTCTTCTGCTTTAGGAATGAAATATTGAAAGGGGTATTTTGAGGTTTGGTCCTTGATATCTACTATTGGTGCATACGCTAGATGCTGTAGGAAGTAGTGTGTGTAGAAGGTTAACGACAATCTGTGTGCTTTGAGTTTCCGCATTGAAATCAACTTCTCTAGTTTTGTGACCTTGAGAATTGATGGAATGTTTTTGCTTCCCGTCTTTCAAACCTCCTCTCATAGGATAATCGGGAGCTGACCATATTCTAAACATTGCAAATTTTTTTGGGAGCTCAAGTATTTGTACTTCTGCTATAACATAGTAAGAAAGCTTACCATTGTGATGTCAACATCCCGTGGAATGCTAATGTATTCTCATTTACTGGGGAGCACAAAGGGAATTCCCGAACAATAGTAATACTGTTGAAGGACAGCTATCTTTCACGCGAAGGTCCGAAAAAAATTAGATCCCTGACATGTGCAACAAGGTGTTCCTCTACATGAGCCTCTCCCTGTCTAAACTATTCTCTCTCGTCCCTTCTCTTACAGGAATCCTAGTTCGCAACCGAGACCTTATCATAATTGAGCATTCCTCTTCTATTGTATGAGTGGTCGCAGGAAACTATAGTGTTCGGTGATGAAAAAATTGTTTGAAACTGTTTAGGCATTCGATTGCCTGTCTATAATGTCCTTCCTAACACATGTGAGGTGATGAAAACCTTGCACAAAGGGGGGGAAGAGGGGTCATATGAGAGTACATGTGGTGAAATTCTGGCATATCAGATGTATACCTCAACCATGGCATGTACCGTAGTTGTGAAACTAGAAAAGTATGATACAGTATAACAACATTTCATGGGTTGTCCCAACCACTTATATGAAGTGAAGTGGGGTTCTCTTTCTTGACCGTGCATTGATATATAGTTAGCTATCCAACTCAAGGAGATATGAGAGAGAGACCTCTGTGTGGAGAAAGATGCTAACTGGGCTCAGCGTGTGTGTGTAGTAAAATAGTACAGAGAACAAAGAGATTTCCTTGTCGTGCATACTCCAATGGTGTTGGATCGTCTCAGCTAACTGCTTGGTGGTTTTGGCCAACGCAGGAATAATTTACCCATAGCCATATGTGTGCATTTGTTTCGTATATCTTTATATTCTGATTAGTATACTCCAATGAGCAGAGCGCCCTTCAAACAAAGCTGCACACGTGTGGGAAGAGGTTCAACTTGGCCAACAACGAAGGCGAGAACTTTTGTTTGAACCGACCGAAGGTACAGACAGTGGGCCTACAAGTGGCGCCACTCAGGAAAATCTTGTTGCAACTCCGCAGACATTTATGGCCACTATGAACATGCCCCAAGAGGTGAAGCCGGCATTGACCAAAGAAAGGATTATCGAAATCGTGGCTCAAGCAATAAAAGCTTCCACTCTAACTCATGAAACATATGCGGTAAGGCAGGAAGTGGCACTCGAGCTAAGTCAAGGAGTGTTTAGAAGTTATGCCACTCATGTGTCTTTAAATTGGCCATAATCTTGCCATAATCCAGGAACTAGTACCTCTACTCACCTTGTAGAGGCAAATCAAGGAAAAGGGAAAGGTAAAGAACCGATGGTGGCTGTGGTCACTTGTGCACAAGAGTACACCCGAGGGAACCCAGTTCAAGTGGACGACGATGACGAGATTGATAAGGGTTTGGATGAAGAAGAAGATGTGGAGGTATTTCCACCAATTACACAAAATTTTGTACCGGGTGTTCCACCATTTCCAGAAAGGCTAAAAGTCTAGGAGAAGTTTCCAAAAAAGAAGCAAGTAGAAGAGGGAATGGACATTGTACAAAGGCTTGCCGAGACTGAAGTCACCTTGGATTTGGCCACATTACTAAGGTATTCGCCAACCTGCAGAAAGCAATTCTACAATGAGTTTATCAAGAAACCAAGGAAAGCAAAAAGAAAAGAAAAGGTGGACGATGTGGTCTTAGGGATGATCCAAAGTATTACAACTCAAGTGGACTCGAATGCCCCTGCAGTCACAGTGGAGATCAATGGATATGCGGTCGAAGGCGCACAATTGGATAGCAGAGCCGCAGTGAACCTAATGACAGAATACATGATGAAAGCGTTGGGATTGACACAACTGGAAGATACCCCAATGTCTCTCCGAATGGCTGACCAAATGCAGGTAAAGCCCGCAGGATCAATACGAAATGTGAAAACTATTGTTGGTGGGATTGAATTCTCCGTTGACTACTTGGTTGTGAGACCAAGATCCACCGAAAGTACATTTTCTATATTACTGGGGCAACCGTGGCTGATGCAGGCTGATTGTGTACATGATTGGAGAACGGGGTTGATCACTATTGGGCCCAAGTTCGATCAAATACAAATCCAAGTGACCCCTAGAGAAGATGCCAAGAAAACGGTCCCGATCAAAGAGCCAGAAAAGAAAGTAGTTGAAAAGGATGTGTGTGAAAAAGTACGTGAAAATTTCTCTCTGAAAGCAAAAAATTACAAAAGCCTGTTGCAAGATGGATTTAACTTACAAGCAACAGAGCAAGCTCAAACCAAGATGGGTGAATATGTGCTTCCGATCTTGTACGATGATGACTCAGATAGGGAGCTATTAGGGTTTTTTGAAGGAGTCAGTGAATTCGAGTGTTATACGACAAGCATGGACTCAGAAGGAAAGAAGACGAAGGGAGCACAAGGATCGTCCGAAGCAGTGAAGAGTCAATTGGAAACGCAACAGAAGGTGAAGAAACTTGGAACAGAGGTGGTTGATTTTCAAACTAAAGTTCCACGGAAATGCCAATTTAATCGACGAAAGTTAGGGGTAGTGAGATGTACGTGTCAGAGGTGATTGAAGAGATGAAATCAAAGAATGCAAGACTGAAGGAAGAAGGGTAATCAGTGAACTATTAGTTCGGGATGTATGCACATTGGAGAGTAAGTGCATGGACCAAAAGACTGGGGCAATGGACTATGATGAGAAAGTGGAGTTGGAAAAAGAGAAACTTATTCTGTTAGGTGCAAAGGAAGAAAAGTGGTGTGAAGAGGAACAATCGATTAGGAGTTGCGATGAGTCTCGAGGAGTAGTTGCAAAGGAAACACAAGTTCAAGTTGGTGAAGAAAGCTACGAGAAAAGCCCACGCAAGGAGTTAGCGAAGGACGAGCCTAGGAGCAGTAGTAGTATGAATGAAAGAGCCAAACACGAGCGAGGTGAAGGCAATCAGGATGGCGAAGATGCAATAGAGAAGAGCATTCAGAGTATGCATGAAGAGAAAACTTCGAGGAGTCAGATAGACGAAGGACATGCTAGGACTAGTGACAGTACGGTGAAGGATGAAGGTCATACCAAGGACGCCGCCAAATATTGCACAACGTCCCAAGAGATGGTGGTTTTCATTTTGAGGTTGCTTCAAAAGAGATGTCAACAAAAGAGAAGCGAACAAGCTAGGTTGAAGAATTCTGAGAACAAGACATAGGAATGGACATTGAGGATACGGAGTCCCTTTTTGACAAAGTCCACTTTACAAGATCAAGCGGATAACTGAGAGCGCAAGAGCATATATATATATATATATATATATATATATATATATATATATATATATATATATATATATATATATATATATATATATATATATATATATATATATATATATATATATATATATATATATATATGATCCTTTTTGTCGGGCATCTACCTAGAATAGAGTTGCGAAGAGCTAACATTGAGTGTCATTAAGCAGATAGGTAGAGGATAAGCACACGATTGCTGATCGGGCACAACAACAAGCACAGTTCGAGCTAGTACTTTATTTTGCAGATCAGACCGTTTTGAGTATGGAGATATATGCAGAGAAATTGTTCGCGGAATATGATGTGGAGGAAGCGCATTGGTTGGTCCAATTCCTCAATCAAGGTTTGGGTGTCGAATTTCCATTTGTGCACTTCGAGCAGTATTTGATGTATTGGACATGAATCATCAAGGATAGATATTTTTATTATGATTCCACTAGAGATACGCTGGTAGATGAAGAGGGTTTATGTTGGGCTTGGGCGGACCAATTGGTCATAGGCAGCGATGACGAGAATCCTGAGGCGGAGCCAAATTTGCCTTCCTAGAGAGTACTGATTTCGGTGAGGTGGACATGGCTAGGTAAGAAAGTCTCGAGGCGGTCTTACAGCAGAGCCATCGGAAGAGAGGCCTCGTGAGGGGATGAACAGCTAAGTGTTGGTTAGTTAGGTTGTAGGCAGTCAGGTATGCCATTTGAGGGTCGTGTCTGAGGAAGCAAAGACAACAGGAAGATCGATCTATCAGGAGTCTGTTTTGGTTGTGTTTTTTGTATGCTTGCCGTTTGGGATAGGTGGGGAAGCGCTCCTTTCTAGCTCTTCCTATCTCTAAGGGTTCTTTTGAGGGGAATGAAAAAAACAAAAAAGAAAAAAGAAAAGAGGAAAAAGAAATAAAAAACAAAAAGAAAAAGCAAAAACATCATGTCTATATGTGTGCCAGTGCGCTATGTCGGGCTAGTAGGCAAGCAGAGTCCACCTGGCCGGGCAGTCAAGATTGTGAATCGACGCTAGTTTCGGCATAGGTGCCGGAGTATATGTGTGTGTTTTGGCGCTTCGCGCCATAGTGGGTCGATAGGTGAGTGGAGAAATCTCGGTCGGGTGGACGAGACCATAAGCCGCACTCGGCTTCGCTATGGGCAAGCCCTTCCATGTGTGTTTATACATCGTGTATCTATGTTGTTGTGCGCTATGCTGTACCAGTAGATGGGTGGAACAAACCTAGCCGGGCGGTTAGGGACACGAATCACATCCGGTTGCCGCATAGGCCAACCTGTGTGTAAATAAATATAAATAAGAAAAGGAAAAGAAAGATTTTGTGTTCCTGTCCCTGAGGGGGAGAGACAGAAAGGAGGAGGACAATGATCGTCCGGATGGGTGTGCCATGCATGTATATGTTTGTGTGATCTTTTTGTGATTTTTGATAGATCAATCTACCTAATGTCGATGCCAACGAGGATCGGTAGTCACATGTGTATTTGACTTGCTTGCTTCCTGCTCACTGTATTTGGCTTTTCTATTCTTGTCATACACAAACCATACGGCTCAAGATTGTCCCTGCAATAGGCAGGCTGTTAGACAAACTTATCAGCAACCTTACCTACAGGGTAGGTATCAGAACCAATACCAACAACCATATTATCGACCACAACAACAATATCAGGCACCATATAGGCCACAACCAGTCCTAGGAAACCAACCACTAGCTCCTACCAATGTGATTCCAGTTAAGTATGCACTGACGGAAGAGAACCTTAATAGAGCATTGGTGCGAGTAACCCCATTGGTCTTAGAAAATGACTCCCATGCTCATAGTTCAGACTACTCTCATGAAGGTAGTCCACATGCTTATTACACAAAGTCACCTGAGCATAGTGAGATTTACTCATATCAATATGAGGCACCACCTATGGAACAAAATTGGGAGCCAGAATACTCCAATGTCATGTACAAAAATCCTAACCCTAGGCCCCACCTGAGACAAATGAGACCACAAGCCCCTAGAGGACCATGCTTTAGATGTCAGGGTGACCATTTCATTTGTGAATGTCCCCACTCACCAACTCTGGGACAAGGACAGAACATCACAATGCAAGGCTTTTGTCCCGAGTACGACAAAGAACATCTTCCAAGAGATTGCCCCAGGAACCCCTCTACTGTGCCCAAGGTTACACCCATTAATGTGGTAGGCTTTGTAGTGGATTCAAGTGCAAGTAGTAGTAATGTGGCTCTTGTACATGCAGTTACTAGGGCACAAGCATTGAAACAAGATAAACCAGCAGAGCAATGGGAGTCAAGTGAATCAGGAGAGCCGAGTAAGAGGAAAACAAGAACATGGAAGGATACTAGAGAGAAGGCCAATAGCAAGTGGAATAAAAAGTTATCAAAACTAGAAGAAAGCCTGAAAGAAACGAAAACAAAAATAGAAGACATTGCATCTCAAAGTCCCTCGCATGCCGACACTCCATCCACACCACCTCATCCCACCCCACCACCCATTGTAAATAGACCACAATCAGGGTCTGTTCTTGCAGATCCAACCCCAGAAGGCTTGGACATGATGTTCAAGGCCTACCAGGCTCGACTTCAAGAAGGGCCAACAGCTGCAAACCTAGACAAGAGTTACCCTAGAGCAGATTTAGAGATTGAACGAACAAAAATGTGCATGAAAATGGTAGAACTAGCTCAAGCTATGCTTGAGAATAGTCAAAAGTTCAATCAGAAAAACTCTGTCAAACCGGATTTGCATTTCCAGGGCTTACTAGATAGATTAGAGTGGTTGGTAAACAAGCCACAGGTTTCTTTACCTCCACAGGCTCAACCAGTTGTTGACAGAGAAAGCTATCCACCAATGAAAGCTTATGTTCCTAATTCCACGAACGTTGGAACACCTCTTTCAATTCAAGAGTACTCTCAAGAGTTCTTGCGAGAAATACAAGAAGAGAAATGGGCCAAGGAGAAGGGTAATCCCCCTCCTATTCTAGAGATTGATGATCTTCATGATCAATTTCCCCAAGACATTCTGTCTATCTATGGAGACCAAATAGAGCAACAAGAAGATGAAAGATTAGATTTTGAATCTAATTCTTTACAAGAGTTGCCACAATTCACAAGCCCATGGGAATCCAAATCTCTTCAGATTAGAGCTCCCATAATATTGGTAAGAAATGAAGACTTAGTGGTTCCAAGGAACACTGATGTCATGAAGAACACTAAGGTTCAATGTCATCTCACTGTAGAAGAACTGCTCAAAGCAAAGCCTGAGCTATGGAATCATGTAAAGGATCAGGTCCCACAACTTGATTCCAATATGCCAAAAGGAGGCTCTAAGCAGAAAGTACCAAAGATACCTCTAGACAAAATAGGGGACATTCGTGAAGGTGAAGAAGGTAATACTTATCTTCCAATCACCTACCAAGGTTACACAACCAGGCAATCGTAGATTCAGGTGCTGGTGTTGCTATTGCGACCACCTCCTTGTGGGAGCGATGGGGCAAACCCACATTAAGACCAACTAGAATGAAGCTTCAAATGGCTGACGGTCATTTTGAAAGACCTCTAGATTGCTAGAAGGGATAACTCTAACTACTTGTGGTGTAGAGTTTGAACACACATTTGCTATATGTGACTTTGAGAAAAATAATTTCTATGAGATGATCCTAGGAAGACCTTTCCTACGACAACTACAAATAGTACAGGATTAGGGAAGCAACTCCTTGTACTTACAGCACTTGGGGGTTACAACCAAGGTCAACTTGAAGGATTACACCTTCAGGGATGTACCACCCCTACAGTGGAATCCTATCCACAAAGTGAAAGAAGATTCTATCTCTGTGCATTTTGGAAGTTCACCTGATCCATCATAGCTGCATGAAGATACTCACTTGTGGATGTCCAAGGTTGCAAAGGAAGAGGAAAAGCGCTTAAAAGCAAGAGAAGAAGGAACTCCCCCAGGAGATAGACCAATTAAAGACCCAACCTATACACCAATGATCTTTCCAGATGAGGAATTTGAGCCTCACGGTTGGGTTGAAATCTTAGCCACCATGGACATTGCTGTCAATGAAGAACAGTGGACACCTCATTGTGATGAGGAGGGTGATGACATTTCAGTGTTCATGTGTCAGCCCTTTCTAGAAGAATGTGACCCTAGTGACTTCATAGATGAAGAAGAGAACGATGATGATCTAGAGTCCATTGTGATGGATACTTGCTTTAATTCAGAGAAGCACTATCTAGAAGATGTCAGAGTATTTAATCAAAAAGAAGAAGAACCTTGGGTTTAGGCATGGTATATGCTGTGAAGAAGTTTAGGCACTATCTATTGGCCAATAAGTTCAAGTTTTTCACTGATCATCAAGCTTTGTTATATTTGGTCAATAAACCTTGCAATACAGGACGTCTAGTAAGATGGTTCCTCTTGCTAATGGAATATGACTTTGAAGTTGTTGTTAGAAAAGGTAGAACCCACCTCCGAGCAGATCACCTTTCTTGCATCACTTCAGGAGAGTCACCGCAAGGAGTGTCTGATGAACTACCTGATGCTTATCTGTTCAATTTAGAAGTTTTTCCTAATTGGGCAAATAAGTTGGTACCAATCCTAACCTTTGGACCCGCAAATAAGAATGTGAAAACATCACAAGAAGAAATTGTAAAATCACAAAAATATCACATATTGGTAGGAAGCATGTACAAACAAGATACAGAAGGTGTATTAGCTTGTTGTGTTGAGGATGATGAACATAGTAGTTGGCTGCAACAAGCTCATGAAGGATTGCTAGGAAATCACTACTCTAAACAACGAACATTGCAGAATCTAAAATGTTTAGGAGTGTATTGGCCTAGCATGGACAAAGAAGTACACGAGTGGATTAAGAATTTTCCAATGTGCAAAGAGAGACCCCCAGTGGAGCACGCCACCCTTTATCAAGTGTCATTAATTCCAGATTGGAGCACTCCATTGGTAGAGCTTATGAGATGGGGAACCTTACCCAAAGAGGCAAGTCTGGCAAGAAAACGAAGCATGGAGCAAGAGGCTCAAGGCTATGCCTTAGTAGGAGACAACTTATACTCAAGAGGCAAAGATGGTTACTTAAGAATGTGCGTTCATGAATCAAACTATTTAAAGGTCTTAGAAACTGCACACAGTGGTGTTGCAGGTGGACATTTTGGTCCTGACTGAGTAATCTAGACCATTCTCTTCTCAGGACTTTGATGGCCCACTCTCCATATGGATGCACATACCTATGTGAAGAAATGTGACACATGTCAATGTGCACAATATCTGATAAGAAAAGGTGAGATGCCTTTGAGACCAATGATGGGAGAACGTGCATTTTTGAAGTGGGGTATAGACTTTGTAGGTCCTATTAACCCCCCAGCTAGAAACTCCCCTACAGAGTACATTATTGTAGCCACAGATTACCTTACCAAGTGGGTAGAAGTGAAAGCCACAACAAAGAATGATGCTCAGACTACGGCTAAGTTTTTATTTGAGATTGTGTTCACAAGATATGGATTACCAATAGAGTTAATTAGTGATAGAGGTACGCACTTCTTGAACGAAGTCATTGAAAATCTTCTCCAAGAATTCTTGGTGATACATAAGAAGTCTGCCCCCTATCATCCGCAAGCTAACGGACAAGCCGAGAGCACAAATAAGATCCTATGTAATGTATTGACAAAACTGGTAAACAATAAACACTCTGATTGGGATAAACCGCTTCATCATGTTGTTTGGGCTTACCGAGTTGCCTACAAAACGGTACTCAATGCCACCCCATTTCAGATGGTCTTTGGACAGAATGTTGTGCTACCATTAGATTTCTTAATCCTAGCTTTAAAAGTAGCACAAGAGCATGAGTGGAATGGACATGAATTGTCCTCTAGAATCTTTGATCTAGAACGCTTAGGTGAGACGAGGCTACGAGTGTGACAGCAGGTATCTACGCTGCAAAGAAAAGGGAAAAGGCATTCTTCGATGCACACATCAAGGATAAGGGACTGAAAGAGGGAGATCTAGTGTTGGTTTATACACTAAAACAACATGCCCATAAATTGGAAAAACAAGGATATGAACCCATCATCATTAATAGAATTTCCACTAGCGGTGCGGTTCAATTGGCTACTTTAGAAGGTGATATCTTGCCAAACTATATTAGTGGATGTAGAGTCAAGCTATATCAAGAACCTCTTACAGAGGATATGCTAACGAGACTCAATACTGCTAAGAAGCGAAAAGAAGAAGAGTTGAGGGTCAGAGAAGAAGCACTAGTCGAGGCGAGAGAGCATATTAGATGCAACAAGTTAAGGCGAGTAGGCCTAGATGTGCACTCAAAAGCCCCAAAATATCACATGGACATGTGCCAAAAATCGAGCATAATTACTTCTTGAATAATTGACCGATGTCCCTTTGTGACCTTAGAGGTAGGACACGGAGAGAATTTAAGGACTATGCATTGATTGACTTAGGTGCAGCAACTAGTGCAGTTAGACTTTCATACTACCAAGACCTGCAATTGGACATCAAGCCCATAGAAGCATATCTCATAGGATTGGGAGGTGTGGAAGCCCCTTGTTTGGGCAAGGTGGAACTTCCCATCTACCTTCAAGTTGTTCCAATGAGAGTCAAAATGCTAGTGTGTCAAGATGAGGACTTACGGAACCACTTGTCTTGGGTCAAGATTGGATTTATGACCATGCAGTCAACCTGAACCTCAGAAGTCAACTTCTTCAAGTTTGGGTACATGAACAATGCATTACATTAGAATTAGAGAACTGCATGCTCATAGATCATGGTACCACACACTCTCTTAGTTCCTCTAAGACTAATCTTCACGAGCAAGATGTTGTATGTGTGAAAAGCTCTATGATCCAGAAAGACTCAATCATGGAAGGACAATCGCAAAGGCAAGCAAACCCTCCTTCTTTTTCGAAGAGTAAAGCATCCTTAGTAGTTCAACCTCAGAAGCAAGCACAAGAATTCAAGACAACTGCTATAGCAAATAGAAAGACACCATTCAACAAGAAAGTAGTTCCGGGCATGAAGCAGATCTGGGTATGCAAAGTAGAGTAACCACCAGCTTTGCCCCCATAAATCTCATCAAGCAAGCCAACCAAGCCAAACGATGAAGGAAGAAGCTCGAACAAGCTCAACCACAAGGTATCCGACAAGTTTGGGTGCCTAAGAAATTAGTTGTAGATCACCAAGGACAATTACAAATATGGGTACCCAAGCAGCTCCTACATACAGAACAACCTATGCTCTCCCACATGAGAAAAGTTTCAACAAAGAAGCCAAGGCGAGCCAAGGATCCGAACCCAACTTCAAGACCAAAAGTAGACCAACTCACCTCTTCAACAAGAGTCATAAGACAATCATCAAGGATATGGGTTTGGAAGCCGAAAGTAGTAGCGACCCCTACAAAACCAAAACACCAACCACAAGGGACACAACAGTCAAGAAACCAGCCAAGGATGAATAGGCCAAAGGTGCTCACTACACAGTCGCAGATCGTTCTCAAATGGATCCCTGTAAGGAGGAAGGATCAGTTTTCATCTCGAGATCCAATGGATACCTCCAAGATAGATGACATCAACATCCACAAATAACATCGAAAGCCTCGACGCATGACAATCATGTGCTCCTTGCACAACCCTGTCTTTTGCACCATTCAGGTCATGCATTTCCAAAGTATGCATTAATATAGGGCCACATTACATGGCCGTGCATAGACACAATTGAGAGTCCCATGCACAAGAGCACATTGACACATGTAAACCATTTTTTGATACTAACCTTTGTCTTCTTGTTTTGTGACATTGTTCCTCTCAAAGAGAGAGAGAGAGAGAGAACTTGTTCCCGGGTTTGGCTCATGGAACATGAATGAGTCATGCCTAGTTGACGGTGGAACTATTGATGCCTAGGCATTTATCAGTTTTGATAGAAATGTGTCTCGGCTAGCAGATGATATTATTGCTGCCTTATCTGGTAGATGTCAAGCACTTGGCATGAACATGGCATCCAAAAATAGTGTTTCCCCTTACCATGGTAGGAGGGAAGATTTTGAAGGTCCACAATTGAGCAATGCTTAACTACTGTATGTACGAGAGCATCCAAGGAGATATCTGCAAGGGGTAGTTTGGTACCCTTAAAATCCTTGTCCATATATTGGGTGAGAAGACTCCTGCTTATGGTGAGCTAAAGAGAATATGTGAAATTAAGCTTGGTGTAGTTACCCCATGTTGTTTGTCAAGGAATATAAAGAAATTCAATTCTCAATATTTGGCAAATGTTGCTTTGAAAAGAGGAGACAGGACCAAGCACTCAAAAAATTTCATCAGTGGACCATCAACACAAACATTCATCGACTATGTTCCATCACAAATGCAGGGTATACAACACGAAGAGATAAAATTCGATCGACCCTTCACCATGGTAAGTATCTTTACTCTGGAAACACCATAACCATGATGGATTAGGAAACCTCTTCGTCGGCATACCCTTGAGCACTTAGCTCAAGACCCCCAATTTTTACACCATACTTTTTCCAAATCATTTTCCTAGTAAGCATGCATAGGGCTACATTACAAGGCCGTGCACAAAGGCACATATTTTCCTCAACCCATGCACGAACACACTTACCCATCATTCATTATGGGTTATGAGTACTTGGCATGACTACTATGAACATCATCTTTGGAAGATCTAGAGGTCATCAATGGAGACTCTCAACGGCACAGTCATGCTGGAATCCAACGAAGAAGCACATACCAAGGGACTACAACTTGCAAAGGCTCAAGTGACAAATGAAGAACTGGACATCCAACCCTGCCACATTTTGAATATAGACGGCTCTGGTTCCTACCGAATGGACACTACCTCTCAAAGCGCTACAGGGAACAACCATTACAACGAGGGTCTGTCAGGGACGATAGACTCGAGAGGGGGGGAGTGTTGAAGCTGAAGGTCAAGGAAAAGCGTAATAAGTGCATTAGAGAAGTGGAAACACAAGAAGAAGGAGCACATAGGGAGTTCCAAGAAGTGTATGTCAAATTTTCAGAAGAAATCCCTATAAAATAGTGATTTTCATCACTAGAAACCATTGTAAATATCATTTCACCTTTTTGTAGCTCCATTTTGTGCAAGCCAAGGAGTCCTTGAGCTTGAGGAGTATTAGAAGTATCATCCTACCAATTTTCATAATTTTTAGACTCCGTTTGAGCCCTCAAATAAGCCATGGAACATAATTTTTAACTAGGTCGAACACTAGGTCTGGACAGGGCCAAAACTAGTCAAAAAAGTATAAAAAGAGCTAGAGAGCTCATTTTTGGGGTTAGCTTGTTAGAGAATAGAGCTTTTGTAAGAGAGTTTGCAATAGAAAGCTTTCCATTGTTCCTCTCTTTGATCTTACCTTGTGTGTGTGTGTATGTGTGCATGCTTGTGTGCTTTCACTCATGCACTTGTGCCTTCACTCGCTCATGGTCTTCATACCGGTCCTCACGTGTCCGCAGATTGACAAGTAAAGGAGGTGGTGCTTACGCTTGAGCTACATATAGCATGAGGATCAAGGGCTCATGTAGATAGAAATAAATGGTCAATTTCAAGATAACATGTAAAATTTTTTAAGCCTTAGATATTCATTCATGAAGTAAGAGAGAAGGAGATTCATTCCAAAATCACATGAAATAAAGACATCTTCAAAGGAAAATTATGTTGTACACATAATTACTCGTACTTCTATAGAAAAAAAGTATGCCTACATGATTGAACCAATCAATTACAAATAACTACACAAATACATTGCAAAAAAACTAATATTGGATCAAATTTATGGAATAAAAGTTCCAAGAAATTCCAATTAATAAGACTTGGAACTTGTTTCCAAGGAAAGAGTCGATGAAGACCATTTGAAAGAGATGGGTATACAAGGTATAACGGAAAGCAAATGGAAGCATAACAAGCTATGAAGCTAGCTACCTCAAGAAGCTAGTAAATTCATGAATGGATGTGAATGATGCTTTCCTAATAAGGGCTTGCAAAGTCAAAGGAGATGATATTGCATGTATAAATAGCATCAGGGTAAACCTTGGGAATAATTTTACAATATATGATCTTAGAAAGTAAAGTATTTCTTGAGAACTGAAGCTATGTATGTAGACATGGATGTCTATCTAATCTAAAGAAAATATGTCTTAGATGTGCTACATAAATTTCTTATGAGTGGATGTAAGTCACTCTCTTATGACATATGAACAATGTAAATATTGTTCTAAGTTAAGGAAAGGCTATTATAAATGCACCCATGTATAGAAGCATCATTGGTTCTTTAATCTATGCTACAATAACCAGATTAATGGACCTTGCATATGCAAATGACGTGCTATCACATTTTCTTTTGATAACTACACATGATCACCCCACTTTATGTACAAAAATGCTAATCACATACACCAAGCATGCCATCAATAATGGTTCATAATACCCTTATCTTAATCTTTTATGAAACTTGGGTATGTTGAAAGGATGATATAAGAACTACATGTATTTGTATATATTGGAATTCAAAAATCATACCAAAAGTAGCCCATACTTGTATTTCCTTTAGCTAAGTCCACTACAAGGAATAGGGATGCATAGCGATGGCTAAGGCGACACAATTTTGTCGCTATAAAATTGCAAAAAACATCGCAAGAAGTGTCGAGCATGGACCATCAGTTACACAAAGAGCGAAACGAAACTTTTATCGACGTGTGGCACGACGGATGTGCCGCTCGCAGTGATCATTGCTAAAGTGACAGTTTAAAAAAGCATCACATAAGCGATGCTTTTTTGCATCACATAAGCGATGCTTTTTTGCATCACATAAGCGACGATAAAAACATCGCTTATGCGATGCCAATTGCAGTGCTTTTTATGATGCTTTATCATCGCTTATAGGACAACTTTTTGATGAAAAAAATTAAAATGTTGGAGGCTCTTCGATCGGCATCTGATCAAAGAGCTCTCCAATGTTCGCAATTGTGCTATGCTTACGAGCTAAAATAATCACTTGCAGAATAGTTGTTTTGTCTAATCTCTATCTTATTGTCTCTCTCTGTCTCTGTTTCTCTCTTTCTACCTCTTTCTCTCTTTGAATTCTCTCTCTCTCTCTCTCTCTCTCTCTCTTTATTTCAGGTTATTCAAGAAGCTAACCAAGTAAAAAATATGGCTAACTATTGTAACTACAATTTCCATTCTTTATATATCATTTGAATCGTGTTATTTTCATTAATTAGCATAGTCACACTTATTGATATGCACATATACACTTATACATGATGAAGATGCATGTTCACACATATACATATATACACATGCACATACATGTGCACATACACATGCATATGCACAAACATTTCTACAACCACATAAAAAGACTTGCATGCATGCATTATTGCACATATATATATATATATACACATACACACATTAACATATACTTGAATACATGTATATGCACATCCACATGCATGCACATTCACATGCATGCACATGGATGCAAATGGAAATGCATCCACGTGCACATGCATGTTTCATACATATACACATGCATATACATACACTTGTATATGTTTATACACATACACATACATATGCACATATGTATATATACACACACATACACATATATATGCACATATGTACACACACATATATACATACACACACATGCACATACATACATATAGCATATACATGCACATACACACATATACACATACACTTACACATATACATGCACATACATATACACACACATACACATGCACATGCACATACACATATACACACATATACACTTACACATGCACATGCACATACACACATACACACACATACACATGCACATGCACATACACACACATACACATACGCATACACATATTCACTTACACATGTACATGCATATACATGTATACATATGTACATACATTCATATACACACACATATACATGCACATACGTACACACATATGAATGAATTATATAATTAAAGTACCAAAACGCATGCTTAATATCAACAATAATAATAATCAATAGAACAAAACTTTGCATTACTTAATACCATACACACAATTCAAAACATAACTGAAATGAACAATATATAGATAATATATATATATATATATATATATATATATATATATATAATATATATATATATATATATATATATATATATATATATATATATATATATATATATATAATATATATATATATATATATATATATATATATATATATATATATATATATATATATATATATATATATATATATATGTGTGTGTGTGTGTGTGTGTGTGTGTGTGTATGTATGTATGTATGTATGTATGTATGTATCAATGTAAATACATATCCAATTTCATAATCAAGAATCCTAATCCTCATCATCATGATCATCATCATCATCATCATCATGATCATCATCATCAGCATCATGATCATCCTCATCCTCATCCTCATCCTCATCATCATGATCACCCTATGACGATCGAGATCATCCCTCCTGTGTCTGTCTCTCCACCTCATCCATATCTACCTCTCCATAATACTCCTGTATTACATATAACAAACATAAATAATTAAAACATCCATAAAAGTAAAATACTTATATAAAATTTAATCATACTCACAAAGGCATCCAGATGATCTTGCATATACTCGCTCAAATGCCGATATCCAAATTTGTAGCATACTCGATCTCATGTCTCATAGGATATCGGCCATAATCCTTTTGCTGCATTGAAACAAATAAAAAATATTAGTTTCTTGCATTTTAACTAAAATAAAAAATATACTAATAACACATACACTTATAAATGTAGCTACAAAACCATGATGGCCCATTTGGCCTAGGTGCGATGTGTGGCCCGACTCAACTCTCTTCTTTGCAACAGTCTGTTTATTTAAAGAAAAAGGAAATGACTCGTGAAGATGTAGCTGTCTACGAAAAAACAGTCACGTCTCAGGTGGTATGTTAGGTCGCCTCTTATTTTTTTCCACCATACAATATCTTCTGTTAATTTAATCTCAAACATAAAAAAAGAATCAGAATACATAAACATATATACACACACATACACATACACATACCCACATACACATATACATGCAAACATATACACATAGATATACACATATACAACATATAACATAAACACACATGTACATATCCACATATATACGTACACACATACACATGCATGCATATACACTCATTCATACAAAATACATGCATTTATCTCACAATAATGTGTATTTGTGTATATGTGAATATGTGTGTATGTGTAAATGTGTATATGTGAATATATGTGTATGTGTAAATATGTATATGTGAATGTTTATGTATGTAAATAATTAGATTATTAATATCAAATACCATTATTTGTAGATTCCGATCAATCAGATGGAACTCCACCACTGTCTCCTAATCATGCAAGGACTATATACTGTAAGTATATCAAACTTTTAATTTTAAATATATTTGATAGATACATAACTGATATATTTTTTTGTTTCTTGTTATAATCAGATTCTGATCAATGAGAGGGCACTCCACCACCTCCTACCCATGCAATGACTTCACATGTGTCCTCCGATAGGAATTATGATGAATTTTACTATCAAGAGCATATTATATGTTGGTGTAAATCTTGCTATGGCACGTATCAAAGACCACGATTGGAATGTATTGAACATGAGGTAGAGTATGGTACTTTTGAGTGTGCACCATCACCTGGTCAACGTGATAATGCTTGGGTATGTATTTTTTTATATAAGTTAATGTCATTATTTTATTTAAAAACCATATGCAAAATCATATTACTATTGATATATAGGAATACTTGCTCGATGATGATGATGATGATGATAATTTTTCTCATAATGTTAATATACCTCGTACACGTCATGGAGTTGTTGTTCATCAATTACAAGCACATGTTTTTAGAAATCCTCTACTTCCTGGTTTAGAGACTAAAACGGTTGGATATTATCCATTTCTAGCTCGTGATCGTTCTCTTGTACAAACATATGATAGAAGAAGATATAGAGGATGGAATAGAGGGCCACTTCCTTTAGATGGAGAGGTTTTCAACTTTTGGGGTAATTGCTATATGATTGCTCCATCCACTATTACTAATGATGGTCGTGTTCTCTTTATTCTAGAGGATTTGTATGTGCCTCCGAACTCTGAAGTCACTCTTATGTCATTTTGTGGTCCTATATATGGATGGAGAGATTGGCATCGACTTTCATGTTATGTTCAAAGCATGAGTACTCATGGAATATGCTTGAATGCAGCATCCCTTACTAGTAGAAGGATTTCACATGCAAAAAATGAAAGATTATATATTGATGGAAGACCTTATATGCATGGAAATATAGCATGTTTAATAAATAGTAGTCAAGGGTTACATAATAGTTCAAGGACTAATTGCACATTTCAGGAGCGTGAAAATAGTCATGAATCACCATACATGAGTAGAGATGTATCAAGATACATAGTTGTCAATGCTATTACTGCATTACATGCTGGTGATGAATTATTAGTGAATTATGGATGGCATAGACCTCCAAGAGCACCTTTTAGCTAGAGAGAGAATGAAAATTTTCTATCCATATTTAATAACTTATATATTCAATTTTATGTTTAAAGTTTACTTTTTATTCACTTATGGAATACTAATGATTTTTATTCATGTGTATAGATTCCAAGGTATGATGTTGATGATATTCCTCCACACCATTCACAATTGCTAGTAAGACCTCATTTATTAGAAGCTCCTATGAGGAGGCTACACAATAGTGATCCTGTGAAATTTGAAAGGTTGAAAGATCTATATTCAAAAGAAGATAAAGTACAAGATTTGTGTGACAATGATGAAGATGATGGCATGGCAAATTTTTATTGAGGGTTGGTATCAAAATGACAGTGAGAGCATTGATTTTTCTAAAAATAAGAAATATCTTCGAGAGGAATGTCTAAAGCATGTATATGAAGGAAGTCGTTTGACACAATTAAGTGCGAGCTTACTTATTCTCAATCTTCAAAATCGTTTTGGATGGAGTAATGTATCTGTTTCAATACTATTAAGGTATAATTTTTAATTTTCTATGTATTTATATATATACATGCATATGTATATACATATAAATTCATACATACATAGACACACACACACACACACACACATATATATATATATATATATATATATATATATATATATATATATATATATATATATATATATATATATATATATATATATATATATATATATATGAATGCATACACACATATAAACATACACACACATACACATGTTATGAGAGTAAGGTCAAATTATACATACCTGTATCGAGTGAAGATATTGTGTCCATCTCGCCTTTGGAATTGTCTGCCCAGTCTTTAGAATCTTCTTAACACATCTGCTTCTCCTATTCTAGTCAACTTAATACCTATGGTGCTAACTCTTTTATGAATTTTGCATACAAATATTAAGTATCAGTTAGCTATGGAGGTATTAGGTCGTTTGGAAAATGGGAGAATCAAATCTATTTGGAAGATTTTGAAAGATGGATGAATAGTTTTAAAGGATGGGCAGACAGAAAGCGTCTATTCAATGCAAGTTCTTGTTCTTACCTTAACTAAGGTAAGAACAAGAACTTGCATTGAATAGACGCTTTATGTCTGCCCATCCTTTAAAACTATTCATCCATCTTTCAAAATCTTCCAAATAGATTTGATTCTCCTATTTTTCAAACTACCTAATACCTCCATAGCTAACTATTACTTTATATTTATAAAAAAATATGTAAGTTTTAGTTAGCAAGGTAGGTAATGGATTGACTATAAAATGGGAGACAGCCAAACAATTGAGTGGTCTAGATATCTATATGAAAGTCTGCATATATACACATACACATAATTATACATGAATGCATACACACATATAAACATACACACACATATACACACATACACATGTTATGAAGGTCAAATTATACATATCTGTATCAAATGAAGATGTTTTTTCCATCTAGCCTTTAGAATTGTCCACCCAACCTTTAGAATCTTCCTGACACATCTGCTTCTCCTATTCTAGTCGACCTAATACCTGCACTGCTATCTAACTCTTTTATGAACTCTGCATACAAATATTAAGTATGAGTTAGCTATGGAGGTATTAAGTCGTTTGAAAAATAGGAGAAGTAAATTTACCTCAAAGAATCTGAAGGATGGACGAATAATTTTAAAGGATGGGCAGACACAAAGTGTTCATTTAGTGCATGTTTTTGTTTTTACCTTAGCTATGGTAAGAACAAGAACTTGCATTGAATGAACACTTCATGTCCACCCATACTTTAGAATTATTCATCCATTTTCCAAAATCGTCGAGAGAAATTTGCTTGTTTTATTTTCAAACAACCTAATACCTCCATAGTTAGCTGATACTTAATCCTTGTAAACAAAAATGTAAGTCTTAGTTAGGAAGGCAGGTAATAGATTGACTATAAAATGGGAGATAGCCAAATGATTCAGTAGTCTAGATATGAAAGTCTGCAAACCACAATATACAAAAAAAAAATTAAAACGAAATCAAATATACACAGCTACACATGCATACATACATACATATACATACATACACATTCATACATACATACACATACATACATATATACATACACATATATACACACATACACATACATGTATGTATACACATATGCATACATATGTATACATACATACACACCTATAAGACACATATACACACATACATACATATACACATACGCATACGTATATGCATGCACATGCATATACACATCCACATACACATACACATAAGCATACACATATATAAAATTATATGCATATATATATATATATATATATATATATATATATATATATATATATATATATATATATATATATATATTTATTTATTTATTTATTTAGTTTGATTAATATGTCTTTTTTTTATGAAGTTACAGGTTATTATCTGAAAAGTTTTTACCAAGTCAGAGTATTCTTCCTACCTCACATGATGAAATGAAGAAGATAATCAACAATCTTGGTATAGATTATCAATGTATACATGCATGTCCTAACGATTGTATTTTATATAGAGGTGAACATGCAGACTCTTTGACATGTCCCAAATGTCAATCTCCTCGATATAAGGACGAAGAAGGTAAAATTCCAAAAAAGGTATTGAGACATTTTCCATTGGCTCCACGGATTAAACATATGTTTCAAAGCCCCAAATTATCAAAGCTTTTGACATGGGGACAAGATCATAAAAGTATTGATGGAATAATCGAAATTCCTCATGATAGTGTTTCTTTTCAGCATATTGATTCTACATGGCCAGAATTTGCACAAAATCCACAGAATCTAAAGTTAGGAGTTGCATTAGATGGGGTTAATCCATTCTCCATGAAATCGAGTAAATGGTCAACATGGCTAGTGGTAGTCATAAACTACAATCTTTTGCCATATCTTAGCATTAAAAAGGAACATTGAATGCTTTCACTTTTAATCCCAAGAAAAAGACAAGTTAAATATATGAATATATATCTTGCTCCTCTCATTGACGATCTCCAAGAGTTATGGAGAGGTATTAATGTCATTTTTGTATTGAAAAGCATTAGTGAAAGACATATTACGATTCATGGTATTGTGGCTTGGACTATTCACGATTTTCCAGGATATGGTGTTTGTTCAGGTATTGATGTAATTTTTTTATTCAATATGCATACAAAAAAATGTGATTAATCTAATTATATTTTTATCATTTTCATGATGCAAGAATATCTACTAAGGGTTATAAAGATTGTCCATATTGTGGTGATTGGTTGAGATCAATCTATAGTAAGAATCTCAACAAAAATATTTATCTTCGACATCAATGATTCTTGCTTGATGATCATCCATTAAGATCTAAAAGAGAAGCGATACATTTTAATGGAAAGCTTGAAACATGTCAGTGTCAAAAACCTATGATGCCTATGGATTGGTATAAAAAATGGAGATGGACCTCTGATAAATCTAGAATCAGAAATCATCAGTGATGATGAAGATAATGAGTGTGTGAAGAGAGGTAAAGGAAAACTGGCGCTTGCAGAGAAGATATCAATATGGTATTCTTTGGAGTATTGGAAAGAGTTAAAAGTATGTCATCTTCTTGATCCTATGCATATATTCAAGAATATTGGTTATTCACTATGGCAGCATCTTCTTGGACTAAATGATACCATAGCATCAAGGAATGATTTGAAAGATCAAAACTCAAAACCAAAGTTATGGCCAGTTTTTGATAGACGTCGACAGGAAACGACTTATGCACCTGCTCCTTGGGTACTTATAACAAAAGAGGTACAGACTATCAACAATGGGATTCAATTGATTCGGAATTCCAGAGGATATGGAGCATCTTTCCAAAACATGTTTACTATGGATGATAAGAGCTTATCTGAGTTAAAGACCCATGACTGGCATAACTTTTTGAAACATATTTTACCTTTGGTTATCGATGGATGTACAACGAAAGGAGTACGAGATGTGATCTATCTTATAAGGTAATTATGATACTTTTATATTTAATATGTATGAATATTTGATATCTTTTATTTTTGAATTAACTTCTTTATAATTTTTTTTATGATATGTATAGGTGGATTACATCAAAAGAGATTGACAAAAACTCGATCCCACAAACGAAAACCTGAATGCAAAGAGCTACTATGTTTGATGGAGAAAGAGCTTCCTATTTCATTTTTTGATATTCAGGTTCATTTATTAGTCCATCTTGTAGATGAAATAGAGATTGCAATTGTTGTCAACACTTGATGGATGTTTTGGGTCGAGTAATTTATGATAATATTAAAAGGTTATGTGCGACAAAGAGCGAAATTAGAAGGATCCATGGCAAAGGGTTGGATGCTTGAAGAGTGCATGTATTATGTTAGTGAGTACCTTGAAAGAGTTCATGAAGAAGCTCCACGTGCATGGACCAACGAGTCATCTTCAAAAATAACAGATGAGGTATTATCAGGTAAGGCAGTTCTATTTTTATTTATATTTCAAGAAAAAAATGATGTTTCTACTTTTGTAGCATATAATAGCGAATGCATGTAAGCATTCCTTAGCGAGTACGAACAAGAACTTCAAAATCTCCGAAGTAAAAGGCGAAGAAAAAAAAGATATAGACGTAATCTCGATGAGATTACAAAATTCTTTCACAGATTGGTTATATAATCGTTTGCAATGCGCCAACACAAATAATGAAGAAATCTCAAATGAGCAGAGAGAGTTAATGATAGGTTGTGAACGAAAGGTAATTTTATTTTAATAATATTTTGTTTTTTTCATATATGTATATTAGTTTCTATTTACTAATTTAATCACTGCAACATATCGAGGGTATACCGAGGCTGCCACCGAGGAAAATGAACGGGCGTAATTTTTTCACGATGTTGGTGTCGTGGTTCGTATGGGCGTCGGAAACATAACGCCGGTATAGTCGTCGGTATGAGCGTCGATATATGCATCGGTATAATCGTTGGTAATATCAACGCTCATATCCGTGCTTATACCGACGCTTCTACTGGGTGTACCGATGCCCATACTGACAACTCTACTAGGCATACCGACGTCCATGCCGACGATCATATCTGCACAAATTTTTTTGGGTAGAGTGTGTTGTCTTTTGCTACAGCATGATGTTTTTTAGCAAAAGACAATACACTCTGCCCAACTCTAAACCGAATACAGGTATTATGTACTAATGGCAACCAAAACATGATTTTATATGAGCAAAATGAAGCATGAATCATGTACAAAAAGATGTACATTCCATAAATGAAGGATGTACAAGAGTGTGACAAAGCACTTCCATATAGGAATCGAATACAAAACTATGGTACATCATTGCCACATAGGAGTGTGTTAGAAGATGTATTTTTTGAAGCATTTTGGTTGAAAAATAATTGTAAAATGACAAAAACTTGTAAAAATATTTATGCAACTGATGTAAAAATAAGGAAGAGTCTTCCTTATGTAGAATAGAATTTTATGTAATTTTTCTAGAATTTTTGGAAAATTTAGAATAATAGAGGAAAGGACCAAAATTCAAGTGTGAAAAGGGACACTTGAAAATGTATATAAGACAATTTCCTCTATTATGAGGGGGTTGGTTGATTATTTGTTTACATGCTATCCAAGTGAATAGAGAGAGAGTTTCCTGCTGAAAAATCGTGTTTTCTCCTCTTTGTGTGGTTTCATTGATTTGTTGAGTCTATTCTTTGTGTATCCATGGAGATTTGTGAGCTTCTGTTGTGTAATTCTGTTGAATGTGTATGAAGAGAGCTGAATATTGATGTGTTGAGTGAGAAATTGATGAAGAGTGGTGCTGGAGATGAAAATCGTGTATTTTCACATAATTGTGATTGTCTCGTCTGTATGGTATAGGTAATATTTTTGAGTTTTGACTTCATAATTGTGTTCTGCTGAGAAAATAGCATGTAGTAGACACCAAGATTGTGGAAAATGGTGGAGATTTGCTCAAGATAATCCAAACCCTAGAAATTCCTCTTCATTTTCATCATTCTCAAAAATCCAGTCATTATTCTCTTATTTCTTGGATTCTATCATCTAGAAGGGGCTGTGGTCTCTTGAATACTTCCAGGATTGACAAAATAAAGATGTATTGTTAATTCTTTATGCTAAATGATTGGAGAGGACAACTCCAAAGATCAATAACAAACAGAGTGTAATACAAAATTGTGGCAATGTGACAAAGCACTTCCATATAGGAATCGAATAAAAAATTATGGTACATCATTGCCACATAGGAGTGTAATACAAAATTGTGGCAAAGCACTACCATACATATACGTAAGGGGATCAAAACATTTACACCTGCAATCCTGCAACAAAGCATGTGTAAAATGAGACAAATTGACATGACATTTATAAACAACAACTAAAAATACGAAACCAAGCTATAAGTTTACCTAATCATAGATTCTCCCATGAAATGATTGCACCATGTCCCTCTAAGTCTTGCAAGAGTGTAGCCAATCCATGACGATATCCGTAAGATTCTTCAGTTCACGTCGAAGGATGACCCACTGCCAACTCCTATAATAAATATGCAAAATGTTAGATGAACATACATGATGTGTTGAACACAAAAAAATTCAATAATTAACATGATACTTGAAAATTGGTAGCGCATACTATCGTATCCGCCGCTACCTAAATGCGATGTTCCAACAGTATCCAAACGCCGCCGCATCTCTCTGTTGACGATATCGATCAGGACTATGTTGCTGCTCATCCTGAATCGATTCCCACTCTTCAACATCTAACCACACAGGCTTTGGTAAGCCTACTCTAAAAGCATCGCGAGCTTCCGACCATCGATGAGACATCACCTCGCGTGCCGTATGCTGAATCCATTCCGAACTCACAATAGGATTCCCAGGTGATGGCCGATACTCTTCATATATCGATTGTGTGATATCCTTTTTGGAATCCCTATCCTATTCACTCCATTTTAGCATTACAGAATGTCCAAACTCTATGGAGAAAAGTTGTCGAATGCGCTAACGCATTGACTTCCCGACTGCATCCATGACTGGAGCTCCATTATGTATATGATATATTTTGGAGTCGTCATGATCATGCGCTCCCCAAGGTGTACGTGGAGATCCCATCTGATCCAATGTGAAGATCCCATTCGATCCAATGTGTGTATGCATATGCATGTTTGCATGCATATGCATTGTGTATGCATATGCATGTGTGTATGCATATGCATATGCATGTGTGTATGCATATGCATGTGTGTATGCATATGCATGTGTGTATGCATATGCATGTGTGTATGCATATGCATGTTTGTATGCATATGCATGTGTGTATGCATATGCATGTATGTGTGTATGCATATGCATGTATGTGTGTATGCATATGCATGTATGTGTGTATGCATATGCATGTATGTGTGTATGCATATGCATGTGTGTATGCATATGCATTGTGTATGTGTGTATGCATATGCATGTGTGTGTGCATATGCATTGTGTATGTGTCTATGCATATGCATGTGTGTATGCATATGCATGTGTGTATGCATATGCATGTGTGTATGCATATGCATTGTGTATGTGTGTATGCATTGTGTATGTGTGTATGCATATGCATTGTGTATGTGTGTATGCATGTATGCATATGCATGTGTGTATGCATGTGCATTGTGTATGTGTGTATGCATATGCATGTGTATGCATATGCATGTTTGTATGCATATGCATTGTGTATGGGTGTATGCATATGCATGTGTGTATGCATATGCATTGTGTATGTGTGTATGCATATGCATGTGTGTATGTGTGTATGCATATGCATTGTGTATGTGTGTATGCATATGCATGTGTGTATGCATATGCATGTGTGTATGCATGTGCATGTGTGTATGCATATGCATGTGTATGCATATGGATGTGTATGCATATGCATGTGTGCATGCATATGCAGTGTATGCATATGCATGTGTGTATGCATATGCATGTGTGTATGCATGTGCATGTGTGTATGCATATGCATGTCTGTGTGTATGCATATGCATGTATGTGTGTATGCATATGCATGTATGTGTGTATGCATATGCATGTATGTGTGTATGCATTGTGTATGTGTGTATGCATATGCATGTGTGTATGCATATGTATGTGTGTATGCATTGTGTATGTGTGTATGCATATGCATGTATGTGTGTATGCATATGCATGTATGTGTGTATGCGTATGCATGTGTGTATGCATATGCATTGTGTATGTGTGTATGCATTGTGTATGTGTGTATGCATATGCATGTGTCTATGCATATGCATGTATGTGTGTATGCATATGCATTGTGTATGTGTGTATGTATTGTGTATGTGTGTATGCATATGCATGTGTGTATGCATCTGCATTGTGTGTATGCATATGCATTGTGTATGTGTGTATGCATATGCATGTGTGTATGCATATGCATGTGTGTATGCATATATGCATGTGTGTATGCATATATGCATGTGTGTATGCATATGCATGTGTGTATGCATATGCATGTGTGTATGCATATGCATGTGTGTATGTGTGTATGCATTGTGTATGTGTGTATGCATATGCATGTGTGTATGCATGTGCATGTGTGTATGCAGATGCATTGTGTGTATGCATATGCATTGTGTATGTGTGTATGCATATGCTCTCTACGTGTGTGTCTGTATGTGTGTATGTGTGTGTGTATGTGTGTATATACGTGGGTATCCATATATATATATATATATATATATATATATATATATATATATATATATATATATATATATATATATATATATATATATATATATATATATATATATATGTATGTGTGTGTGTGTGTGCATGTGTATGTGTACAGTGTGTGCATGTGTCTATGTGTGTGTATGTGTGTATGTGTATGCATGTATGTATGCATATGCATGTGCATTATGTATGCATATGTATGCATATGTGTGTATGCATGTAAGTATGTATGTATGCATATGCATATACATTATGTGTGTCGCGTCTATGTGTGTATGTGTGTGCGTGTGTATGTGTGTATGTGTGTGTGTCTCTATGTGTGTATGTCTGTGTATGCATGTGTGTGTATGTGTGTATGCATGTGTATGTGTGTGTATGCATGTAAGCAAGTATGTATGAATATGCATGTGCATTATGTATGCACGTGTGTGTATGCATGTAAGTATGTATGTATGCATGTAAGTATGTATGTATGCATATGCATTATGTATGCATATGTATGCATGTATGTGTATGTGTGTGTATGTCTCTCTCTCTATGTGTGTGTGTGTGTATGCATATATATATATATATATATTGTGTATGTGTATGTGTGTATGCATGTGTTATGTGTGTGCATGCATGTGTATGCATATGCATGTGCATTATGTATGCATATGTATGCAGGTGTGTGTATGTGTGTGTATGCATGTATGTATGTATGTATGTATGTATGTATGTATGTATGCATATACATATGCATTATGTATGCATATGTATTCATGTATGTGTATGTGTGTGTATGTCTCTATACGTGTGTGTGTGTGTGTATGCATATATGTGTGTATATGTGTGTGTATGTGTGTGTATGTGTCTATGTGTGTGTATGTGTCTATGTGTGTGTATATGTCTATGTGTGTGTATGTGTCTATGTGTGTGTATGTGTATGCATGTATCTATGCATATGCATGTGCATCATGTATGCATATGTGTGTGTATGTGTGTGTATGCATGTAAGTATGTATGTATGCATATGCATTATGTATGCATATGTATGCATGTATGTGTATGTCTGTCTATGATGTGTATGTGTGTATGTGTGTGTATGCATGTGTATGTGTGTGTATGCATGTGTATGTGTGTGTATGCATTTAGTCATGTATGTATGCATGTGTATGTGTGTGTATGCATTTAGTCATGTATGTATGCATATGCATGTGCATTATGTATGCATATGTATGCATGTGTGTGTATGAATGTATGTATGTATGCATATGCATATGCATTATGTATGCATATGCATTATGTATGCATATGCATATGCATTATGTATGCATATGCATATGCATATGCATTATGTATGCATATGCATATGCATTATGTATGCATATGCATATGCATTATGTATGCATATGCATATGCATTATGTATGCATATGCATATGCATTATGTATGCATATGCATATGCATTATGTATGCATATGTAAGCATGTATGTGTATGTGTGTGTGTATGTCTCTCTACGTGTGTGTGTGTATGCATATATGTGTGTGTATGTGTCTATATGTGTGTGTGTATGTATGTGTGTATGTGTGTATGTGTGTGTGTGTGTCTGTGTGTATGTGTGTGTCTATGTGTGTATATACGTGTGTATCTATATATATGTGTCTGTATGCATGTGTATGTGTGTGTGTAAATGTATGGATGTGTGTGTGTGTGTAAGTGTGTGTGTGTGTCCATGTGCGTGTGTATATGTGTGTGTGTATGTGTATGTGTATGTGTATGTGTATGTGTGTGTGTCTATGTGTGTATGTGTGTGTGTCTATGTGTGTATGCATGTGTTTATGTGTGTATATATATGTGTGTGTATGCATGTGTATGTGTGTATGTAAATTAGTGTGTATATGTGTGTGTGTAAATATGTGTGTATGTGTGTGTATGTGTCTATGTGTGTGTATCTATGTGTGTATGTGTGTCTATGTGCATATACGTGTGTATGTGTATATATATGTGTGTATGCATGTGTATGTGTGTGTGGAAACGTGTGTGGATGTGTGTTTGTGTGTGTGTGTAAGTGTGTATGTGTCTAATATGTATGTGTGTGTGTATGTGTGTATGTGTTTGTATGTGTGTGTGTCTATGTGTGTGTGTATGCATATGTATGTGTGTGTATGTGTGTGTATGTGTGTGTGCGTACCTTGCTTCACGGGATGTGCATGTGTTGATCTCTCTCTCTCTCTCTCTTGCTCGCTCTTTCTCTCTCTCTCTCTATCTATCTCTCTCTCTCTCTCGTCCTAATCTTGACACAAATGTACCGAGAGAAATTGAAATATTCTTTTTAACCTTCTAGAGTGTCGCTTATGCGACACTCTGGAAGACCAGGACGTCGTGTATACGACGATCCAACGTTGCAAGTAGTTTGCCAATGTTGTTAAAAGCATCGTTGCTTAGCGACGCTCTTTTTTAGCGTCGCTGGCATCGCTTATGTGATGGCACAACTTTTTTTTTAATTAAAAAATAGGGTCATCACGTATGCAACACTAGCATCGCATAAGCGATGACCCCCGTTTTTTTTTTCAATTCGAGGGTGTCTCTATGCCCTCTATTTCTAGTAGTGGTTTAACTACAAAGATTTTGCTCTTGCAACATGTGAAGTAATGTGACTCAAGAGATTACTTTCTTGGTATGGAGATAACATCTCAAACATCTACCATGCAAACAATCTTATGTTTCATACCTTGCAAGTAACCTTATGTTTCGTGTAAAAAGGAAGCAGATAGAGGTGGATTTTCATTTCATTTAAAGAGAATGGAAGTGGATGTTCAATATTTGGGTACTCCTTAGCCTTTGAGACAAATCACAAGTTTAAGCTAGGTTTGCAAAAAAATAAGATAATTGAGCTTGAATATTGAAAAGACCTAGGCTTTATTATATACAAACTATTCGAGGGGATTGCATGAAATGTTTAAGTCACATAATGGTTCACGACAATCAAGAGATATAAGAAATCCTATGAATGCTATTCCATAAGGAGTAGACGTAACCTTAATGTTAAAAAATCGATGACATTAATCTTAGATTCCTATTTTTTTAAAAACGGAGGTTTGGCAAGCGCCTACTCCCTGAGCTTTAACTTTGAAAGAAGAATTGTATAGGTGAATGGACATAGTATTCGCGATATCCCTCATATCTCGTAAAGCAAGGGTTAGACAAAGTTACAACTGATTTCAACTGATTTAAACTTGTCAAAGCCATTACATGTCTAGCTCAAGGATTGAATTCTGGACCTCCACCTCAAGAGATCAAAGACTCAACCACTAAAACAATGGAACATAGAAAAAAGTTCGGACAATTACTTGATTTTTGTGTGCCATCCTTACACAAGGGCCTTGCTTATCTTCATTGTATCATTCCAATTTTAAGAGATGTCCCCGAATTTCTTAATGACTAAAATCACAAGATTAAATATTCCTAATTCCTTAACGACTACATTCCTAATTCCTTAACGACTAAAATCACAAGATTTAGGGTGGGTTCAGACAGGGCGACACAAGTTTGTTAAGTGACATCATGTATCGTCGGGTTCAATACACACATAGCGACAATAGACTTTGGATTTCAAAACTTTCAAATGAATTTAATGGTTGAACAACCTAAAGAACCATTCAAAAACTATTTTCAGAGCGGCACATATTTGTTCAAGGGGGAGGCTGGCTCAAGAAATGATAGGCTCAAAATTGTTTTTTTTTGTAAGCAAATCATATTGTGCCATATGGAAGCGCTCATAATGCCACGGGTGTGAATCCACTGTTAACATTCTTAAAATCGACATTTGCACACTATTAAGCCGCGCGGGAACCACTCCTTGCGAAGCCAAGTTCTCACACTTTCAAGAGGGGGCCTAGGGCCAAACATTTGACCGATCAGACAAGTTTTCATCAGTTCTTCTTGCTTTGCCGCCACAGACTCCTTGCATAAAGAGACCACTGGGGGTTCGACGTCTGCTAGGACGGAATCCATCTCAAGGGGGCACACGGACTGAGGGGGAGCCACATTGTTCATGACAAACGAGGGAATAAGGGTCGGCATCTTAATGACCGAAACCCCCCCTCCCCAAAACCACTTGAAGCGCGAATGCAAACGAAAAAGGCCTTCAAAGACCTCCCAAAGTTTGAATTCTTCACCTTCTTTTTGGAGTTCGTTTAAGAGAAATGAGTTTTCAAAACCCCCCCCAAACTTTAATTCTTCACCTTCTGCTGGAGTTTGTTGAAGTAAGAGAAATGGGCGCAGGCGCAACCCACCCCTGCTTTTTCTTTTGAATAGAAGAAGAGCTCGCCCCCACGAAACGGGAAACAAGGAAGAGTGCGAAACTTTTTAAGTTAACACTCATTTCTTCATTTCAAATGGCATTGGCGCTGTGGGTTCTTTGGAACTGCAGGCCATCGCGATGACTTAGCTCCACGCTCCAGCATTGTTATTCTTATTTTTGGCATGCGACACTCTTTTTCATTAAAATTTTTGATTTATACTTTAAAGATAACAGAAAAAGAGGCGCCCCGACTACCACGCACTCCCAAAGCAACGAGCGATTTTCGAGGCAGAGGGAAGGTACGGAGTAGGCCGTCGTGATGGGCCACAGACGGCGCGATAGACCGCAGACGGTGTAATAGACGGATCTGAACTCGAGCGATAGACCGCAAACGGTGCGATAGACGGATTTGAACCCCGCTGAGGTTGTCGCGATAGATGACAGACGGCACGATAGACAGGCAGCACGCGATAGACGGACAGCACGATAGACAAGTGGCACGAAAGACGATAGACGACGCGATAGACTAAAGACAACACGATAGACAAGCAGGTGGGCGATAGACGACGGATGCAACCATAGTTGCTGTCGTTGTTGAAGAGCCGTTAATGCAGAGCGGCATTGGAAGCAATGTTCGCAGATGGGATTACAGAAGAAGAGCCACACAACGGTTCATCGACTGGACCCAACGGCACCTTGCTTGAAGAGAATCGTAGCTTTGGCAGGCCGTCCTTACTCGGAGATTTCATTTACAATGCTCAGCAAGGGCGGAGACTGGAACAAGTCTGCACATAGTCGAGTGAGGTAGGAAAATCAGAGTTTCGAGTAGCAATAGCGTGACGACTGTTGCTGATGATAACCCCATTGTGTCCCTGGATTCAGAGCGAGTCGGCGTACTGTCGTTATTCCCATAATCCTCGGAAGGTTGCTTTTGCGGAGGAGTCTGCTCAAGATCTCGTATTCATTAAGATCGACTTCGACAAAGCGTATGACAGATTGGAATGGGATTTTATTCTTCAATCATTGAAAGACCTTGGATGCAGCCAAAAATTCACGAAGATGGTTTCCACTCTTCTTGGAAATGCTTCAACTAGAATAAATATCAACGGTAAGCTCTCTGAGCCCATTCGTTTAAAAAGATCAATTAGGCAAGGATGCCCTCTGGCTCCTTTACTATTCGCTATCGCCTCGAATGGACTCAGTTGCCTATTAAAGCATCACATGGACGCTAGCAATCTCAAGGGTCTTTCCTTACCTCTAAATCACGGCCAAATGATTGCGAGACTTTTTGCTGATGACATGAATGCCTTTGTGCATAACGATATAAACAGCATTGAGGTGTTCTGGTGGTGCCTCGACACCTTTTGTGTGGCGTCAGGCTCAAAAATCGACCATGCTAAAACTGCATTTAGAGCAATCAGCGGACCTACTCCCCAATTGTTGGTGGATCAAGGGTGTCAAGTTATCCCTAATGGTCAAGTCTTTCGGCTCCTTGGCATTCCGATGGGATTCGACATCTCAATGGACCAACGTTGGAACTGGGTGTTATCCAAGCTGGATAGCAAGCTGAATCATTGGAAAGGTATGCAAGTCAACTTGGCAGGGCGTGCTATGGTTGTCAACACTTTTATGCTATCTACAATTATTTACTTTATCTCGTGTTGGAGACCTAAGGAGAAAGACTTGGCCAAAGTGGAAAGAATCTACAGAAACTTCCTTTGGACTGCCAACAAGAGGGGGGATTCCCAAAATCAAATGGGAAACTTGCATTAGCCCTAAAGACTCAGGGGCTTGGGAATTTTGGATATTGTTGGGTTGGCTGACAAGTTGGCGGCAAAGTGGCTTATCAAGGCTTGGAGCAACAGGGAGTCCTCTTGGGCTAAATTGATCTTCAGAAACACGGAATACCTTACCTTTGTTGGCGATCCTGGTTGGAAGGACATAGGGATTTTCACGCTTTTGTTCTCCCCCCACCCGGTGTCCCCTAAAGGCTCTAGCCTCGTGTGTTCATTATGGAAGAATTGGAACAAGGCCAAATAGCTCATCATAATCAGTGATGAGTGGAAGTGGGCGGCTGGGGTAAGACAAAATGACTCTATTTGGTTCCCGATCTGCGACATTCGAGGGGTGGAGTCTTGGAACCTCCAAACTGCAAAGCGGTTATGGAACAAGGGGTTCAAACAGTGGAAACAACTCTGGAATCAAGAGAACAGCCAGTGGATTAGGTTCGAAGAATTGGATCCTAGACTTAGAGTTACCTTTGAGGAATGGACACTTCTTCAAAGCAGGTGTTTAGCATGGGACCGCTCAACTACCCGCCTTCTCTGCGGTCAGGATCCTCCTTGCCTGGAGGGCCTCAAATGGAGCAATGGTAAGAAGCTATCCAGAACCCCCAACTTCAAAGAGGATTTAGATGTGCACCACACTCTTAACAAGAGATGGTGCCTTTCTTGGACCAAACTTCGATGGGAACTAAAATTCATGTCTATTTGGCACCCCCTAATTGAGGTCAAAAAGTCCGTTCTCATGTGGCAGATCTTGCATAAAGGTATCTGGTCCAATGCAAGGGCTAACAAAATCTGTGGTGTGCCGCCATGGTGCAATCGTTGCCATCGGTGCATCGAAGATTTAGCTCACCTGTTCTTCGACTGCCCCAAGTCTCGTGTTATCTGGCATCACGTGACTCGAGTATTGAGACTCACGAACCAAATCAACTAGCAACAGGTGATGTTGGGTGAGGCGGTCGGCTGCTCATCAAGGCTTTTTTGACCAGCTGAATAGAGTTCAGAAAAGACTAGTTTTCTAGAAGCTTCGCGCTCACTGTGGAATGCCATCAGAGGGGAGACTCTCTGGAAGATTTGGAGGGAGCGATGTGCTATCAATTTTGGCCAAACTCCTAAGGAATGGTCGATCGAGAAATCCTTGTTTCTCCTAGGTAAAAGAATCTCCCGAGATAAGAGATCTCCATCGTTTAGACATCACTGTATTTATCTCTTCGAAAACAACAAGTTGAAACCCAAATGGGTCCCACATGAGGGTGATGATAAATTTATCCGCCTCATTTGTAATGCCCTCTAGCTTGCCATACTCCTACCCTGCATGGTGGGATTTGGGGGGTCCCATGGGCACTAGTCCCATTCATTTGTAAGTTTTTCTCTTTATTTTAATTAAAGTCCGGGAGATTAGGCTAACTTCCTTTTATATAAAAAAAAACATTCTTAAAATCGAAGCTGTATACCTTGAGACTCGTATTTAATGCTGATTTGACTAGTTCTTTTTCACAAAATGGCAGGCCGAGTCATCGCAAAAGGCCTTTAAGTCGTCCAAGAAGAAGGCGATGATGATACAAATTGCCATGTATAATTTATAGGTATAGAGGCACTTCCTTGAACGACACGCGATGAAAAGGGCAATGGAAAACTATCCGGCTCAGAGAACCGTATCAAAAGATGTGCCAATTTCCAAGCAGAAGCTCAATCTTGAGTCGTTGACACGTTCTGCAATTTCTGATATAGATCTAGTCAGCCTACTCGCAATGGATAAGCATTCCAAATGCAAATGGACTAACCTGGCGAGGCTAACCGAGTCCTCGGAGTCTGGACCCTATCCTTGTCCTTCGACACACATTATATAGGGCTCTCCTCACTCTGGATACATCATCTTTCTGTCTGCGGGCCTCTCTTAATTTGGACGTTTACGTAGTTTGATATCTCTGTGCAGGATTCTGATGTGATTACAGTGATCTACAATTCAAATCTTTTACTCATCGTCGCATCTTTTAAACACATTGTGGTTTCCACCGATTTTACAGAAGAGACCTTTACTTTCAAGCCCTCTCGGACAGGAGATCTCTCTGCGTTCAAGTTCTAGCAGACGCTGTATTCCGAAGTCTCCGTTTCGCACATTTCTTTGCAATGATGACGACTCCTTTAACGATTCGAACCTTCCGCACTGGGAAAGAAACCATGATTAGTAATGAGATCCGTCGATCAGTTTATCTTAACCACCGTAACAATAGATTTTGCACGAATGCTTACTTAGGGGCTTCGTCACCACCTTCACGAGAATCTTATCTGGCTTTGGGTTTAAATTCAGATGCTTCTGTGCATGATGTGAAGAAAGCATATCGCCGTCTCGTTTTGAAGGTATTCATTTTTAGACTTCTCTTTTCTATGCACAATATTAAAAAGGCAAGCTATATATTTTCTGTATTTGGTTTCTGCAGTTTCACCCTGATGTCTGTAAAGACGATCATTGTACAAACAAATTTTTACAAATCAGCGACGCTTATGAGGTAAGGTGTTTCATATTCCGCAACATGGAGTGTGTTTTACTCGATCAGTTATTTGAAGAGGTACCTTTTTGTACCCAACTTCACTGTTGCTGACAATTCGTTCTTTGTTGAATATTTATCTGCAGACGGTGATGAACTTTCTTGAAGGCGATAAGAATGTTGAACCGCTGTATCGTGCGGAAACTAGGACGTCCGAGCCTATGATGGGTGCTTTTGACGATACATGGGAGGAATGGGAAGAGTGGATGGGTTGGGAAGGTGCAGGTATTAGAGATTATAGCTCCCATATAAATCATGATCTTTAGTTCATCGATACTCAATACTCAGCTAAAGTTTATTCAAGACTCTGTACATAAGATATGGTGCACGTTCACGCGTCACTTTTTTTATTGGCGTGAGCAGATATGTGCATATTTGGTCCATATCCAAATCAATCCTTTCATCGCCAAGAATACTTGGTGATTTGTCTTTTAGATATTAGGTGTTTGGATTGTTTCAACTTTCGCATTCATAGGTTCGTGTGAGGTCCCATCCAAAAGCTATGTGAATCTTTCAGTGGTTGAAGCTCGAAAAAGTAGTGGATAACATTCTCTATAGATAGGAAGGAGCAACTTTTTAGTATCTGCAGTAGTCACCCTTGCTAGGAGAGCTTCTCCACTTGTACAGTTTATAATTTACGAGCTCTCAAAGGAGAACAAAGGAGCACCACTCGGTTGTCCTGTGGGCTATGTACATATGATTTGAGTCTGAATCCTTGCAATAAAAATACTACTTTTGATAACTTATTCCGACAGCGCAATTCTCCAATTTGGACTTTTTAAAATTGAATTTGGAAGCTTTCTTTGATGAAAAGTAGAGTATAATGAAGATGAAAGGTACAGATTTTAATGTACGATCTGAATATGATTTTTATAGTAAACGCTTTGCTTTTGGTTTAATTGTAGTCCGTAGAGCAATGCCTCATTAGTGTGAGCACTTACTGGTTTTATGGAAAATGTTCTGTGGGAACTCCAGTCGGGTACATATTTTGGACTCTTTTCTGGTTTCGAAATTGTTTCCGTACAAACAGGGTCATTTATATGATCAGTAATCTGGAGAAAGATAAGTACTGTTACTGAATATAATACTTTTGATGGTGGTTGTTGGGAGCAATGCTTCTTTTCCTTTTGGGTTCTTTACCACTGTTGTGAAGTTGTAGATCTTATGGAAGCAAGATGTGACACTGTTTTATTTTTGTAAGATATTTTGAAATATAAGGCCAATATTTTGAAGTTGTAGACCCTAATGTAAAATTGCTTCACTTATCATTTCAATTTGTATAAAGATCAAGATGTGATAGTGTTTTCTTTTTGCAAGAAATTTTGAAATATAAGGCCAATATGCTGGAGTCATATTTTTTGCTTTTTACTTCTATTATGATTTGCATCCTTACAGGAAACATATTGCTTTTGTTTGTAGCTGTTGTCTACATGGCGATGCTTTCTATTTGGACCCTTTTTCAGTTTTGAATCCCGTTTCTTTTTCCACGAAAACTAAAAGTATAGGAAGATGAAGTTGTATATGTGAAAAACCTCTATGTTATCGTTTTTGCTTTCTGTAGCATCATATCCAATGATCTTGGCAATTTTTCAGATGTTGGGTATACTCAGTAGAATATTGAGTGATGTGTTGGGTATGTAAGTCATTTGTAAGATGTCACTTAAACGTCTTGCAATTAATTGGATAAATAGTGTGACATGTAAACAGCCAGAGTTGTTTGTAACATGTGACTGAAGACTCTTGTGATCAGACATGACCACTATCTCCACGTTCTTTACTTGACATTATCTTACACCATGTGAAACACAAGGCCTGACATTATCTTACACCATGTGAACCACAAAGGCCTTTCCTGAATTACAAGCTTTTATTCATAGGTCAAATCAACTAGGGTTTTTCCAGCACAGTTTTCCCTTTCCTGCTGCAATGGTTAATGATACCTAGCTCTTCCATGTAAGAGGGCTTTCCTGATCCATTGACATTTGATTCATAGGCTAGATCAACTAGGTTTTATCCAGAATGTTTTGGATTTTACTTTTCCCTTCAGGGCTAGTGATGTCTTTAATATTGAAAAAAAAGGAACTACTCTTCTTGGTAGCTAGCTTGAATTAATTGAAAGTACAATGTGAAGGGTATAGCCCATGGGATCCATTGAATCCCACACAAGCAGGGGTGGAACGCCTAGCAGGTACCAGGAATGAACAGAGCCTGAAGGCCCACTAAGGGTAGGAACTGGGTGGGGACAGCGACTGGTCTGAGCTGATCTCGCAGAGAGCCCAGCCCTTGCCAGTGCTGACATAGTCCACCGAGAGTGCCTGAAGGCCAATGATTTCCTGAGGGAAACTAGTTTAACATCTCATCATAGCATGTGATAAGAAGTGTCCTGTCAGTGCAGCCATTAGGGCTTTGAAACCCGGTGTTGACATAGTCCACCGAGAGTGCCTGAAGGCCAATGATTTCATGAGGGAAACTAGTTTAACATCTCATCATAGCATGTGATAAGAAGTGTCCTGTCAGTGCAGCCATTAGGCATTTGGAACCCCGGGGAGGAAAAATGTAGTTAATCACAAGTTATCTGCAAACCATGTTTAGAACCCATCCCAATGACTATTCCGAGACATCTATGAATATGTCTTCTCTAGTCCTGTTGTAATTTGAATTCTATATCAGTAAAAGAAAGGAGGGTGTGTAAAGCTTCAAATTTAGATATGGTTACTTATTGAAACATGAAGAACCTGATCTGCATCCTGAAGGCCTGGTATCAGGAGGATTACAGGATTCACCTACTTGAAAATGCTGGAAAAGTCTGTAATTCAGTTGGTATTTGACTCTTCAAATACATCCGTGATGTAGAGAGAGCTCTAAATCAGTTGGTAAGTGTGGCAGGCTGGCAAACATATAATAGTTTTGGGGATTCCCTTAAGGCCATTGATGGTTTCTGCTTAATTGCAGACGATCTGCAGATCCCACCTTGACTTTTCCAATTAGCTATAATAAACTAGTATGGACATAAACTTGTCTGAAGCAATCCTCTTTTCTTCTGCGATGATCTGAACTCTGTATCAGCAAAAGAAACAAGGATATGTGAAGCTTCACAGATTGTGCATTATGTATACCCAAGAATGATGTTGAAGACGGACAGAATATTTTATAGGCTTGTTATATTCTGGTTTTAGTTGTGAAGTCTCTTGGAATTTATCCAAAAGAATGGAATTAACCATGGAGGGTTTTAAAGGCATCTTCAATGCTTTTAGTATGCTATAAGCTAGAATTCATTCTGGGTAGGAGATATAAAGAGGAAGGGTTTCCCTAAGATCAGTTGGACATCTGCTGCACTCTCAAAGATAAAGTGAGTTAGGGATTCTTGATGTTAGGTGCATGGAAGACAAACTGGCTGCCAAGTGTGAGGCAAAAACATTGAACTCAATGAGCCATTGGCTCAGTTCACATTTAAAACCAATGCTTCTAGCTGGTTCTCCAAGGTGGGGACTCCTTAAACTTTCTTTCCCTTCTTTTGTTCTTTTTCAAAGTGAAGTCTAGAGAGTCTGATCTTGCCTCGTCTTCTCGGAAAGTCTGGAATAGCATAGAAGAGTGATAAAGGTAACTTATGGTATTGGCTGTGGAGTCATGAGAATTTATCTAAAAGAGTGGAATCAACTCTGGAGGATTTGAAGGCATTTTAAATCCTGTTAGTATGCTGTAAGCTAAAATTTAGTCTGGATAGGAGACATCAACAGGAAGGGTATCTAAAATCAGTTGGATATGTGCTGCCATTTCAAAGAAAAATGAGTTTGATGTTAGGTGCATGGAAGATGATCTCTCTGCCAAGCGGATGGTTAGAACTTCATTGTACCCAACGAGTCGCTGGCTCAAGCTCATTTTCCAAACCAATGCTTCTTATCGTCTCCCCTAGTTGGAGAGACCTCAAGCTTTGTCGCCCTTCTTTTTTTCTCTTTCAAAGTGAAGCCTAGTGGGTCTGATCTTCTCTCCTCTTCCTGGCAACTCTGAAACAACATAGAAGAGCAACATATAGGTTAAACAGGGAATGAAATTGGTCATCGAAGATCAGACAAAGAGACTCTTTGGTTTCTGCATCCCATGACTCAATTCAGATGTAGGTTCTGCCAGGGTTGGGGAACTTTGCCTGGAAAGTCTTCTGCTGGGAAAGATTTGTGGGATCAAGAAAGACAATACCATATGCAACTTGAAGACATTGATCTGGGGCTCAAACTCAACTATGAAGATTTTAGAACTGAGTTTAGAGCAGAGTGGTATGCAGAGAAGCTAACTGAATCTTGGGTCGTACACTCCCAATGCACAAAATGAGGTATTAAAGAGATTCCATGAGTCTATGGAGCTGTTGAAATCCAAATTAGATTGAATGTGAAATGAAGCCCAGTGGTATAGAATTCGATGAAAATTTGGAAATTACAGTCTTTTGCGTCCAATTACTCAAAAATTAGATGGGAACGCAAAGTTGCAACTCATCCACCATGGTACGTGGTCCAATATTTGGTTGGCAAAAATCAGCATTGGGACTTCGTGGTGCAACCAATGCAAAAGCAACTCTGAAGTACTAGGGCATTTGTTTTTTCTTTGCCTTAAGAGCTTAGGATATAGAAAAACCTTATAATACTACTTCAATTCGACAAGAAGAACTCGTGAAAACAAACTTTCTTGGGGGAGGTGGTGGGATGCTTGGCGTCCCTTCAGATTGTCGCGAGAGAGGAAAGCCTGCCTCGGAAGTTCCTTGATCCTCTACAAAAGGATTAAGAGCTCTAGAAGTAACCTCCTCGCATTTAGGCATCCCCGAGTTTCATGGAAAGGTAATGAAACTAGAATGAGTCTCCCATCTAGGGAATGGAAGGTTCATCAATCTCCTTTGTATTTCTCTCCCCTACTTGTAACTGTGCTTCCTATCAATAGAAATTAAAGTTTGTGGAAAAAAAAGAGAGAAAAAACCATCCTCCTTTTCTAGTGGTCGAGTGTGACAAGCTTGAAAACATCCACAGCTTTGCCAATATCTTGCACTTTAAATTTATGTATACAGCTCAATGTTAGATGTTAAGTTCTTTTGAAGCCAATGGAAGAGTTACAGATTTGGAAACATCTACAGTTCTTCCAGTAGCTTACACTTTCATCTTACTTACACATGTTCAAAGTTAGGTTTAGAGATCTGCCTAAGGTAATGGAAATTTGCATTTGTATGTGTGCACATTTAAGTGGGAGGATTTTATAAGCTTCTTATCCTCTTCTATCAGATGTGGAGGTGAGTGTCTCGGATTTCTCCCTCAGGGAATATATTGTTTGGGCAGCTCAAGAATATGAGGCAGGGTGTCCAAATGTTTCAAAAGCCAATTGAGATAAGTGTCTTTGAACATCTCTTGTAGGTCGGTTTCTTTTGTAGAAGGCCGCGGAAGAACTCGCGTTGGAGATGATGAATGAGAGAGAGGAACACACATGTAGATGACAATGGACCTTCCACCCAGCCATGCGACCATTATATCTCTTGTGTATTTGGTTGAGGAGTTACCTACTCCATGGCTTTCACACCCACCCTTTCTACATAAAGGGTGGCCTAGATCTAAAGGCTTACTAATCTTCCTTTAGCACCTAAGGTCTATGAACTTACTTTATAACAATTCCTTCCCCTTAACTCCATTTTGTTTTCAAATGGCATCAAAAGACATTTGGGAAAGGTTCTTTGATGGTCGCTCCCATTGGCCCCTATGCACAAAAGAATGTACATAGTCATCTATATGTGTTGTTTGCTAGCTTGAGAAAACTCTTGCAAGTCAAAACAAAAGTGGAAAACCACCTTATTGTGTGTCTAGTATCTCCCATATACACTTAGCCTCCAGACTATGACTCCCATGAAGTCAGCATATCCAAGTGACATAAGTCCATACAACACGATGTATCCTTAGTATATTTCGGTGGTGATGTATGTGAACACATTGAGGACTGCCAGGGCATTTTTTCCTTGTTTAGGAGGTTTTTTTTTCTGGGATTGTATATACACTTATAACCCTAACGGGTTACTAATCTTTGTATATTCACTTGGTAATACATTCAGTATTGTGTGTTGTGCTCCAAGCTTCTTCTTCCTTGTGCTGTTCATGTGCTTTCGAAGACCTCAAACTTCAGCAATTGGTATTAGAATAGGTCGTTGCTTTATCCAAGGCGTTGTCAACACCCCTCCGGTCACAATCTCAGAATCGCACAAAAATTGGTGAGCATACTCGGGGGCGATTAGGAGTTTAAAATTGCTTTGTTGTGTGGTGTCAAAATTGTGATCTGAGCTTGTTTCAGCCTCCGAATGCACTATTGCAGCACCTGTGCAAGCAATTTTGTCTTTTTGTGCTAAACATATATACAAGTTTCAATTCTTCAGTACAAGCGCCTCAAAGTCTACTATAGGTTTAATAGAACTCGACATGATAGTTCTGTTCAACTTTTTGAGATACACTCATCTTTCTCCATCAAGGTATTTTAGTCAATGGCCATGGTTGAAAGCAACGATATATTCCGTATGTTGGCTGTTGAGGATAAGTTGAATGGTACCAATTACCCATTATGGACATATATGATGCATCATGTATTGTTTGGAAAAGGACCATGGAATATTGTGCAGGATGTTGAAAAACGACCTACTACACCTGCAAATACAGTTATTGAAGGTTATGTAGATGGTGATCTTCAATTCTTGTTCGTGCTTCGGTTCCTACTCCACCTACTATAGAGAAACTTCATTGGGATGCTAGAGATACTTAAGCACATGCATTGATAGCTCTATCTATCAAACATGTTGTAGCTCAGCGATGAGTAGCACCTCCTTTAATGTCAATCCGGGGAGACGTGAGGATGGTATGAAGACCACGAGCAAGTGGAAGCACAAGTGCGTGAGTGAGAAGCACACAAGCATGCACACACATACACGCACACGCGCACACACAGCAAGAACAAAGAGAGTAAGACAATGGAATCACTTCTATTGCAACAAAGTTCTCATACAAGCTCAAACTACAAGAAGCTAACCCAAAAATGAGCTCTCTAGCTCTATTTATAGTTTTTGACTAGCTTTTGGCCCTGTCCAGACCTAGTGTCCGGCCTAGTTAAAAATTAGGTTCCAGGGCTTATTTGAGGGCTCAAACGAGATCTAAAAATTATGAAAATTGGCAGGCAACTACTTCTAAGGCTCCCCAAGCTCGAGGACTCCTCGGCTTGTACAAAATGGAGCTACAAAAAGGTGAAATGATATTTACAAGGGTTTTTTGTGATGAGACTCACTTAAAAATGATGTAAGGGTTTTGAAAAAAAAATGAAGGGTTGCCTTAGTGCTAGATCTGCATGTGTGTCCGTACTTGCTTCTTCCCTTATACTGTCAACACTCTCCCCCCCCTAGGGTCTGTCGCCTCTGACAGACCTCTGTTCCACAGTTTGATCAATGTACTTCTGCAGGAGGTCGGTTGCCAATTCTTGTTCTTTGATTCTTAAACCTCTGATCAGGTCTCGTTGCAAAGCCTCCCAATCAACTGTACCAGGCATGTCAGGTTGTGGCATCGTGTAAAGCTCGGAATGCATTGTTTGCTCGCATGCGAAGAGATGGAGTAAATGCGTAGGCCGTGGCGCGAATACCTCTGAATGTGCTTCCCAAAACCCCGTGGTGAACATATCGTCGAATGTTTGCTTGTAGCAGGCAGGGAGATATCTTATGCGTGCATGCCATGCGTAAGCCACTCGTATGCTCGGGGTTGTGCTCATATCATATAGCAGGTCGTAGTTACCATTAATAAACCCGGGAATAGGAGGTTGAATACGGCATACATTGCAAAAAGTTTTGAGTACAACCTGCATCATATCGAAGATCTTGAGCATCATCTGGGCAGCGACATCTGGCATGGGGTGGAGACGTGGTATCCAATGTCTGATGGTTGCAATCATGTATGACACTGTGGGAGTACCGGTTGGGGGGGCGATGGCGGGGTAATTGAGCCATTCTTTACAGTTCGCGTTATTCTGAACCTTGATTGCAAAAGCTTTCCATGATCTTCATCTTTGCACTAGCCCAAAACACGGATTGTACTTCAAATGCATGGGGGCGTGATCCCATGTTCGAAGCATTTCTGGGTAAGTTTCGAGTAACTTCTGCCTCCAAGTTGGTTGGAATATGGCCCCTTTTCGTGCCGCTTCTGGTATATCTTCTGGTTCGAACTGTGTGCCAAATGTTGGGCACTTGTTGGTGACTCTTTTGATTTCTGCGTTGTAGTCGGCCAACAATACAAAATAGGGCTTGTATTGTAATTCTGAGCTAGTGACAAGGCGTCTAGAGGCCATGTGCCTGAAGTACTCTGAGTGAAGGATGGTGTCCTCAATGGCCTTCATTGCCAGCATCTGAGTGGATATCCGTTCCTGATGAGTTTTCCCCATTTCCTCTACCTGTTTCATCCATGCTGATGGGGGTTCCTCATAGGTATCTTGACCTTCTTCTGTGACGCATCCTCCTGGGAATGGTTGAGGCTCGTAGGTGTCGTCGAATGCTTCCTCCACTAGAATAATAACTGCTTCTTCTTCTAACGGCTGCTCTGGTGGGGAAGGAGGTCGCTCGTACTGCATCAACTTCAATTTTAATTCTGCAATCTGTTGCCGTAACTCCAGTACATCATTGGTCGTTGAATGTTCAGGTTCAGGTGAAGTAGCAGCGTCGGTCATCTCTTTAGGTTCCCGTTGGTGTGGTGTAGACTCTTGGGGTCTCTGTAGGTCCTTCAGCTGGTCGGCAAGCTGATCATGTGCTTCTAAAAGATTGGCATAAGTTTCCAAGATCTGTTGTATGCTTTCTGAGGGAACAGCTTGAAATTTAGCCGGGTCTATGGGTGTTCCCGGGGTGTTCTCCATGGCAGCCTCGAGGTTCTCTTGGTTTTGTTGTTGAAGCCGTCTGTTCTCTTCTTGAGCTTCCGCCAGATGTCGTCGTAGCAAGGCCATGTTTCGTTGAAGCCTTGCATTGCGGCCCATTTGATCTCGCAGCTGTTCCTCTATGGCTTTGCTCTCTTCCATATGCCTCGCTTCGAGTTGCGCATTTGCATGTTCGAGGGCGGATATTTTGCTTTGTGACTCCGTATGACTGGACTCCAAAGCATTGACACGCTCTTGGAGTGTTGCTGAGAGGGTGCAAAGCTCTTTGTTATTTTCTTCCAATAATGTATATTCCTGCTTAAGCTGAGTGGCAGCTTCGAGCATGGTGTCGAGTGCAAGACTAAATGAGGTGGATGCAGGGGTAAGGATGGAAGATGCAGGGGGTTGGGAAGTGGGAATGGGAAAAGTGGATGTTGTGCCTACAGTGCTTGGGAATGGCGACGTGAGTGAAATGATATGTGGTAATGTTGGGATAACAGTGGTGGTGGGTGATCCTGTGGATGGTGAGATGTCCATGGGATTGGACGTGAGAGTGTGTGATTCGTGCACTGTGAATACAGGAATGGTGGGTGGTGTGATAGTGGTGGCAGTGAATGTGGGGGAGTGGGTTTGGGAAAGGGACTTTTTATTATAAGTATCCACCTGTTGGAGTATATTTACAAGGTTTGTCCAGAATGAGGGTTGTGTGACTTGGGTTGAGTGTGAGTCAGTTGCTAGGGGAGTGGCGGATAGGGTTTGGGTGTGAGTGAATGGAAAAGGATGGGATGAGGTCTGGCTATTGGCAAGTGGTTGTCCAAGGGCGGGGAGATAGGAAGGGTGACTTATTATGGTTTGATCGGTGGCCGGATGACCGGTGTGAGGTTCCAAAATTTGGGTGGAAGTGTGGGACGTGGGTAAAGGGAAGGATGTAAAAACGGAGGTGTGTACAATGGTTTCGTGATGGGTGGATGTCGGTTGTTCAGGAGGAATAGTGGAGAGGGGTTCTGAAAGGTGGAGGGAAGGTGGCTGTGGAGATGGTACGTGTGTAATTACCTCATGTTCGTCGGTGGGACTCGGGCTCGTCATGTGAACATCTTCTGAAATTATAGTAGGCAAGGCGGTAGAGGTTTCCATTTGAATCATTTTCCCGCGTCGTGGTCGTGTATCAATCCTTCGTTGATCGTAGACAGGGTTTTCCTGATATACCATTGTCCTCAATGCCTCCCCGATCGCACATGTCTCTGCCAATAAATTCAATGATTCCACAAAGTTGGAGTCAACATTCTCGGCTTGAAGCATCTGGTTCACTAGAGCTCTATTCGCCGCTTCTATCATCTTATGTCTTCTCTGTACCTGCTTGATTGTCTTGTACAGCCGTCTGAGTTGTGCTGTGTAGGCAGGGGCCTCCTCTTCACTGTCTTTCGGGTCATTTCTGTGTGCGCCTTCCTGCACTTGTGTGTTTTGGTCATGAGGATGTTGTGCCACTCCTTCCCCATGTACTCTGCTCGTCTCGCCCCGTGGCTGTTCTCTTTGGGCAGATGCACTCGGACCCACATTGTCAAGGGAATCTTCACTGTCGGATAGGGGGACCGTCTACAGAAATCTTTCAAAATCGAAATTTGGATCTTCTGTGAAGGTGGCCATAGATGCAAACTCTGCATCGGTAGGTAGTGGAGGGGCGGATGGAACGGGTTGTACCACCTCTCTTGGTTGAGACTCTTGGAGATGGATCGTGAAAGATGCCACTTGGGTTTCTTCTCTAGTGGAGACTTCGGTGGTGGCTTCTGGAGGGATCAGGACCTGTGAAAGGGATCCACGCATTCTTTTTGCCGGTTGATTCCCTGACTTTCGCCCTTTGAATAGCTCCAGGTGTGCATACTTTAGGGCTCAAGCAACTGGCACATCATATGCCAGACATCTGTAGATGATTCTTGTCAGCGCACAACAACCATGTAAAGTGGGCTTCCTCGCCCCCCGCTTGCCAGCCTCATATACCTGATCTAAGATCCACACCGGCATCTTAATGGGCAAGCTTCCGGTCTCTGCTAAATACAACCCGTACCATATCTTCTTGTGAGGCTGAGTGAAACGGTCCTGAGCGGGAAATGCGAAGTGTTGGAGGCACATCCGCAGAGGTATGGCGATGTTGGGGGTGAGGGCGCACATTTCTTTTAGTTTCTTGATTCTATTGCTTTTCATAGACTCTGGTATCAAAGGGTCGCGGTCAGAAGGTACATGCGTGCCATACATCTGAAGGGCTTCCCTGATTAACGTTACATTTAATTCAAACTTCCTCATCTCCTCCAGATTGGATAAGGAGGGCACCCAGAATGTGCCTGAGTGATCTTTATCCCCGGTAGGTTTCATCGTAGCAATCAAGTAGTAGCACCTGAGGAAGTCGGGTTTAGGTAGAGTTGCACTGAAGTAAGCTTGTAGTCCTGCCTTTTGCCAGATATCTTGAAGTGGAGCTGCATTCTGTAAGGTCTCAAATTCTCTTGAAAAGAACTGGAAGGTCCACCAAACCCCTCCACACTCCATCTTGGACTCCCAGATGTGATCTGCGTCCCCCAAATCCCCTGGCATTTCATTGAACCAATGGGAGTGCCCCTTTACTCTTTCGGTTAGTCCACTGGGTGGATCTGGAATAGGAATCCTTCGCACATTCAAGAATTCTTCAGGCCGAGCTGTTGGTGGAGCTTCTACTGGCATGGCATCCCAATTGATATGAGCACCAGATCCTGCCTGAGAGCTTGTGCCTGCCGCGGTAGCCATGAGAGTAGGTTGCTTATCTGCTGGAAGACGAAAGGCACATTAGTGTTGCATAGGAAACAAGATGTAATGGTGTTCCCTTCACAATACTAACATGACAATCCCGGAGGTCAGTGGTTAGTGGTGAAGTGTTTATGATAGGTGTGAGTGGTGATTAAAGGTCAGTGTCATCCTAGATGCATACTTTGGTTATGCAATGGGTTCGGAATGCTCCTGTGTTAGTGTGGACGGATTTACAGAATAGGGTCAGGGGGTTTAGTACACAGTTTAATTCTCCACACTTTGATAGAGGAGTCGTAGCTCTTAGAGCTAAGGACAGGTGAAGATTTCGGTATGAGAGTGTGATGTATTTGGGACCTTTTGGGTACCCATTTCCAGACATTCCTGGGGTTGATGGGAGTGGGGACAGTGAGAGGTGTAGGTATCTTGTCACTTTCTGAGTTGTTGGCCAAGAGTGCTTGTGAAAGCTACTTCATCCTAGTGCCTGAAGGTGAAGTACTTTGGGCTTGTAAGCAAGCCTTGGGCACCCATATCTGTCTAGCATTAGGGGTGGCCTTCATTGACCGCTTAGGAACCCAAATAGAAATGGTATGCCTAGGGGTTATCCTAGGGGGCTTCTTAACTTCGTTCCTTGACGGTGAGGCTCGTTTCTTGTCTCCTTGAGCGTCTGCTATTAGAGTGGTGGGTTTCCCATCCTTGCGTATCCAGATTTGCTTCGCGCCCCGAGGTGCTCTATGTTGCACGGGTTGGCGCTCCTGCCTCTTGATCAGCGGCCTCTTCCGTGTAGAGTGATGTTCGGTCTGCTCGTTTAGAATCTTCTTTGGATCAGTTAGGAACTCCATCTTGGCTCCTGGACCTCCAGTAAGATTGACATTCCTCTGCACCATAGAAGTTTGGACAAGCACATCATTGTTATCTTCATGTGGATTCCTGGAGGGAGCAGGAGTTGGTGCCTGTTCTATTGGTTTGAGTGCTTGATTTTCTAATTCAATCGTGAGACGGCTTTGGCCTACCCAAGCCTGAAGAAGTCCACTTCTTAGGTTCAGGTTGACTACGTGATCATAGATCCAGTCTTGGCCTAAGATAAGAGGTTCGGTTAGATCCTCGTCTTCACACACTAGCACTTTTACTGGCATGAGGACCTCTTGTCTGTAGAGGGGAAGATCCACCTCTCCCATGCAAGGGGTTTCAACACCTCCTAATCCTATCAGATATGCTTCTATGGGTTTTACCTCCAATTGCAGCTGCTGGCAATAAGAAAGCCGAACTGCACTTGTGGCTGCTCCTGAATCAATTAAAGCCCTCACGCTTGTTGTACTGTCTCTTTGTCCTATTTCTAGGGTCACAAAAGGTCGTCGGTCCACTATCTTATGGGTACGTTCACCTGAAGCCTCACACATGGCCATGTGATAGCCTGGAGACATTTGAGTGTCAGTCACAGGCTGGTCCCTCCCTTGTCTCCTCAGCTTCATTCGTCTGATACGCTCTAAGGCCTCTGCCTGCGCTTCTTCGCGAATTCGTTTTTCCTCCTCTTTACGTTGCTTAGCAGTATTGAGTCGGCTTAGCATTTCCTCCGTGAGGGGTTCCTGATACAGCTTGACTCTGCATCCGCTAATATAGTTTGGGAGGACATCCCCCTCTAAAGTGGCTAGTTGTACTGCTCCACTCGTGGAGATCCTATTGATGATCATAGGTCCGTAGCCCCTCTTTTCTAGCTTTCTTGCGTGTTGTTTCAATGTGTAGACTAAAACTAGATCTCCTGCTTTCAAGCCCTTATCCTTCACATGGGCATCAAAGTATGCCTTTTGCCGTTTTTTTTGCAGCATAGATGCCTGCTGCTGCTCGTAGCCTCGTCTCACCTAAACGCTCTAGATCAAAGATCCTAGAGGACAACTCATGTCCATTCCACTCATGCTCTTGTGCTACTCTTAAAGCTGGGATTAGGAAGTCTAATGGTAGCACCGCATTTTGTCCGAAGACCATCTGAAAGGGGGTGGCATTGAGTACCGTTTTGTAAGCAACTCGGTATGCCCAAACATCATGATGAAGTTGTTTGTCCCAGTCAGAGCGTTTATTGTTTACAAGTTTCGTCAATACGTTACATAGGATCTTATTCGTGCTCTCGGCTTGTCCGTTAGCTTGTGGGTGATAGGGTGCAGACTTTTTATGTGTCACCATGAATTCTTGAAGGAGATTTTCAATGAACTCATTCAAGAAGTGCGTACCTCTATCACTAACCAACTCTATTGGTAACCCATATCTAGTGAACACATTTTCGAATAAGAACTTAGCCGTCGTTTGAGCATCATTCTTTGTCATGGCCTTTACTTCCACCCACTTTGTAAGGTAATCTGTGGCTACAATAATGTATTCTGCATGGGAGTTTCTAGCTGGGGGGTTGATGGGACCTACAAAGTCTATACCCCACTTTGAAAATGCACGTCCTCCCATCATTGGCCTTAAGGGCATTTCATCTTTTCTTATCGGATATTGGGCACGTTGGCATGTGTCGCAACTCTTCACATAAGAGTGTGCATCCATATGAAGAGTGGGCCACCAAAGTCCCGAGAATAGAATGGTCTTAATTACTCTGTCCGGCCCAAAGTGTCCACCTGCAGCACCGCTGTGTGCTGTTTCTAAGACTTTCAAATAGTCTGATTCATGAACGCACAGTCTTAGGTAACCATCCTTGCCTCTTCGATATAGGTTGTCTCCTACTAAGGCATAGTCTTGAGCCTCTTGCTCCATGCTCCGTTTTCTTGCAAGACTAGCCTGATTGGGCAATGTTCTCGATCTCATGAACTCAACCAATGGAGCACTCCAATCTGGGATTAATGACACGTGATAAAGAGTGGCATGCTCCACTGGGGGTCTCTTCTGGCACACTGGACAATTGTGGATCCACTCTTGTATTTCTTTGTCCATGCTAGGCCAATACACCCCTAAACGTTTTAGATTCTGCAATGTTCGTTGTTTAGGGTAGTGATTTCCTAGCAGTCCCTCATGGGCTTGTTGCAACCAACTAGCATGTTCATCATCCTCGACACAACAAGCTAATACGCCCTCGGTATCTTGCTTGTACATACTTCCGGCTAATATTTGATACTTTAGCGATTTTACAATTTCCTCTTTGCTTGTTTTAACATTTTTATTTGCAGGCCCGAAGGTTAGGACTGGTACCAACTTATTTGCCCATTTAGGAACAACTTCTAAATTGAACAGATAAGCATCGGGCAATTCATCAGACACTCCTTGCGGTGGCTCTCCTGAAGTGATGCGAGAAAGATGGTCTGCCCTAAGATGGGTTCTACCTTTCTTGACAACAACTTCAAAGTCGTATTCCATTAGTAAGAGGAACCATCTTACTAAGCGGCCTGTATTGCAAGGTTTATTGACCAAATATAGTAAAGCTTGATGATCAGTGAAAAACTTGAACTTATTGGCCAATAGATAGTGTCTAAACTTCTTCACAGCATATACCATACCTAGGCCTTCTCTTTCCGTTGTGGTATAATTTCGTTCAGCTGCATTTAGTTGCCTACTAGCATATGCTATCGGCAAATCTAGGTTTCCTTCACCTGTGGGTTGTGCTAGCACACATCCTATTGCATGATTGGAGGCATCTACATGGACATGAAAGGGTTTGCTCCAATCCGGAGTAGTCAATATTGGTGTTGTGCACAAACGTCTCTTCAGCTCGTTGAAGGAAGTCTCGCATTCCTCGCTCCATTCAAAATTTGTTAACAACCCATAAAGAGGTTTAGCTATGATGGCATACATGTGGATAAACCTACGGTAATATCCACAATGGCCCATAAAGGCTTGTACCTCTTTAACATTCCTTGGTCTGGGCAACTCTGCTATTGCTCTTACTTTGTCTTCATCTGTTGAAATTCCATTCTTAGAAACAATGTGACCTAAGATCTTACCTTGTCGTACCATAAACACACACTTCTCTGGATTCAGACACACTCGATAATCTCTACACTTGTTGAAGATTTGCCTGAGCTCAGGGATGTGGTAACTTCTCTCTTGGGAATGAGCGCACAGATCATCCACATATACTTCTAAGCTCTTTCGCAAGAACTCTTTGAAGACATGACACATGAGTCTTTGGAATGTTGCAGGTGCATTGGTGAGCCCAAATGGCATCACACGAAATGCAAAGATTCCCCATTCTGTGGCAAAGGCCATTTTGTGCTGATCTTCGGGGGCAATGGCTACTTGGTTGTAACCTGAAAATCCATCAAGGAAGCTGTAAACTTCCTTGCCTGCAACACGCTCCAATAGATGTTCGGTGATTGGAAGAGGATAACTATCTCGGATCGTAGCGGCATTGACTTTTTTAAGGTTAATGCACACTCGCAATTTCCCATTCTTCTTGGGCACCACTACAATGGGGGACACCCATTCAGTGTGCTCAATCTCATAGATGAATCCGGCTTCAATCAGCCTGTCAATTTCCTCTTTTATTTTGGCTGCATAATTGTCATTATATGTGTAGGGTTTTTGTTTGGTGGGCTTGGCATCAGCGGTCATCGGAATCGTATGAGAGCAAATCTCTGGATCTACTCCTTTCAAGTCTCTATAGTGCCATGCGAACACATCCCTATATTCCCTTAATAGAGCTACAAGCTCTACTTCTTCCTCTGCACTTAGGTCGTCTCCTATGTACGTACATCGCTCTTCGTTCCCTTCAATGGTCACTACAATTTATTTGGTCTTTTCTTTATTATCATATGCTTCTCCTATAATGGCCTCTCTCTTAGGCATTCGTACCAAAATTTTCCGGTCTTCCACTTCATATTTCTTGAAATTTTCTGGTACTTCAAACAATGATTCTTCCTCTTCTTGTCTCGCTGCTTTTCTTTTCTTTTTCTTTTGACCTCCTTCACTTCCTTTCTTTGAACTTATCGTTTTAATACTCGCAAGGGGTTCTTCTTCCTTTTGGGTTAACACTCCTAGGTCTTCTAAGTAGTGTTCCTCTGAGTCAAAGTATGTATCCATCACAATGGATTCTAGATCATCGTTATCCTCTTCTTCTTCTATGAACTCACTAGGATCACACTCTTCCAACAAGGGCTGACACATGAACACTGAAATGTCATAACCCTCCTCATCACAATGGGGTGTCCATTGTTCCTCATTAACTGCAATGTCCATGGTAGCTAGGATTTCTGCCCAACCATGAGGCTCAAATTCCTCATCTGGAAATATCATTGGTGTATAGGCTGGGTCTTTTATCGGTCTATCTCCTGGGGGAGTTCCTTCTTCTCTCGCTTTTAGGCGCTTTTCCTCTTCCTCCGCGACCTTGCACATCCACAAGTGAGTATCTTCGTGCAGCCAGGATGGTTCAAGTGAACTTCCTGAATGCACGGAGATAGAATCTTCTTTCGCTTTGTGGATAGGATTCCACTGTAGGGGTGGTACATCTCTGAAGGTGTAATCCTTCAGATTGACCTTGGTGGTGACCCCTAAGTGCTGTAAGTACAAGGAGTTGGTTCCCCAATCCTGTACTATTTGCAATTGTCGTAGGAAAGGTCTTCCTAGGATCATCTCGTAAACATTATTCTTCTCAAAGTCACATATAGCAAATGTATGTTCAAAATCTACACCACAAGTGGTTAGAGTTATCCCTTCAAGCAATCCGAGAGGCCTTTCAAAATGACCATCTGCCATTTGAAGTTTCATCCTCGTTGGTCTTAAGGTGGGTTTGCCCCATCGCTTCCACAAGGAAGTGGTCGCAATAGCAACACCAGCACCCGAATCCACAATTGCTTTGGTTGTGTAACCTTGATAGGTGATCGGAAGATAAGTGTTACCTTCTTCACCTTCGCTCATGTCTCCTATCTTGTCGAGAGGTATCTCTGGTACTTTTTTCTTAGAGCCTACTTTTGGTGTATTGGATTCAAGTTCTGGAACCTGATCCTTCACATGATTCCAGAGCTCCGGTTTTGCCTTGAGCAGCTCCTCTACAGTGAGATGACATTGAACCTTAGTGTTCTTCACAACATCAGTGTTTCTTGGAATCACTGAGTCTTCATTTCTACCAATATTGTGGGGGCTCTGATCTGGAGAGATTCAGATTCCCATGGGCCTGTGAAATGAGGCAACTCCTGTAAAGAATTAGATTCAAAATCTAATCTCTCATCCTCTTGTTGCTCTGTTTGATCTCCATAGATAGACGGAATGTCTTGGGGAAATTGATCATGAAGATCATCAATCTCAGGAATAGGAGGGGAATTACCCTTCTCCTTGGCCCATTTCTCTTCTTGTATTTCCCGCAAGAACTCTTGAGAGTACTGTTGAATTGAAGGAGGTATTCCAGCATCCGTGGAATTAGGAACATAAGCTCCCTTTGGTGGTGAGCTTCCTCTTTCAACAACTGGTTGAGCCTGTGGAGGTAAAGAAACTTCTGATTTGTTTACCAACTGCTCTAATCTTTCTAGTAAGCCTTGGAAATGCAAATCCGGCTTGACAGAGTTTGTCTGATTGAACTTTTGACTAGTCTCAAGTATAGCTTGAGCTTGTTCTACCATTTTCATGCACATTTTCATCCGTTCAATCTCTAAATCTGCTCTAGGGTAACTCTTGTCTAGGTTTGCAGCTGTTGGCCCTTCTTGAAGTCGAGCCTGGTAGGCCTTGAACATCATGTCCAAGCCTTCAGGAGTGGGGTCAGCTAATACTGATCCTACTCGGGGTGGTGGGTGGGTTACGAGGGGTGTATTAGAGGGTGGAGAAATGGAGGGTGATGGGGATGGTAGTGGTGGAAGTGTGTGGGAGTGCGGTTGAGATGTGATCTCTGTGATTTTTGCCTTGGTTTCTCTCAGGCTTTCTTCAAGTTCGTTTATCTTTTTTGCCCATTGCCTCTTCATTCTTTCACGACTATCCTTCCAGGCGCTAGTTCTCTTTTTGGGTATGCTCTCTGTTTCACTCACCTCGGGGCTCTTTTCGGGACCAACACCTTGGTGTTGTTGAAGTGCCTGGGCTCTTGTGATCACCTGCACAGGTGCAGTGGAAGTCACACTCCCTGTGGAGTCTACAACTAACCCAACAACATTGATAGGAGTGATTTTAGGCATGTTATTAGGGTTCTTCGGGCAATCTCGTAGGAGATGCTCTTTCCCGCAATCTTGACAGAAGCCCTGAATGGTTACTGGTTGAGGCTGTGTAGGGGTAGGCAGTGGACAATCACGTATAAGGTGATCTCCCTGACATCTGAAGCATGGTCCTCTAGGAAATGGAGGTCGTACCTGTCTAGGTTGAGGTCTAGGGTTGGGGTTTGTGTACATAACATTAGAATACTCACGTTCCCCACTATTTTCACTTGGGTCCTCATAATAGTATGACTCGTTATGCTCGGGTGACTGCATGTAGTAAGCATGTGGGCTATCAATATGTGTGGAGTCAAAACTATGGTCACTTGGATCACTGTCTGATAGCAATGGGGTGACTGGAACTATGGCTCTATTCGGATTTTCTTCAGTAGATGCATATTTCACTGGGATCACATTGGTTGGAGCAGGGGGTTGCTGCACTAGGACTGGTTGAGGTCTCTGCTGCCCTTGATAAGGTGGTTGATAAGTTTGTTGTGGTCTGTTGTATTGTGGTGATGGGTACTGATTCTGGTACCTACCATGTTGTGGATATGGCTGAGGATAATTTTGCCTAACAGTTTGTTTGTTATATGGGCAGTCTTGTGCCGTGTGATTGGTGTACCTGCGCTCTATGGTGCAGTACTGGCTACTAGGATTCACCTGAGGTTGGGCCATAATGGGGCATACACTTGCCATATGTTCACCGCCACAATTGTAACACCGCTTAACTGGGGCAAATCTTGGAATTTTCTTGCTAGAGACACCTAGTTTTTGGGCTACCTTCTCTGCAAGTTCCTCGATGGATGTGGATTGACCAGGTGTCATGTTACTAGAGCTATCAGAATCCTTATAGATTTTTGATAGTTCTAATTCCTCACCTAGATTGCCCTCAATGTCTATGCACATGCGCATGCACTCCTCTATCGTTCTAGGGTCCTTCAGGTACACATATGACCTGAGCTTAGTGCTCAACAATCCGTCTAGGAACAAGGCCACTTGTTTGGCTGGTGTGGGTAACTCCGGCATAGGGCATCTCTCTAGGTACTGTCTAAATCTTCTTCCAGCTAGTCTGACCGTCTCTTGAGGTGTTTGTTTGAAGCTATGAATTAGTGAGGAGGTGTTATGCCTGATTCCACTCTTAGAAAACTCAACAATAAATGCCTCTAAGAGTTGGTCTATGTTTCTGAAATGCCTCTCATTCAGTGGTTGGAACCACGTAAGGGCAGTGTTCCTAAGGGTTAGACCGAAAGCATTATATTGTGTGAATAGGTCCTCCACCTGTTCAGCTTTCAACACTTGTCGAAATTCTGCCACATGGTCATAAGGGTCTCCCGTGCCATCGAAATAATTCTTCATGGACTTCACCAGTTGAGTTGGTCGCAGGGTCCTAGTGTGTTCTCTCGGCCTTGGCAAAGGAAAATCATCAATGTCCCTGTGATTCCATGGGGTTCTATGTCTCTCAGGTTCCACTCTATTCCTTTCTGTTCCCGTTCTTTCTCTTCCCGGGGAGTTGGCGAAACTTACCTCAGGTTTGTCTCTACTTCTATCTCTCTGAGCCCCATGAGCTTGGGAGGTCCCAGCTCCTTGGTGACCAAAGGACACAGTAGACCTTGGTTGGGGAAAAACAAATTCTCCCTTCCATGTGTAGGCATGTCTGCCAAGCTCAGTGACCACGAAGATTCTCTCTGATGCATTGTCTAGGTAGGTTACTTGACCTGGGCTATCAGGGTCTTTAAACTCATAGATTGTGAGGGCACTCACTTCCTGAGATTGAGGAGATTTATATCTCCAAAAAACCTCATCGGTTTCTCGGTTTAAAAGCAAATCTATGCTTTTATTATCCTGTGGAATCCACTCTGGAGTCATGATTCTGGTCAAGACAGATTTACCACGGGGAGTTCTTGGCTCTCTCTCTAAGTTCCCTTGCTCTATATCACCCATGTCGGTCTCCGCAATCACATTTCCAAACTCATCAGTTCTATCAGGGAGAGTGGTGACTACATATATAGTCCCCTCTTTATCTAGGTATGCTCCATTCTCAAACTTGACTACCGGGTGGGCTAATCCATGGGGTTGATCGGGGTTCTTAATCTGGACCACCGATCTTCTCAGTCCGTCTTCGTAGATGCGAGCACCTAGACAATTCGTCCTGATGTATTCCAGCTGAGTCTTGTAAGGTCCCTCTGGCTTTTCTAGATAAGCCAACCCTGAACTACCTACTGGTCTCTCCATGTGATAGGACATCTCAGAATCACTTGTTTCTGATCTGGGAATGTATGGATAATCACTCAACTGCTGGGCCCAAGACCTGGCAGTGTGATTGACACTAGCTTCAGAAGATCTGAGGCTCTGTCTGTCTCGGCCTAAGTGTCTGCCTGATCTAAGGTTCATAAGCCTGATTTATTTATCCCCTGGAACCCAAGCACACTCTCGTTGTAGGTTGATTTTGCACCAATCACTTTGTTCTTTTTAGTTGAATATTATGTTTATGGTCTTGTCTGAAATCGCGTCGTCAGGAGTACTTAAGTGAATTTCCGCACTTGATAAGTGATCGACTCCAGTTTACCTTTTGTCCTTTAGGGTTTTCGCACTTAAGACCTATTTACTTCTTGCACTTTGTTGATTAATATTCTTGGACTTGATTCGTGCCTAACGTTGCCCTAATTAATTACCACACCTAAGTCGTACTTAGCCTAGGCTAGGAATTGACAAAGGAGGGTTGAGAGATCTTCCAACCTCAATTAGCTAGTTGACCAGACTGCTACACAAGCCCAGGAAGCCTTCTCCCAAGCTTGGTACTCACCCTTGCTAGCTTGCTTTGGATTGCCTTGAGCGCGCACAAAGTTCCTGCAAAAGCACACCTGTTAGTATAGCTCTATTGCCACAAGTAATTGAAAGACACACTTTAATAATTTCAGCCCCCTTGGAGTAGTTCACTGTACCCCCTGAATCTGAGAACCACTTAGTTCCACCTAAAGGTCAACTTAAAAATGCATGTTCTAAAACTCCGCGTATGATTCTTACAAAAACCAGTCGAGGTCCACGTGGGATTCTCAACGAGCTTTCCAACGAGACCAAAATCTCATCAATCGGAGTTCGTATGGTCAAGTTATGACCATTCAGGCACTAAAGGGTCAAAACAGGCACTCAGAGATCCCTCTCTGGTTTCTAGGCCTTTTGCCCACTTCCAAGGTTCTAAAGTTATACCAAGGTGCCTAAAATTAAGCTCAACTACCCTTCCAATCACTAAAAAAATTAACCCTAAATTTTCATGAGTTAAAAGGTGTCGCGATAGGTCGAAGTGTCGCGATAGGTCGGGGTGTCGCGATAGCTCGTGAAGTGTCGCGATAGGTCGGGGTGTCGCGATAGCTCGTGAGGTGTCGCGATAGGTCGAAGTGTCGCGATAGCTCGTGAGGTGTCGCGATAGGTCGAAGTGTCGCGATAGGTCGGGGTGTCGCGATAGCTCGTGAAGTGTCGCGATAGCTCGTGAGGTGTCGCGATAGGTCGGGGTGTCGCGATAGCTCGTGAAGTGTCGCGATAGGTCGGGGTGTCGCGATAGCTCGTGAGGTGTCGCGATAGCTCGAAGTGTCGCGATAGGTCGGGGTGTCGCGATAGCTCGGGGTGTCGCGATAGGTCGTGAAGTGTCGCGATAGGTCGGGGTGTCGCAATAGCTCGAAGTGTCGCGATAGGTCGGGGTGTCGCGATAGCTCGTGAAGTGTCGCGATAGGTCGGGGTGTCGCGATAGCTCGTGAGGTGTCGCGATACCTTGAGGTGTCGCGATAGCTCGGGATATGGTGAATTTTTCTGTTCTATCTAGTGATCCTGGGAGCTCTAGGCCTGCGCAGTGTCGTGGTGCACTCAGAATCGTGATTGGGTGAAATTTTCGGAGTGTCGCGATAGCTCGAGCTCAACGCCTCGGGGACTGTGCAGACAATTTCTGTACCTGCTGAGCTTGCTGGAGATGATGATGGAGCTGCCACCTGCAAGAAACATGCAAAAAACACACAAAGACAAGCACGCACAATCGCTCTCTCTCAAACTCGCACACAACAAATGAGGGAATGATAGGGAAGAGGGGATATGTAGTGGAGAAGGAGGTGGAGGTGGAAATGGAGAATGAGGTGAAGATGAAGATGGAGATGGAAAAAAATCAGAAATTTACCTACTACTTACCATTCCAACGTGTCCTCTCTACGTCTTACCATCACACGCTCGTCCTCAAAGCTCGATCCCCGGCAACGGCGCAAAAATTTGGTGTAGCTTAGCGATGAGTAGCACCTCCTTTAATGTCAATCCGGGGAGACGTGAGGATGGTATGAAGACCACGAGCAAGTGGAAGCACAAGTGCGTGAGTGAGAAGCACACAAGCATGCACACACATACACGCACACGCGCACACACGGCAAGAACAAAGAGAGTAAGACAATGGAATCACTTCTATTGCAACAAAGTTCTCATACAAGCTCAAACTACAAGAAGCTAACCCAAAAATGAGCTCTCTAGCTCTATTTATAGTTTTTGACTAGCTTTTGGCCCTGTCCAGACCTAGTGTCCGGCCTAGTTAAAAATTAGGTTCCAGGGCTTATTTGAGGGCTCAAACGAGATCTAAAAATTATGAAAATTGGCAGGCAACTACTTCTAAGGCTCCCCAAGCTCGAGGACTCCTCGGCTTGTACAAAATGGAGCTACAAAAAGGTGAAATGATATTTACAAGGGTTTTTTGTGATGAGACTCACTTAAAAATGATGTAAGGGTTTTGAAAAAAAAATGAAGGGTTGCCTTAGTGCTAGATCTGCATGTGTGTCCGTACTTGCTTCTTCCCTTATACTGTCAACACATGTCATTATCCCCCCCATTCCTTTTTGCAAAAGAGTTAAGGATACTTGGGATACACTTACCACTTTATACCAGGCAAGAAATGAGGCTCATGTTGCTTACCTCCGAAAATAGTTGGAGAGAGAGCACATGAATCAAGGAGATTCCATGGAAAGTTTTTTGACAAAGAACAAATATTTGAAGGGGCAGTTGATTTTCGTTGATGAAGTCTTGCCAGACAGTTCACTTGTGCAAATTGTTCTGAACGGTCTTCCAGATTCATATCAGAGTTTTGCTTCTACTCTTCGATTGATGATGAAAGGCAATCCAAATACCTCAACATTTGAAGAGTTGTTCTTTGTTTTGTTGCAGGAAGATCAATCGAGGCAGACCATGTCCATTATGTGTGTTGCATATCAAGCTTTCCTAACTAGATAAAAGGGTAGAGGTAAGTGAAGCTCATCTACTAGTAAGCAAAAATGTGGTAATTCTGCACAATCAAAGAATGTTGACAAAGACGAAAAGAAAACAAAAACGAACAAATTGTTTTGCAAATATTATAAAGGAAATGATCATGTCATAAAGAGTTGTCAAAAATTGGATGCAAAAGAGGCTAGAATGGTTGTTGTAGAGGTCTCTACACCTAAAACGGAGTCTGCTAATGCAAAATGAAGAATGGGTATCTACTACTGTTTGCAATTGTGAACCATCTTCTCATGAGCAGTGTATGTCGATAGTAGACTCAGATGTTTGGTACTTTGATATTAGGATGACCAAGCATATTACCTCATAGCATTGTTTCTTCACTTCACTTTAGCCTGCCCTTCAAGGAATAGTGGCACATGTTCCAACAACTCCTCTTATCTTGTCATGGGAGTTGGTAAGATCGGGTACTTTGATAGTAGGGCAACCAAGCATATTACCTCATTGCGAAGTTTCTTCACTTCACTTTAGCCTGACCTTCAAGGAATAGTGGCACATGCGCCAACAAATCCTCTTATCCTATCATGGGAGTTGGTAAGATCATTTTGACTATTGTTGATGGTAGTTCATTTACATTGCTAGATGCTTTATTTGCAAGGGATCAAGAAAAATATGTTATCAGTTTCAACATTAACCAAGATCAACTTGGTTATGAAATTTGTTGATAACAGATGTACAATACGTCATCTATCAAATGGTGATGTCAATATTGCTTCTGGAATTTTATGTCGTGGGCTATATAAGCTCATAGATTATGCAAAATCTATGAATGATATAGCATGTGCACTTCAAGATTCTCAAGCTATGTCGGATGCAAATCTTTGGCATACATGCTTTGGTCATCTGAAATTTGCTAGTTTGCTATGCCTGCAAAAATATGAAATGGTGTCCTCTCTTCCCAAACTTGAGGCACCTTGTAAACATGTTTGTGAAGGCTCTATTTTGGATAAAATGCAACATTCCTCCTTCCCAAAAGATGGTTTTGTTGAGCTACTAAAAAATTACATCTTGTTTGCAATGATGTCTGTGGTCATATGCAGACCCTTCTTTTGGGAACTACCTTTACTTCATGAATTTCATTGATGATTTTTCCACACATGCATGGGTGTATCCATTGAAAGCAAAGTCTGAAGTGTTTATGTGCTTCAAACAGTTTTTGATTTTGTCTCAAAATATGTCAGCATATAAAATGGGCACCTTTCATTGTGATTGAGGGGGGGGGGAATATATGTCTTCTTATTTTTAATGCATTTTTGGCTCAACTTGGGATAAAACATCAGTGTACAGTGCCATTTATACCTAAAAAAAAATGGAGTTGCTGAAAGGAAGAACAAGTCACTCATGGAGATGGCGAGGTGTATGGTCAAAAGTCAGGCTTTACCACATAACTTCTAGCTTGAGATTGTTATGTGTGCAACATATGTACTTGATAGGCGTCCCACTAAAGCATTGCAGTCTATCACTACATATGAGGCTTGGCATGGTCGCAATCCATCTGCTGCTCATTTGCATGTCTTTGATTCTCTAGCATATGCATTAGTGCCTAAACAACATCTTAGGAAATTGGATGATAAAGCAGTGAAATGTATTTTTGTTGGGAATAATTTTGAAAGCAAAGACTATCGTTTGTATTATCCACATGCTAAACACATTTTTGTTAGTTGTGATGTTGTTTTTGTGAAGGATGCAATTCAACCATTACTTTCATGTACTAAGGAGACATCAGCTAGATCCAAAGATGTGTATAACACTTTGCTTCCTCGTTTTACAAGTGGATAGTCAAGTGGTAGTCCAAATGAGGAAATTTCTCAGCCTTTACAAGTTCCACATGATGATGTAGATCATTCCATTTATGATGCAGATTTACATGATGCACTTGATGATGAGAGGGCTGATATAGAGGAGGCAAAAACTACGCCTAAATGGTTGGTGAAGACTTACCTTTGTCATATCATACTCATTAAGGCTCTCATAATGCTTCTTTTGCATCAGATTGCTATGCTATGGCTGCCTCTAGTCTCGGTGATGAGAATGAGCTTCTTTCTTTTAATGAAGCACAAAATTCAAAAAATTGGATGGCTATTATGCAATCAAAATATTATGAAGAATGGTACTTGTTCTTTATGTGATTTTCCTTTGGGTAAAAAGACCATTGGTACTAAGTGGGTATACAAGCTGAAGCATAAGCCTGATGGAACAGTTGATAGATATAAGGCTAGGCTTCTTGCAAAAGGTTATGTTCAAGAAAAAAGGCATTGATTTTGATGAAACATTTGCTCCTACATGCCGAATGACGACTGTTCGTAGATATGTGCACTTGCAGCTCATCATGTTGGAATGTAAATGAATTGGACAAACAACATTTCTGAATGGTGACTTACATGCTGAAGTATATGTGTTTCAGCCCCGTGGTTTTGTGCACAAAGGGCATGAAAACAAAGTGTGCAAGTTGAAGAAGGCATTAAATGGTTTGAAACAAGCACCATGTGCTTGGTATGAAAAGATATATGCCTGTTTGATTGCACATGGTTTTGAGAATAGCCCAACTGAGACCACCTTATATGTTAAGCGTGTATATGATGTATGATAATTGTTGTGTATGTGGATGACATGCTACTCACTGGTCCTAATCAGAAGCATGTTGCTGATATTAAGGCTAATTTGCATGCCTCTTTTGAGATGTCAAATTTGGGGCATTTGCATCATTATTTGGGCATTCAGTTCATGCAACTTATGGAGGAATAGCTTTGTGTCAAACAAAATATATTGACACATTATTGCAGCATTTTGGCCTTGAAGACTGCAAACCTATTGCAACTCCTATTGAGAGAGGTTTACGATTGAGTCTTCATGATGCTGGAGATGCATTTGATGTTTTTATCTATCAACAAGCTATTGGATGCTTGATTTACTTATTCATAAAATTGGCATGATATTCATTTTTCTATCTCTCGAATGAGCAGGTTTGTGCATTGCCCAGGTGTCAAGCATTGGCAAGGAGTTAGCCGCATCTTTCACTACTTGGGTGATACTCGACTACTTGGATTGTTTTATCCCAAGGGGAGATCACTACTGCCAGATCTACATGCTTTTTCTGATTTTGAATGGCTAGTTGCTATGACACTCGTATGTCCACCAGTGGTTTTTGCTTCATGTTTGGTAGCTCATGCATATCTTGCTTGAGCAAGAAGCAACTTATTGTTGCCACTTCTAGTTGTGAGGCTGAGTATCGAGCAGGTTTCATAGCGACTGTTGAGTGTGTGTGGCTCAAATGACTTTTGGGTGATTTGGGTGTTGGTTAGTCTTTTTCCGCGACCATCTTCATTGACTGTAAGAGCACAAAAACAGGAATGTTGCACACGAGAATGTTGCACACCTTTTCACAAAGGCTTTGCCTATGGAGAAGTTTGAAGCTTTTTGCAAAGCTTTGGGCTTACTTCCTTTTGTGGATTGATTCCACATAGCTTGTCACTTCCTTATACATGAGTGCCAACTCCTTGTTCACTGCATAACTCCCAGGGGGGATTTGTTGATGTATTTCAATGGAGATGTGTGTTAACACACTTAGGGCTGTTGGGGCACTTTTTTCCCTCTTTAGGAGGCTTTTTTCCCCCCAGCTTGTATATACGCCTATAACCCTAATGGGTTACTTATCTTTGTACATTCACTTGGTAATACATTCAATATTGTGTGTTATGCTGCAAGCTTCTTCTTCTTCCTTGTGTTGTTCATGTGCTTTCATAGACCTCAAACTCCAACAATAATGTGAAAGACATTATAAAATTTATGGAGATAATGAACCATGTGAAATAGAACAAAGTCCTATAGAAGTGACCAAACCCCTTCTAAACCAATTTGTTTGCCTTCATATCACTCTAGGTGTTCCTAACCTTGAGTGCAATCATAAGCAATAGTTTTGAGTTAAACTATCCTTATGTCCTATGCAAATCCATCATCTTAGTTCTTAATAAAGAAATTTTTAATAGCAAAATTAAATCTCTAAAACCTAATAAACAAGAAATTCTTGGTTTACCATCCATATATAAATTGGACAAAACTCTAATGGAAGAGTCCTTATTAGCACTATGATACAAATTCTAGTCTTTCTCTTCTCTGTAGTTTTCCATGTGAATATAAAAATATTCCTCTTTCCTAAATGATGTTAGTCATTCTCCTCATGGCTCAACACCAAGTAAGACATTGCTCCTTTTATAGGGCATATTTATCCACATCTCTTCCAACTCAAAGAGGTAAAGTCATCACTCAAATCCCAATCTCTCTAGTGCCAATGTCTAGATCTTCCTCATCTAGTCAAAGACCATTACTAGAAATAAACATAATAATTTATCATCATCTTCATGTGAGAATCAATCTAACCACAATGACATCTTGATCTCTAACCACATTGACATCTTGATCTCCCTATTATCTTTAATAGAATAGTGCCAATCCTAATTAGACAATCTAAAAAGATGAAATTCTCAATCCAAAAACTATTCCTCTAAGAGCAAGTTAGAGTTATTGTCTCTAGAAACAAATTCTTACTATGACTTATTGATACAAGTAAAATAGAACTACTTCTACAAGACTAATAATCTAGACTCAACTTTTTCTATTCTTTCATCTATGGACATAACATCTCCTAAACATAGTCTGTTGGAAGAACAAATATTCCCCATAAAAAGTCAGTGTCCAAAGATATCTAAGGAGATATTCACTTCTTGTTTTAGTTTAATGAAAAATGTTTTCCATGGATCATTATTCTTTTTCTCCTTCTCAGTTGTCAACGAGAAGTTGTATCCACCATCCGATACACATGGATGCCTTTTCCAATCCAAATGTCACATCCTCATCAAACCTATTGTGCATTCCTTATCTTAAATGGAATACCAATACAATCCAACTAAATGAACGCTTATGCATAGAACATGGATTTTAATAAACCCCTTAAATTTTAAACCAATTTCTTGGTTTACTTGATTACTTGATCTTTGGAAATCCATATAAATTTCAATTGCTTAGTCT